>VMRN01000045.1:887734-898860 GCA_010277015.1 Poeciliopsis turrubarensis | reverse complement strand
CGGAAAGCAAACGAGTGCCGTCCCCTGGAATCCGGGTGGCACATCGTCTTATGCAATATCGCTCTCCAACTCCTCTTCCGAAACACTGACCCAGGGCGGTCCACAGGGGTGTGCCCAAAAACCAAGGGAGCAGAAAGAGAGACAGGGAAAAAAAAAAAAAAAAAAAAAACAGAAAAAAAAAAAGAAAAAGGATTCTCTTGTCTCCTTCAGTTGTTGCTAAGGGAACCCAGTCTGCCTGCTTGTGCTGTGATTGGATAATTATTTTACTTCTTATCCATGTACTTAGTTTTCTCCACGGAGTCTCTTCAGAGGGGAAGGGATCTCTGTGCCATCCGGCAGCACAGGATAAATCCCATGAAAGCTTCCCTACGGAGCCCCAGCGAACGGACGGGGGGGGGAGACTCTCGCCAAACGCAGGGCGCTGCCACGGCCATGGGGTGCGCTGGCCAACTGCACATGGCACCTGGACGGACGGACAGACAAGACAGACAGAGAGGAAACCCGTCACTCACTCTGACACGTCTCACCTGCCTCCCCCCTCGTGTCCCAATGGCACGGAGAACGGCGAGAGACCTGAGGACGGACACAGCGGCAGGAAGGATGTCTTGCAGCTTTCAAAAATACATCTCTTGCATCACCTCCACACACACACACACACACGCGCGCGCACGCACACACCCAGGACACACACCTACTCACCTTCCCTGTACATCACTATGCTGTTGCTATGCCTAGAGCCCACTGTCCAGGCACAGCACGGTTACTTAAACTGCGCACAAAGCAGCCGGTTCTTCTGAGGTCCTTCTGTCGCACACAGTCACACTTCTCACCGTCTTGCTGTTCTCTCTTCCTCTCACTGTCTCTCACACAAAACCCACACATTCTCTCTGGTACTCACACACACACTCTCTCTCTCTCTTGCTCTCTCTCTCTCGCTCTCTCTCACACACGCACGCACGCAGAGTTCCACCTCCCCCCCCCCACACACACCCTTCCTCCCACTACTTACTGTCTTGACAGAGAGAGAAGCTTCTATCAGCAGGGTTATTTCACTCTGAGGTTGTGGCTCATCAGAGGAGGAGTACAAGTGGAGGATGGAGCTGTGGAGGAGGAGGAGGAGGAGGAAGGAGAGGAGGAGGAGGAGGAGGAGGAGGAGGCAGGGGGCATGAGATGGGAACGATGAATGGCCCTGATAGCACTCTGGAAAAAAGGAGAAAGAGAGAGAGAAAGAGAGGAGGCAAAAGATGACTAAGAGCCGGGGAGGCGAGGAGAACTCCTACTTCGGAT
Source organism: Poeciliopsis turrubarensis (assembly GCA_010277015.1). Taxonomy (NCBI): domain Eukaryota; kingdom Metazoa; phylum Chordata; class Actinopteri; order Cyprinodontiformes; family Poeciliidae; genus Poeciliopsis; species Poeciliopsis turrubarensis. Next base: position 897,573 of record VMRN01000045.1, on the reverse strand, counting down.
TGTGATGCGGCCGCTGCCGTCACTCAGACAATCGCGCTGCCGTAAAAGCGCTGCCACCCGTCATCCCATCCGGAGGCTGCACGTTGAAGAGGGAGGGGGGAAGAAGAAGAAGAAGAAGAAGAAGAAGAAGAAGAAGAAGAAGAAAAAAAAAAAAAGAAAGCAGCGTGTTATTCTTGTGACATCCTCTTCCTCTCAGTGTTTTTGGCCTGTTACTGTCTCTCTCACTCTCTCTCTGTCTCTCTTTCTCTCTCCCTCTTCCTCTCCAGCGCCCCTCCGTCTCTGTCACTCTTTCTCCGTCCCTGTCTCTCTGGCCCCTGCGCCCTCACTGTGTCCTCGCTGACTGCCGGATGAAGAGCAGCTGATGCCAGAGTTTATCGTGGAGCTCCGGCTCCTGCCAGCGCCACTCGGCTCCTCGGCTCGGCTCCGTGGAGGAGGGGCCTGCTCGCTTTAAAGGCGCAGCGCAGCGCAGCTCGGCGCATCACCCGGCGCCTCCTCTCGCCCCCTTCCTCCTTCTCTCCGCCGCTGTCGACGCGTCCTCGCTTATCTCCTCCCGCTCTGCCCCGTCCGGCTCGCGGTGAGGGTGTTGTCTCTCTGCAATCAGCTCCCAAGTCCTCCTCCGCTGCCTGCCGAGCTGGCCCCCAGGGGACCCGGGTGTCTGAAGGACCCTGGATGTTACATCATTAATAAGCAGGGCAGGTTGGCGTTTGATGACCTCATCTAACTTGACAGAAGTAGGTGGGGGAGGAGGAGCGGCGTGACTTTTTCCTCTCCCTTGCCGTCTTCATTAGGCCCCTGAGTCAACAGCCAACTCACAATCAACTACAAGCTCGAAACCGAACTGAGAATGGAGAAGTTTTCACCGTCAAGACGAGGATGCTGGAACCACTGGTTGCTGCCAGCAGGCAGAGGGCCTCATGCACTGACTGTGAGGAGGGATGGGAGTCGGGCTCGGTGGGTCTGAGCTGGGTCTTTCGTGCGGTTCTGTTCTCTCTGGTGGTTTCAGAAGGTTTGTTTGTGACACACGCAGTGTGTGACACACATAAAGATCAAAGTGGACACAAACCTTTCGCTGTGTCACAAACGCATTTCACCTACTTGCTGCAAACTTCAATGTGTTTCACTTGCGATGTTGTGACCTGAGGAACAGTCTGTCTGAAGAGACCAAAGAGAGGAGATCAATTTGAACTCTAAAGATAATATTATATATATTTATAGTTTTAAGATATAACAAAGTATGTGGATCCTGTGAATTATTGTATCTTTCCAAGGATCATATATTGTTTTTTTTTCTTTGTTTATATAGAAACATTGCCTGTTTTGTGTGTAAAGATGTATCTTTATGGTTTATGGTTGATTGTCAGCAAAATTTTATTTCCCTCCAGCTAAACGTTTCAAACTCAAAATCTGGTTTACATCAGCATGTTCATTTGAGACTGTAAATGAATGAAATAAGCACACGCGCAAGCGAATAAACAAAAAAAAATAAATAAATAAACCCAGTCAAAGCGATGCTCAGTTCAAAAGTGGAAGAGAAACATCCATAGTTGTCAAAATGTCTCTTAATAGCTGAATAAAATCAAAAGTCACCAACTGCAAGCCACCCGACGGGTTAAGGAAAACTACAAGTGTTTAATTTAGTTGCAGTCTACGTCAAGCACATATAAGGTCAAAACAAAACCAGACGAAAGAGCAGAAACAAAGTAAGTTGACGGGGCAGCCTTTGGGCTGTCCTCTCCATTCATCTGGTCTTGGTCGAAAAGCGCCACCCACAAAGCGATGATTTGAAACACATGGCGAGCGTTCCTGCTAACGTTGGTCAGGAGCTCAGGGGCTGTGACTGAAGGTGCTCTGGTCAGTTCAACGTTTCTTATCACATGCAACTCATGTGGAGAACAATGGGCATTGCAAATTACCCAGTATGCACCGTCGACACGGTGAAACGTGGAGTCTGAGAGCATCGTGCTGTGAAGATGACTTACCTAAGCAGGGAAAAGGAAACTGGTCACAGTTATGGGAGAATGGAAGGATCTAAATACAAAGTATTAATTCATGGCAGCTGAAAACAAATACAATTTTTACACTTTGGATTTTTATTTGTTTAGCAGTTTTGAAACCTTTTTTTTTATTTATTGCAATAGCTTTTATAGTTCATCACATAAAACACAATGAAATGTGGTTTTATAACATGCATAAAGAAGATCAAAAATGTCTGGATACTTTGGCAAGGCTGCGTGTGTATTTTTTATTTTTTTTTCTCTAGATGTATGGGTGGCTGGCCTTTCTGTGGAAAGTCTGCACCGTTGGACACCATCACCTCCAGGGCAGTGATGCCTTTATGGCAGGGGAGTGGGAATATTTCCTTCTTGTAAAATACATGTTTTAATGCTTAGGTCATCATGACTTGTGAGTTTTACTAGAAATCTCTCGTGACTCTAGCAAAAATATTGGTTCCACTTAATATTTCTGCCAGGGATTTATTGCGCCATGTTTATAGAGACACTTTATAGAGTGTATATATTTTTTCCTAGCTGGGCACAGTGTGATGCATAAACATGGTAATAAACATATGCTCATGCAGGTTCAGGCCCACAAACACATAAAGATCAAAGTGGATATTCTTGTCCGGACTGGTAATTTGAGATGACACGAATAAAGCCTCAGGTAAATTTGTATTTCTGCACGTTTTCCCCTGGTTGATGCAGCAATGATCGTTTTTTTTTTTGTTTTTTTTTTCTCTCTCTTTCACAGCGTCTTGCAGAAGTGCACATACATTTTCAATATTTCTACAATTTATCAGGTCAAACCCTCAAACTATTTTGTATTATATGAACAGTTTATGCTGTTCATATAAAGTATTTTATTGGGATTCTATGAAATAGACCAACAGAAAGTAATGTGAAATGTAAACTGGCAAATAAGTGTTGTTCCTTATCGTCATGTTTTTTCACCCCAGGCTAATAACTTCCCATCATTTAGATGTGGGGTCAACAACCTTTACTTTTTTACCTTTGATCCAACCAAACAAAATTGACTTGGAGCCACAAAAGTAACGTGAAACAAATAAGCTTCATCAAGCAAACGTATGTATCATTTTTAAATGACAGAAATGCCACTTTATTTTTTTGTTTTTAAGTTTTAAATGACAGAAAACCACCAAGCTTTCACACAAAAAAGGAATGAACACGTTTTCCCCGTATTGTTAAGTTTTAACACGCAAACTTTGCAACCCAGAAGACGAAAAGTAACTTTCCCCAAAAAATATTTCTGACACTATTATTGTCATTCCTTGTGGAAAGGCTTTGCATGTTTTGCATTTTTAAAAAAAAGCATTTTTCTTTGATTTAAAACACTAATCTTTCAAAGTTACGAGTAGACAGAGTGGACAGTCTGAAGAGCCACATGCTGCATGTTGCAGACCCCAGATTTAAATCATCAACTCCAATGTGTGCGCTGTGGAGTGTGAGTTTTCTTCAACAGCAATTTGTTCAGAAAGTTTTATTTTTGGTCTAATCGGACCAGAGCAGATTAGACAGAGATGTGATTTTTGGAAACATAAAACTTATTGCATTTTGGGGCTTTTTGTTTTTTTTTTTTTCAGCAATCGCTGAGGAAACCCGGTCAGATTTGTGTCGGGCACAAAAAAATTTGTTTTGTTGGCATGTCTCTCACCTCTCCTCCAGGATTACCAGAGCTAACGTCTCACCTTACCTTAAACTCTCTTGTGGCCAAGCCTTTACGTTCAGGTGTCTGACTGCATTTGCAGGCTTGCGTTGTTTCAGCGTTCAGGAAACTGAGCACTTTTCACAGTTTCATTCGTCCACCAAACCCTCTGAGGCCTTCATAGAAACTTTGTTTCGAATTGCACATAGTTGCGCGACGCGTACTACTCGTGTAATCTCATTTTAATCGAGGAAAAAGGCAGCCGAATGAAAACTGACGCCACACTTTCTTAGAATTTGATTTGAAAAATATCAAAAACCATTTACTATTTCATTTTCCCCTTTGCAGTTAAATGGCACTTCGTATTTATCTGTTACATAAAATCCCCCCGGGAGTAAAGAGGTGGATTTTACAGACAAAAAATAAAAATGTATAGAAAAAATATAATGATTTGACAGCTTCTCGATGGAACGATAATAAACAGCGGCTGAAATGATTTTGCTACCTATAACATTCACTTATTGTTATTTTGTGACGCTTTCATACACTGGACTAATGCAACAAAACATTGGATCACTCTGAAATTCCACAATCTGGAAAGAAAAACAATGACATAAAAAGTGGATGTAGGATTTTTTTTGTTTGTTTATTTGTTTGTTTGTTTTTATATCAAAATGATTTTTAAGTGAGAAGAAAAACTGTTTTTTTTTCTTTTCTTTTCTTTTTGCTTCACGTCTCCAAATATGCTTTTCCTTCCCTGGCCATCATGTGGCACTGTTGTGTAGTTGTGGCTTGCAGGATTTTCTCTCCACAGATTTCAGTGTAAGATGGAGGCGAAAGCAGAGCAACGTTAAATGTTTTTTGGTGTAACCTCGACGCCCCGTGGAAACGGGCTGCCGTGAATGTTGCACAGCACAAACGTTGTGTGAAAGAAAGCCTGCGTCGACACAAAACAGGATCAACAGGAGTTCAGAAAGCTGGGCTTTCTAAGTTCACATCCGGCACACAATGTAAATAGGTTGGAGCAAAAAAAAAAAAAAAAAAGGAAAAAGTGCAGTGTGTTCTCCTCCCACATAATTTATCTACAAACATGTATTTTAATAATTTGGAGTAATAAAAAGCGCTCTCGCTAAGAGGCTTAAGGATTTTCCCGATTAATCTCTGCGAATCATAATTTTTGCAGGGCAAAAAGGAATTGTGGGAGACGCATCTGGCGAATAAAATATGCATGATCAAACATAAACACCGACGCTTGTTTACGGCTTTGCAGTGCTGTCCTTAATTTCACGCAGACAAACAGCGTGGGACAGAGAGCTCAGCCCCGGCCTGTTTGACAGTGACACCAGCCTGCGTGCTGACCTTTTGGTATTTCCCTCCTCGCCCCTGTGCAACTTGTGTTTGCCTCCGACTGCGTGTGTGTTCTTAAAAGACTCGTGCGGCGGAGTGGAGCCTGTGTCCGGCTGCAACACTTTGCGATGGATCAGTGCTCTTGCACAAGTCAAAAAGAAGCTTAAGTGATTGATGTCTCGTTTCCTTTAGTCGCCGCCGGTGTAAATCTGAAAATGAGGCGCGCGGCTGTGAACCTTGGGGGTTTTGGGCACCGGAGGCCGGGGAGGTGGAGCTCAGCATTTTATTCCACCGGGTAAATGTCATTAAAAAAAAAAAAAAAGAAGAGCATATCTTCTTACCTGAAGGACCCACTACACATCTTTCTTTGTGATTGTTGGAGGTGTCAAACGTCAGCGATGAGCAGGATGTTTCCCTCAGAGCAAAGAGGGAGCTTCCTGCTCTGAAGCTGATGAATGCTCTATCTTGCCTCCATTAATTTATTCCGAGTCAGAACAGTTGATTGATCTCCTCATTTGCTTGACCAGACACTGTGATAATTTGTCTCGCTGTTATTCAGAAGGCAACGAAATCCCATCGTAGCAAAGGCTGTCTTCATAAACGCTGTAGCCATGCCAACGAGAATATCCTCAAACAAACAGGACTGCAACGTTTCTCCTTTAAACGTGAGTCTCTTGCATGTCTTCCAGATTATCAACATGACGGCACTGACTTTCAATCATTTCAGAGCATTGTCACGACAATGTGGCGACATCCTGGCATTTATCGTGGACCTGTAAGGCTTTGAGAAATGGACGGAGTGCAAGCCGAAGTGATTCTGGAAAACACAAGTTTTCGATCAGCAATGTTTATGAATCAAAAACAAGCAGTAGCTTTCTCATTTTGTCATGACTTTATGGAAACTGATAATAGCAATCGAGTTTTGATAAGTTGAGTGATTTGCTAATGTCCTCGGACAAGCTGTCAAAACCTTCCCGCAACGAATGCACTTAAACTGAGATTAAAACCGATATCAATAACCCGACGAGCCGCTTGTTTCTCACAGCAATTCCACGGTGTTTGACTGACGAGTCGCCCGGCTCAGATCAACGTGCGACATCATTCAAATGAAAGTTCCCCTGCTTTCAAAATTATGCATCTATTCAAAGAAATCTTGTAATACGGCTGCAATAACCAAAGTAAACACGAGGTTATGAATGATTGAGTGTATTTGAAGCTGAGGCAAGAAATGGAGAAAGAAAAACAAAAACCAACACTCTTTCTGTGTTCGCACAGCAATTGAAAGCAGAAGATCTGGAGAAATATAAAGTGTTGTGTTTTGTATAATCCTGACTTACCGAAAGGACAACTTATACCACCCACTCATAAAGGAAAAGGTTTACTTACAACATGACATCGTTTAAAAATGATGAGCATAATTTCTCGTTATTGTGAACGCCAATGCGAAGGGATCTGAGTCACTTATTATCCCTACTCAACTTTGAGTAAATAAAGCCGTCTAAGCACTGCCAGACTTCTGGACACGAGGAAACATTTTGTGGTTGGATTGAATGTTAACTCTTTGCTCCACTGTGGTGAAATCAGTGCAACCGCCGCTCACATGTTACAGCAGCGACCAAATATCTCCATCTTAGCCCACGTTATTCCATGCAGAAGCTCAGTCCGCACCGATGAAGAAACACTTGCTTTGGATGAAGAAATTTACGCCCGTTTCTGATTCATTTATTGTAACTTGATTGCTTCCAAACACTGGGTCTTCTCCGTGTCACTTTGTGTGAGAAATATAGTGAGACAAAATACTGACACTGGATTCAAATAAAAAAAAAAAAAAACTTTATTTATCCCAGAGGGAAATTAGATGTTGTTCTAACTCATTAATTAGGATCCTTCAAAGAGTTACTGTGGATGGTGGTGGCTGATGGCAGGAAGATCAATCGAGTTCCCAGTCCTAACCAGAAACAACCAATCAGAGCAAGGGGAGGGTCTTAACTCTGTCAATCATGTCTGTGCGCGTGCGGCTGCTCCCCACTCCCTACCTGCTCCCTCTCTGCTGTGATGACAGGTCCTCCTCGTCAGCGTGAATGCTAAGGCTAGTTAGCATGTCCACTGATGATGGCAGATAAGCAATCTTTCTGTTATGGAGAGTTTGCTTCTCCGGCATTTCATCCGCCATGAGGTTGATTCACAGCTCCAGGCCCCTCCTCCTGGCTCTGATTGGCCGTTTTTGTCTGGAAGCTGTGCATGTGTTCAGATGGCACAGCAGCACAGGGAACAGATGGAGGAAATTGATATTTTCACAAATTATCCGGCACATTATACACTGTCACAAACAACATGGTGGATGCTTTGACAAGTACGTAAAAAACAGATCTATTTTTACAAAATGTATGTAATGCAGGTTTAAATGACACCCCCTCTCTCTAAACACTACAAATATCAATGCTGGTAGATGACTGACATCTAATTATTTCTATAAAAGCTTAAAGTACTTGAAGTTACCAACTACCTTCCACTCAGTAGGCGCTGTTTCAGCGGTGCTGCTTTGTAGTAAAGCCCTTTGTGCACAACAAGCTGAAGCATGTTCCATTTATTTTTCGTCACCTGTTTCTCCCATTGTCACCTATAATCACCTAAGCAAGACAGTTTTTGATTTCCCTGCTCTTTAGCATCCCCTCGAAGGTTTGTTTGAAAAATCCATCCACTCTGGAATGAGGCCATGTAGTGATATAGTCCACAGGTGACGGTGAACTGTTGTTATTCAGCTCAGGTATGGCCGTGTCAGCCACGTTATGTCAACAGAACATACTACTGCTCCAGCACAACAAGGCAAGGAAACAAGAAAGCTGTGCTCTGCACAACGGGGATAGGCTGGTCACTCGGAATGGCAATTTCTTCCAGCTTCCTTGTAATCCTTTTTGCCTCATCGCTGTTCCTCGGAAGTGTTTCTGTTTTTCTTCGCTTGTCATCTTCACCTCAATCACTTTCATTGCTTCACTTGGCCAAATGTTGAAAGAAAAGAAATTCGAGCTGCAGTATGTAAGTTTTATAAATATATATATTTATTTTTTTACGTTAGTTGAAACTGTCACTATGTCGGGACACTATGAGTATGAGTCAGACCCTCTTTATGAATCAGCTCCTCTGCTTCTCCCAGAACTCCCAGTGCTAACTGGAAACAACCAGGGTGAGGAGGAGGGTCTTAGCGCTGTCAATCAAGCTTGTGTACCCCCTTTTTATTGTCTCTCTCTTGCTATCTGAAATGCTATCCACGTCTTGCTGTCAGTAGAGTCGGTCATGAAAGCTCAGGCCAGTTAGCCACCAATATTGGAGGACAAACAGTTTTTCAGGGATGTTAAGTAATTGTTCTGCCATTTGCACACTGAGCGGCACATTCACATCTGTGATTGAGAGCGCTCAGACCCTCCTCCTGGCTCTAATTGGTTGCTTTTGACCAGGAGCGGTGCATTACTTCAGACGGCAACAGTTACTCAGGAAGGAAATGGAGTAGCTCTTTATTTTCACAGATTATGTATCATAATATAGTGAAAGTTTTAACAAAAATGTAAAAAAAACAAACAAAAAGAAAACATATCTTATATATATTTATAAAAGTTGCATGCTGCAGCTTTATGGCCTGGTAAGGGCTTAGTGTTATGCTGTTCCTAGGCACCCAACATTTAATTTTTTTTTTTTTTTCAAACATGATCTTGGGATGGATTATGATTGGCTGTTGAGTGAAATTAAGTGTACTTTTTGAACTAACTGAGGCTTCACACTTTCACTTTAGAGAAAATACTTTAAAAAAGTATTCCTTAAATTACTTTTTTACAGCTAAGGAAGCAATGTGGTTTCATGTCCTATCATGCAGTTTGTGATTGCTCACCAGGCGCATTCAGCATACAAATATCAGAACCCGGTCTCTTTCAAGTACAAAAAGCTTTCACAAAATCTGTAATGTCTGTGAAGGTAGTGTGCTGTGTGTTCCCAGTTGCTCCATTTTGCAATCCATAGTGCAACTGATGCACTGCAGTGCATTTCACTACTGGATGTCAAAGGACAGAAGCAAATAAACAAACATACAAAAATAGCAAAACTGACAACAATAGTTGAGAAAAAAAAAGTGAACTGAGTACTGAACCATGAGGATTTTAGTGATTGCCAATCTGGATTTGTCAATCTGGACTGGAACATTTCTCAGTCCTGGAGACAGAGGCGAGTCAGAATTGTTGCTTTTTATTATTTTTTTTTGACTGCCATTTCAATATTATTTAAACAGGAATTGAAAAATGTAACCAGCAAAGCATTAGAAACACAAGAAAGCACATCTCTAATGATCCTAAGAAAAAAAACCAAACCTCCCAGACATTGCAAATTTAAGCAGCTCCCCTGTTTGCATGTCCAAAGCGTTCTACGTTCTAGCGGCAACAAAGAGTCTTCAGCTCCTATTACCTCCGAAGCAACAGTATGAACACAGGCAGCTAACTGTAACACCACCAGCATACGAGCGAGCGCAGGGACCGTCACGGCTTGGCCACCCTTTCTGAGGGTCACTGTGGTTATCTCCTGCTGTGAGGATGCACTGAAAATAGAAATGAGCCCAGCACCAGCATGCTGAGATATACTGTGGCTCGTGTTATATGGACTTTCTCTGCAGGAACCACAGAAAACCATATGCTCTCAGTATGATCGCAACACTGTCCTTTTGGTGACTATCAATGCCGTATGTATTCTTGTTAAGTTACTTCATTTCCTTCTTTCTCAGTTTTTATTGTTTGATAAAATGAAAAGAAGAAGAAGAAGAAGAAGAAGAAGAAGAAGAAGAAGAAGAAGAA
>VMRN01000045.1:797406-887724 GCA_010277015.1 Poeciliopsis turrubarensis | reverse complement strand
GAAGAAGAAGAGGAGGAGAACAGTTTGTCAAGCTGGTTCCTTGATCTTGGAGGAAAAGGGTAAGAATCACTGCTGACGAGAAAGGATTGTATTCCCTCTGTGTTTTACTGTCTTTTAAATTTTTGGATTTGCTCTGATTTGTTCTAGACATCTGCAGTTCTCCTAAAGAAACGTGGCTGGTGTAGATTCTGCACTATAGGAGGTAGCAGAAGTATTTTTTTTTTTTACTCAATCTGCATCAAATCATAACACAGTCCTCGTCGTGATGATGGACATTCATCATAACACCGTGATGTTATGATGACGCTGAGGTGATGCTGTCACTTCAGTGTAACGCTGAAGTGACAGCATCACACGGGTTGTTGATATAAATGACTGTAGCCTCATATGTCAGCATGGAAATTAAATGGGGCATGATGCAAATTATAAGAAATGATCACAGTTTTAACTTTGGGGAAAACAAAATTTAATCTGAAGATTATCTGTCATGTGGATATCATAATTTCATCATTCTATTGTGTGAAACCTAAAATTCACCTCCGAAACTGACTGATAGTAAGTAAAAAGTCGGTTCTAAGACGGATCGACTTCGACCAGTGACTGTCAAAGTCGCTGTCTAAGTGTTGGACATTTTCCAACGCTTAGCGTTGTCAGTCACCACGCCACGTGAAGCTGCTCCCCCCTTGCTCTCTGCAGCTAGCCCATCCCGTCATAAATGGTAATTGCACTTAGCATGACCACCAATGACGGCAGAAAAACAATTTCCCCATATTGGTAAGAATGTTAGCCCATTTAGCAGCGGGACATGAGATTGATAGACAGCACTAAGACCCTCCTCCTCCTCCTCTCTCTGATTGGTTGTTGTTGGTCGGGAGCGGTGCATTTCTTCAGACGGCAACAGAGGCTTTTCACAGATTATCTTCGTAAAAGTCACACACTGCACCTTTAAGGTGAGGACCTCTGCTCTTCAAAGAATGCAAACACCACCTGCAGTTTATTAATAGTAACTGTGCTGCCAGTGCTAATTAGCAGTAGGTGATGCTAATTACATTTCAAAATGACATCTATAAATTACAGCCACTCATGTCAGGAAGACTAAAATATATGTAAATATTTCAAATGTCGATGTTGATGGAAAGAGAAAGTATTCATTGGAAGGATATATATGTATAAAAAAAAAGAAGCATGCAAAAAATAATATAGTCTGGAAGGAAAGTAAACAAGTCAGAGTGAAGTGATTAGGAGACAAACAATCATCGCCGTGGCAACGCCCAGACAGCTTAATCTCTCAAAAACATTTTTCTCCACGAAATTGCCGCCAGAACAGTTGTTAATCAATTGAGTTTGTTGTTGAACTTTTCGACTCATCCACTTATTTTTGTTTCGTTTTATTTTTCACAACACAACCATGACATCCTTGGTTTTGCCTATAATTTAACTCTCAGGGAGAAATCGGAATCAGCCAAAAGCTCTTTGTCCTGGAGCCGTCACGTCTCTGTTTAAGTCACATAAGACGATGATGTTAAATGTTTTGTTGGCGTAGGAAATAAAAGGAAATAATTACAGTCCCTATAAATGTGAGAGCGCAGGCGTGCGCGCGTGCGTGCCATGAGTTGTTGATTTGCAGGTGCAGCAATCATCCCCAGCCTGCTGGCGGTAAACTATCAAGTGAACGACTGCGCGGTCGCCTTGGCTCTGAGGGTGCTCAAATCTGCATGAGTGGATGAAAACACAGCCCTGCAGCTCTCGTGCAGAATCCGGAGAATTCTGTGGATAATTCCCGTTCGGTGTCAAGGAATTTCGGAGAAAGAGTGCAGAGTCTATGACCTGCAATAGCCTTTAATTAATCCCACTGTGATCGTGGCACCGTTTGTTCTTACCACCATAGATCACTGCTGCAGCACTTTGCCCACTTTTAGCTGATTCTTTTCATCTCTTCTTCTTTTCTTACTCTCCTTGTGAAATCCGGAGCAGTCGTCCCCCTTTGACCCCGCCTTTCTCTCGGCAGCCAAAGTATCTTCGGCGTGGCGTTTGCCAGAAGCAGCGAAGTAGAGAGCGGTGGAACTGCAGACGGGCTCGCTCAGATAGCGGACTGTGCATCTCTCATCGGCCCTGCCTCCCGAGCCACGTGCTAACAAGCCCAGCAGCCTCATTGTGAATTCATAACAAGTCGCACCAATGTGGGTCATCTCTGCTGGCTCTAAATCTTACCCTGCTTTCTCTCCTTCATCCCTTTTTTTCTTTTCTCCCCTCTTTCTCCAAACGCATCTGTTTGCTTGTGATTATTATTATTTTTTTTTTTTCTTTTTAAAGTATATTGGTTTGAGTATTGCCTTATAATGGAGTCAAGAAAAACACATTTTCTGGCAGGGCAATTTCTTAGAGGGAAAACCTGATTATGAATGTTTTGGGTTTTTTTTTTTTTTTATCTGTACAGTCAAGACCTTAATTAGAGCCCTTTGAAAGACGGTTGTTCGGATAAATAGAGAATGATTTAGACACTTTGGGAAATTGCCGCCGTTTCTTTTGTGTGATCTGTTGTGCAACAGATGTGAATCGTATCCACTGGGCTTTCAGACATTACCTCTAAAACAGTGGTGCGGCGCTCTTAGGGTGAAATAAAACAGACAATGTTTTTTGCTTTGTTTTGTTTTTTTGTTCTGTAGCTGTCTTTTTGTTTTTTTGTTTTTTTTTTGCAAATTGCATATTGAATGACGATGTGAGGAATAAAATTCTGGTTACTCGTCTTACCACTACACAATTTCTGTCATGGTGCCGATAATCAGAGGAGACGCACTCATCGGTTGGCCAGAGATTTGTTTGCGTTATTCAACAATCTCTTCTTTATGCTCTGATCAGTGATCGGCAGATCAAAAACTGGCAAAACCGAAATATTTTCCTTGTCATTAAATGCACCAAAGCTGAGCTCTCCCCGCATTTCCTGTTTTTTAAACGCATCGGCCAAAACCATGCACTTTGATGCAGATTTTTAAAGGGAATTAGGAAGCTTCGCTTTGATGCATAAGAGGGGATAATCGTATGTTTCTTTATATCTTTTGTTGGATTGACTGCTACTACCTCTATCAAAGAACATCCAGCACATCCTTTTTGTTCCTCTTCTATGTGTTTACAACAAAAATAACAAACTAATTGTGCAAAATCCAATTCAGCAATTCAGTTTTAATAATCTGCAGTTATTCCAGAATATGTGTCCCTATTTAAACAAACAAACAAACAAACAAACAAAAAAAATAAAAAATCATCAAAGCAAATAAATTAATAAATAAATAAAATGTTGACTTTCTTTCACTGCCAGAGCCTGCTTAATGTAATTCTTCTTGGTCAGAGCTCAGCTGAGTGAATCATTGTTTCCTGTTGGCGTGACTTTAAAGGGTTTGTATTCAGAGACCATGTAAACAGGCCTCTTTTAAAGTACAACCTCAGTAAATATTAAATATTAAAAGTGGTAAACATTACCAAACCGAAAAGCGAAAAAATATAAGGGAGATACTGAAAAGCCAATAAATATTTTAATTGACAGATACTCTTTCTGAAAGTGTATACTTGCTGACACATTGGATGGTGTATATAAAGGTTAGGATTATCCTGACAAGGAGATAACATATACACTTTGTATATGTTATACACCAACTTTGTGACACACAGTTGGTGTGAAACTCGTAATCTTTCCTTTCCCCATGGTGGGTTAATTATCTTTGCATATGGATGATGCTGATGCAACAGATCTCTGTTAGCTACAGTGAATAACTGTTGCAACTGAAACCTTAGTTAATGTGTTAAATGCTAAACTTTAAATCAACTCCAGTAAGCGGTGCGCTCGCTGTGTGGCGTCTACGTTCTTGTTCTGCGCATGCGGGTTGCTTTGGCGGAACAAAAGTCTCATTACCGCTGCTTTTAACGAATGACCACATTAAAAAATAATCAAATAAAAAATTGTAATTGAGCAGTGTGAACACAATCAACGATAGCTAACACTTTATTTGAAGAGGTGTACTTAAGACTGACGTAACACTGTCATAAACATGACATAACACCTGTTGTGAACATGAAGCAGTCTTTATGAATGTTTATGATTGTAGTCGTGACGTGCCATTCGGTAAATAATGACACTTTCAATGCAAATTTGTCCTAAAGATTGCATTAAAATTGCCAACTTTGCATTAAAAGTGTCATTATGTACTGAATGACACTTCATGACAAGAGTCGCAAACATTCATGAAGACTCATTCATGTTCATAACAGGTGTTATAATATGTTTATGACAGTCTTACGCACACTTGTTCATTGTCACGTTTTTTTTTTTTTTTTTTTACTACAAAAATATTTTAAGTGAATAGTATCAAGCACCGTTTTCACTCAGCCAGAAATAAATCACGTTGACCAAAGTGAAGAGGAAAACGTACATTAAATATGTGCATAGTGTCCGCCATTACGAGTGACTTTCCGTTACCGCTCCTCCCGGGGAACGTTTCCCTAATCAGCACCGACAGAGTCCTCACACTGCTGCAGAACCAACCTTCAGGTGCCGTCTAACGATGCCTTCTTAATTCCTCACGAGAAGTCATTAGCCCGTTCAGATATTTATGGGGTCTGAAAAGAAAGATGCTGTCAGGAAAGAGGAGGAGGGAGAGCCGCTCAAGCAAATACGCCGGTGAAAATATGCATATGAAAATGTACTCCGATCCAGTGATTGAATTATTTAGCTCGGCCCTCATGCCTACTGCCACTCTCGTTACATTGCCTCAGGCAGCCCGAGCTCCTTTCTCGCTGCTACGGTTCGGAGAGCGTCGGGAGACAGTTGCATGACGTTAGCTCAGCATCGGCGCGCCGAGAGTCAAGATCGTGCGAGGACGCGGCTGATTATTGGAAAAATTTGTGGAATCAGTCATTGTGTCGGCGTCACTTAAAATGAAGTCTCTGCCTCAGTGAGATGCAAAAAAAAAAAAAAAAAAACCCCAAAAAAAACAGTTTACACAGAGTAACTGGATGGGCAGGCAAAAGTTCCCAGAAACCAGTTCATCTTGCGCACATTTCTGCTTTGTTGGGAGGAACTTAAAGTGAACATGATACAGTTCTTGGTGTTCGTGGTCCAAGTGAATGATGGTGGTATCTCTAGAACAGCTGTGGTCTCAACCAAGTTTCAAGGAAATATTGCTGGAACCGACTAAGTAGCTGATTTACAAGGTGCATCTGACACTGATGCCCCTTGACCTCCGAGTTCACCTTTCATTTCTTCGGAGGTTTTTCCGGGCTCTTTCGTTGCCGTTTGTATCAACATTGTCTTTGGTTTGTCATCAGTTTTCTTTCTGCGGTCATGGCCATGGAGGTTGGCTACTTTCCTGTGGCCATTAAACTTCTTAATGTACTTGATTTTACTAAGAGGTTTCAGAGTAAATGGGGTATATCCAAACGCACATTTTCCCTTGTTCAAAAAAATTTGACCACCATTTCTCGAATATTTCTTTTCTCTCCACGGTCATGCAATGAAGGTACACATATATTTTTGTTCCTTCTCAAATAAAAGCGCAATAAAACACATTTGCATTCGCGGCTGTAATCCAACAAAATATGTAGAAGTTCAAGAAAAAAAAGAAGAAGGTATATCAACTTTTGCAAGGCACTGTAAGCCTTACATTTAATATTACTCTATAGTGGGGGATCATAAGGCCTTTATTGGTTTGGTTTTTGATCAAATATCTCTGTCATTTTCAACCATTTTCAACCGTCTGTTGAAAATGGATGTCAGTAGAAAAACTTACTTAAAAGCATCAGAGCTCTCGCGAACTTTCAGGCCTGATCTTCATTTGGTCAGTGGTGTTTTGCCAGATAGAAGAAAGTACAATCATTTTTGCTACGTTTCATTGTCTAATTTCTCAATGAATATGATAGGTTCGCTAATGAAAATCTTAATCACTTCCACTGCTTTCCCTGCCAACATTGGTCTCTACTGTGTTGGCATGCAATGTCAGGTAAGGTGCTTGTGGGAAGAAAAAAAGTCTTTTGGTATGTGGCAAATGGGGAAATTTAAGTCCATGTCAATGCCAAGGCGCCGTTATTGCCACAAAAATGCGTGCTATAGCTAGATTAGCTGTCACTGCGTCTGCCACCAGACACAACGCCATGACCTATTGGTGTATAAAAGCAACATTCGCTTTACAGTTTCATAAAACATACATAAGAGCATCTGCGAAGCAGATTTCAGGCCAAGCGGGACCTCTGATTCTCGCTCGCATCCATACATCACACAGATAGAGCGCGTTGCCCCCTCTGCTGCACCCGCCGCCCTCTTTCCCCGCCCGCCCCTCTTCACTGACTCATCAACAGCCGCTCAACATGTGTCAGGCCAGCCAGCAGCCTCCATCTGTCTCCCCGAGCGCCAGCCAGCCATGTCCATCCCAGAGAGCCACACAGGCTGAGAAAAAAAAAAGTAATTCCCAAGACAAAGTGCGTTATGCCATGCAGCCGTTCCCCCTTGAAAATGAGAACTCCATTTGGGGAGCCGAGGTAGTTTAGCTGGGCGGGCGGCCTGCCTATGTGTCAGAGAGCCAGGGAAACATGGCCCCGGCCATGCAGTGGAGAGCTGCATGGCTGTAGATAGTGAGGGGAGATTTGTCATCCTCAACCGCAAGCCGACATGACGGCGAGCTGATTTAATACAGAAGAACACAAAACTCACAAGTCCACAGATGGGTATGTCATTGTGCGCCGCAAAACAACATATATATATACGTACATATATAGATGTATACATCACTGCTGAATATGCTCAAACAAGACACAGAATTATTCATGCTCAAGTGCCCGGTGAAAACAAGCCTGCTTCAAACAGGTCGACTGAGGCCGATTGAGTCTTGCGTCAGACGGCTGTCGGATCTTCTCAAAAATAAATGTGGAGCTTCAGCGTTTTCTGATAAAATGCTAAATGAATTTTAATGAGTCAAATGCAGTCTGTCTGAACACCAAAATATCGCTTATTGTCTTTTCACTTCTAATGCTCGAGTGCGTGTTGGTTTGCGCTTCCTGCTGTGGACAGGGGTCGGCATTGTCACCTTGATTGGTCCACGGCTCCTCAAGAAACTACTCTGATGTTCTGTTTATCCTGACGCCTTTCGATTAGAACCAGTGTTAGCTTCCTCAGCTGTCTGAGCCCCAGTAGCTGCAGTTTTGATGATGCTCTCTGATCCAGTCTCCAGGAATAGAGGCAAATTCACTTATTTCCTTACGCATTTATCCTGCTTCTAACACGGGAAACGTGACGAAAGACTGTTCACACATCGCGGAGTGTCTTCTACTGACTAACAAGTGTGATGATTTAGAGATCATTTGTGGACTTCAGTAGTCAGTGGTCGTTATGTTTTGTTTTTTTTCGTACACTTCAAGAACACCAAACCTTGCCTAGCATTTTGTCAAGTTTCTAGTTCAAAAATCTTGGTAATGTACTAACTTAGACGTAACTTTTCAGCAATATTTTGGAACTTGTTTTAGGTCAATAATTCTTGAGCATAGATAAAAAGTACTAGTTCTATTTGTGACATGGCATTTCGTCTGTGTTATAAGTGAACAAATCTGCTGGCGGAACTAGAAATTTTCTTTTATCTACGTTCAAAATGATTAACCTAACACAATCTCCTATGTCCTTCTGAAAAGTTACTTGTAAGGTAGTTTTTGTCTGATTTTTAATCAGATTTTTGCACTAAAAACCAGACATTAAAAAAAGCTTGTGTGTGTGTCCAGAAAAACTCCCAAGTTCACCAAATAAGTTTTAAAGCACAATGCTTTTGTTTCTCTTGTATTTATCTGTTCTTACGTATTTTATGTTGTTTTTTTGAACCTCGTAAAAGTACTTCGGTCATATAAAACCTTGTATAAATGAACGATTGATCGGAAATACATTGCTTTAACCCCTGAAATGTTATGCAGACGATGATGACAGCGACTGCATCTGAAAATAACCAAATATTTTAGGTACTTATACTGTCGGTATTTATTCGCTATACTCAAAGCCACTTTCGTACTCACAGTCAGAAGAGAACAGCACGCTTTACTGTTACATTAATGTTAGCTGTGAGAATCACACTCAGTCAGTGGTGCTGTGCTTATTAATAAAAAAACACGTTCACGTACTCTTGACATTTAACTGCATAATAACATTTATATTGTATACAGTCTAAATGGCACTATTCAAACGTGTCCCTTGCAACCTTTGAACGAACAAACTTCTGTTTAACAAGGCAACCAGCTCCAGCTGATCAAGGCGCTCAGTCAAACACACGTTCTATAATCCTGTTTCTAAACACGCCTTTCAAATTGACGGTGAAAAAGAAGAAAAGTAGCCTGAATGTTATCGAGTCGCTGCTCTCATGCAATAAGAACATGCATAATGTGGCCCAACGCCAATTGCGTTTCAATTAGCGCCTGCGTTGAGTTGCGCTTTACGGGTTGATTATTTCGCGAGCCGAACTCTCAGGGAGGCAGGCCAACAAATTAGAAATGCCAAATGACCGAAAAGTTCCCGGCGCTCTCTCGTGAAGAGAACAGAGCCGCCTGGGTGGTCCTGTTACAGCGCTACCAGGAAACGTGAACCTGGCGAGCAGATGTGCAGAAAATGAAAATGATCACTGAGATCACTTTGGTGGAAAGTGTGGCGCCATCCACCAAGTATTTACCGAGGATCAGTTTGTGACAAACGGACTTTATTCACGTTGGGATTGACGATGCGCAGATTCAATCTCACCAAGGCAAAATGAGTTACTTTCTTCGAGCTCATCCTAACCACCAGACTTTTTTTTTTTGTTTCAATGTTTATCACAATATTAGACCAAACAATTTGAGGTCCATTAGGATTGCTGAATATGCAAAGGATATCACAGCTATAACCCAGTGAGCTTTGAAGGTGCCTCATGTGGGATAGTGGAAACTGAGAGGGAAACCACTGCTTGCTTTCTGATGAATTCCACATTTTCCTGACCACCTGGGGCCCAAACAAGGAGCATTGAACTTTCATTCGCAAAAGATCAGTCCATCCTGCAACATTGGAAAAAAAATAAATGTGACATCATGGAAAAGTAACACAGACAAAGCAGAACACCAGGATTCCAATTTGAAAAGGCAATCACTGACAAAAACCTACATTTGTTTATGGGAGACACGTCCCAGGTCCTTATCCCCCCCCACCCCCCCCCCCCCCCCAAAAAAAAAACAACTCATCATTGATCTCATCCAAATATTTAACCAGCTCATCAAGAAACTACTTTCCATCACTTGAGTTTTTCTGCTAATATCTGACACACGTTCAGCAAAATCTCAGCTGCGAGTTTTCGAAAACAAACCCGCTGCTCCACATGACGCCTTGTTTGTCTGTTCCGACGTCTTTCTCTTTGTCAGTCACGGCAGGTGACTGAAAGGAAACACAAAAGGGATATTAGCGCTCACTGCGTGTTGCATTTAGGGATTTCAGATGAAAATTATCCAGAAATTACGGAGCAGACGCGAATTCTTCCGTGCGTGATACTAATGAAAGCATGAATTTCACGGAAAATGAATAGGACATTTGAACACGAGGGCCCGTCTAATGTCTGACTAATGATTAAATCAGTGGTTCCCAAAATGTGGGGCGCGGTACGGATGAATGGAAAAGAAAAACAAACAGTTACACCAAAGTGCCTCACTGTAAAGATGGTTTGTAGTGCGCTTTGTTGCAATCTTGACGTGTGAAACAAACTTCAGCAGAGTTTGAAAACAAAATATGCGCACAGTGAACGGTGTGTGTGCCCTCATAGGGGGGCCCAGAAAATCCTTGGGACCCACTGCATTAAATATTCATGCTTGAGCTAACAGGAATAATATAAGCCAAATTCAAAGAAGCGTGGAGGCATTTCTCTGTGTCATTATCTCATCTTCCACAGAGCTATCATGGTGTTACAGCCGTGGAGCGGCTTTCGGTATTTAAATAGGAGAAACATAGGAGCATGTGCAATATGTTGCTGTGATGGTGCAGGAGAAAACAACAAGGATCCACATCAGATTATTCTCACAACTTGCACATTTCTGCTGCGATGTGAGCAAAGTAAAAATAAAGTGAAGCGCTTTTTTTGTGGGGCTTTTTCATTTTTTTTTTTTTTTTTTCTCTCGAGTGAAACGTATTTGATGAATATCAGCCTACAGTGAAGACTGTCAAAGAAGATATAGTGATAGGGTTTGGAGAAATGAAGGAAGTTAGAGAATTTTTCAGGCAAAGAAATACCACTTCCACCTGCACAATGACAGGCATATAAAACATTCACCTTATCAGCGTTCTGCTGAAAAATTAATCTTGTAGCTCTGATATATTTTTAAATAGATTTTTTTTTTCATTTATTTATTTATTTTTTTAAAGATTACATTAAAGATGCCGGCTTAGTGGATGCGTGGTTATTTACTTATAAATCACACTTTAAGGCGTGCGGCAAAATTAAATGACTTATCAAGACGTGTGTGTTTTTTTTTTTTCTTCTGCTTCTTCTTCTCTTTTTTTCTTGCAGAGCTCACGCAACATTTCTCACAGATTTCGACTTTCAGACGGGAGAGGGATGTCCTCATTACGAAGCACACGAAAGAAAAAGAATTCGATTTTTTAACTCGGGGACAGTTAAAAGATAGGGGGACGGCGCCTCGGCAGGTCGGCGCTCCGCGAGAGGCGCACAACTTTTTGGAGATTTCTTCAGAACCTAATCCTTCACTTGAAGCCCCTCCACGGCTCTCTTCATGGATCACTTTTGACTCCACTTCACGATGAAATATCCCATACGTTGTGATGAAGAAATCCCTCTCCACCGAAAGTGGCATCTTAATAAGTCACTTAATGTTGCGGCACGGCCATATTGGCACAAAAAAAAAAACTCTGCGGCTTTCTACTGCTTGACAAGGACGCACAAGTTTTTGGGCAGTGTGCCAAGTAGAAATGCAATGAAATACGTTATTGTGAAACGTGAAATTCAAAGTGCTTCAGTCCTTTTGCACAGTATCTGTAAGCCATAAGCACACTTGCGCTTTCTCAGTCCTTCGATCTTCATGCATTGAACATTATCCAAGTTGTGTGTTGTGTCTTCCACCGACCTCTATATCCCAAATATCTGAAAAGTCTGTCACCTTGTATTACTGGCAGGCTCCTACAGGTACCATCTCTTATTTCATTTTATAAGGAGCACCACACTGTTATCTGAGGCTATGAGTTGACATGGACAACAGGAGCTTGTTGTTACTTTGTTGTGAAACCTCAAAGCTAACAGCAAAATCTCCGGAAGGTACGACTGCCTTTCCTGTTTCCAGTCCTCTGTGTATCAGCAACAGGCTGAGCGATGATGTTGCTGGGGAAAGATCAGGATATAAGGCACTTCTTTCTTTTTTTTTTTTTCCCCGCTGACAGCAACAGTAAACCACCCCCTCACCCCCCTCATTTCTAGTAATCCTGGGAAAGAAGCGTTTGTGTTATAGCACCCTGTGAATTTTGCATGAGGTTTGCATTAATCACAGACCTCTATGGCTGAAGGTCCTCTCAGCTAAAAGTCGGCGTGTTGTGCTGCTGAAGTGCAGAATGTTTCAGGGTGTGCGTTTCCTGGCTCTGCCAATGCGAGACGGTTTACATTTTTCAAGCGAGCCGCCGCTCTCTCGGACGAGCGCTCGCGGTTCCTGAGAGGTTGGAAAACACGGAGCAAAGGCGTGGACGGGGACTGAGAAACGCTGCACAGTTCCACTATTGGAGGCGGCTAAATAAGCCCGTCATCACTTGTAAGCGCAGGAAGGCCCACTGTGGGGATTAATGTCAATAATTTGTCGGCGTGTGTCTACACCGGGGTTATCGAAAAGTCAACGCATTCATCCCGTTTTTCTCCTCTCAGCTCACTCTTCTGCGCACGCCTCCCTTGCATCACGAGCAGATGAAGCGGCGTTGTGCTTTATCCTTTCGCGAGCCGCCCGAGGGTCAGACTCCCCCACGAAGAAAGCGAGGACGCTAACCGGGTGCAGTCACTCAATGCCTGTCACTCATCACTGGGAGTCCCGCTATCTCCTCACTGCTCACACACTGCTCAGCGGTGTCACTGACCGGCGAATAATGAGTAGTGACAGCCAAGGACAACCCTGCGCTCAGCCCTCAGCCTTGGACTTGAGTCACCATGCAAAGCAGCAGCACACACGCGCGAGCGCGCGCGCGCACACACACACACACACACGCGCGCGCGTCTACACGTATGCTAGGTGGGGGACGGAGCAGCCGGATGTAAATTTTCACAGACGGGTATGTTTACATACGCGCTGGCACGTCTGAAAACGGTGGTTTAAAAAAGATGTTATTGTTTAAACGTCTCAGCTAAAAAGTAACTCGATGAGTGATCTGTGTGAAATAAGTAGAAAGTCCTCCTTTCCTCCGGTTGACATTTCGTTTTAGACATTATTAGCCTCAGTGCAGCTTCTCCGCCGAGCTCAAATAAACTGCGACCTTCTTGTTCTTCAGGTAAGCATCAACCTCGCCCCCCTAAACATCACCGATAAAAGCCGCCTGCTCACTAAAGTTGTTTTTGAGTGGAGTAAAATCCTGCTACTCCGTGATGCACGGGAATGCAGAAGGGTAGCACTGAAAGCGTCGTTTATCCTACAGTTAAACGCCACAGCCTAAAAAATGAGACATGAGAGCCAAGACACACACACGCACACGCACACACACACACACACACACGCACACAGAGAAAGTGTAAAAGAAAAAAAAAAAAGTCAGACTATTTAAATGTAGAATGAATCATTTTAAACTGTCTGTTAAGTCAAAGAAAGGGAATTTATTATTTCCTCAGAAATAATACAACCTGTTCTTTTGCTGGTGAGTATAATATTGTACACAGTGTTCTTTAAAATTATGTCATCCTCACCTTTTGTTTTTGGCTTAGATTAGGTGAATAGGTTTGTCATAGGATTTGTCAGCTGGTCTCGCATAGACATAATGTGTCTATTGTCTTCCTTATGTCTACATTTAGGTGCCCAGCAAATCAGCAACAAGGGTAAAAAAAATAATACATAAATCAAGTCATGATTTTCGATGATTTCGGGGTATTTTAAGGAGAAACTACCATATGAAATTTAGAACATGTATTTATTTTTCATCTGTTAGTATAATGGCTGTGAAAGTGCTTTCCAAAAAAAAAAAAAAAAAAAAAAATGCAGTTTGTATTTATTAAATAAACATAAGAACCTGCGTATTACGTTTGATAATGCCATCTCCTATGTGGTAAAGAGAAAGTAGAGACTCTATGTGTTACGAAAGACGGGATTTTAAAGCCTGTGGGAGAATGTGTCCTTGAAAAGCAAGTCTGGGTTTGATCTTAAAGGATTTACCGGGTGGAGAGGACCTCTCTAATGTTGGAGCATAATGCATTTCTGAGTTACTAAAGCATGCATTATTGAAATAACAACTTATCCCGTCATGGCAATCCGAGGAAAGTGCAGGCTTCACATTGGTCCGATTTAGTGCTGGTAATGCAAAAGACAAGGTGACATAACAGGCAAAATGGCGAGTGAAATGCAGTAAAATTAATAATAAATGCCGACTTTTGTCTCTGGCAGTGAAATGGGACTTGACTGTGTAATTTCCTCTCCTCATTATACAAAAATTGCATACTTCTAAAAGCCGGAGCAAATTTTAAAAGCCAGAAGAATTGCTGAGACAAATTTTAATGGCAGGATCTGAAAAAAAAAAAAAAAAAAAAAAAAAAAAGAAAGAAAAAAGAAAAACCTTTATGCATATGCTTTTGAGAACAATTTAAGTGAAAGCTTGACGGGACACTTACTTTGAGTGCGGGCAGTTCATGAGATTAAATTAAAAAAAAAAAAAAAAAAAAAAAAAAGACAAAGGTGGGGGCCAGGGATTTAACTCTGGGAGAAATATGCTTTTATATAAGGGCTCCATTTTCTTAAACAAATGCAGATCTGCAATATTAACAGACGTGAGATCCCAGCCAGGCGACCCTGCGGAAGCCCTCAGACGTTCACACTTGAAAGCGGTGAGTCTGGGATGACTTTAGAAACTTTGGTGAGCTTCAGCAGTTGCCGGCTCCCTTGGGCATTAAACAGACCTCGCTTCACACTGCCTGAACTGTGAGAGGCCGCAGAGATGCTTGGCCTCGGTACACAGGAACTGAAGCCTCCAGGGCTCAAACGCCAAGAAGCAGACAATGATGTCCTCTATCCGTCTCTCTTCTCAAAGCCGATTAGAGCACCGTGGGCCTAGTGGAGGCAACTACATCACTCCTGTCTGTATGGAGACATCTTCTTCTTCTTCTTCTTGTTCTCCTTCTTCTTCTTTTTTTCTTTCTCCAGCAAAAGCCTTGAGACGCAATCCGACAGCCTTTTTTGGAAATCTACAAAAATGACACAAAAGCTTTGAATTGCAGGAAAATTTACACTGTTGTGGGTCATGCACATTGACTTTTGAGAGTGTGCGCGGCCCTTGAAGTTTCCTTTTACGTGTTTGTCTTTTCCAGCCATGCGCATCCGGAGAAACACGTGCCTTTTCTTCCCTGCAGAAAACCTGCAAGTCGGTCGCGCTTCTTTAAACGTGGTTTAGGATCGATTTGATCAAAGACGATTCATTCTTGAGGACCACTGACCCAGAGTAAGGCTCTGCAACCTGCGTCTCTTCGGACCTTCCGCTGTGGCTCTTGATAACGTTGGCCAGAAAAACAAAGATCGGAGGGGAATAACGACACGTAGAGTCAAACGAACTCACACTCGTGTCGCGCCGCAACATGCGCTGGAGATTCAACAAGCACTGATAACGAAAACAATGAATAAACACACTACACATGCCTGGAACCAATGCATGGGATGTGCCGATCTGCTCCAACTTAATTGCCACCAAGGAAAACTCCCTGTGAAATCTCACCACTGGTACATATAGATGTTCTCGCGCTCCATCACGCTTTCTGGTATCAAGGCCTTCGCTGCTCTACAAGCGAGGAAGTACAGCTCTGAAGATTTATGAGAAGATCACAGCGAGCAGAAGAAAGGTTTAGTTAACAGCCAGCATGTTATAAGATCGCCCCCCGGGGCCCCCCCTCCTCCCCCACTGGATGTATGCAAAGAAATGAAAGGAGGCTTCCCACTGAAGATGAATAGAGAATGGTGCAGTAGCCATGGCAACGGGTATACAGCTGTTTCAAGACATATTCCAGAGATTTGTGAAAAAAATTCATTAAAAATATCATTACTTTTTAAATAAAAATATATGTTTCTTTTTTATTTATTTATTTTTATTCATAATGGCTTGCTCTTTTCAACCTTTGGTTCAAAGATGTCCCTCTGCTGATATAAATAATTTATTAAAAAAAAAAAAAAAAAAAGAAAAAAAGACAACATTGCCACGAGACCTTTAATTTTAACTTAAAAACAGACACGCTCTGTCATAATCGTGGCACATCACACGGACTTACAAAGCCTGTGATGCATTAAAAGACAGAGTAATGTCCCCCCCCCCCCCCAAATAAGTTACATTTGGTTAAAATTACATGCTTCCCATTAATCTGGCATCATGTCTATTGTCTGACTCCATCTCTGCGCTACTCTGTCTGAAACGGCTCTCAGCCCAGAAAGGAGCAAAGTGGACCGCTGGCCTTTTGTTCCCTTTTTTTTGTTGTTGTTCTAATAGCTCAGAGGCAAAGCCACCGGGCTTTGTGAGCGTTCCAGACGGCTATGTAAGGTTTTTGTTTCAAAAAATAAAATAAAAAAACTACAATCTATTTGTACCCACCATTTTCGATTCCTCATGTGTCCCATATGTCGTCTCAGACGATACCATCCGCGCATCCATCCGTCCGTCCATCCGTCTGTCCAACTAGTCTCTTGTGCATTTCCTACACCGGGGCGCTACTTCAATTTAAAGAGCAGTCAGAGAAGGTAAAAATGTTCCGAGGGGGGAAAACTGCACTACCAATTGTTCGGGAAATGACCGGCCAGAGCGGAGAGAACTGTCAACTTAATCAGAGCAGATAAAGCCTCACCTGACACCCTGACAACTGTTGTCTGTGGAAGTTGCCCCCTGCCGAGCCATCAATGCTACGCTAAGACACCCCGACTGAAAAGCCTTTCACTTTCAATGATAATCAAACATTTCTTCTTTTTTTTTTTTTTATTTAATCAAAAGTGGTCACAGGAGTTTTGAATGTCTCGAACGTTCCTCCATTCCACAGTTTAGACAACAGGATACAGAGATGGCTGACAAACAGGGGAACTTCCAAATATTTTGGGCACACAGAACACCATCAGTGCTATGAATGATGTTGTGTTCTACTTTCTGATCCCTGTGATCCGCTATTTGCAGGTTCAACATCACTGTTTCAGTGGAAGTGAAACTGCTGCGACATCAAGTCACGATTCTTGTTCATTTGATCCCAGCGATGTCAGGTAACCACCTGAAATCATGCTTTTAGACTTGTCCTATTTTTAGCTCTTCACAAAAACGTCATTGTGCCATTTTGCTAAAATGCAACTTCATTGTTATTACGTTTTAAGTAAAATGTCGCCTAAGCCTCGGTAATAGTTAGAGGGTATGTTCAACATGTTAAATGTTTGCATGAAATGAGTGGTATTTACATGTCAAAAGGTCATTCGTACCTGATTGAAATTTAGCACAATTTATTTTGTTAAAGAAGCAGTGCACATGTGAGCGCTGGTATTTATGCTGGATAGCAAGTAGGAATTTTAATTGTTTTCAAAAATCTTTTTTCTCCCTCATCGCTGGAAGTGATGATTAAAGATTAAAATACACGCAGTGAAATTAGTTGCAAGAAGCACGCCCCTGAGCAAGCTATACGTCTGTGTGGGACCATTATGAATATCTTCTACATCCATGCATCCTCCTCCTTCCTGCAGAGTCATTATTCTGTAAACTCTGAACCTCTATATTACATTAGAAATTCAAATGCCGTTTTAGCCATCGCTGCAGAATTTATGACTGGGGAAGTTGGCAGCTCAGGTTAGACAAGGATTTTTTTGGGGGGGATTTTTTTATTTTTTATTTTCTTTTATCAGCCACTGTTGTCTTTGGTAAAAAATGTCCTGGAACGTTACATTATTACAACAGAAGACCAGCAAACTGAATTAAAAAAAAACAAAAAAAAAAAAAACGTCCATTTGTCATGTTATTTTAAAATGAGCAACACGTTGAATCTTCCAGAATTTAGCATATGGAAATAATTTTGGTAATTCTAAGAAACTTCGGAGACCAAGGACAAAAAAAAAAAAAAAAAAAAAAAGGAGGGAACGAAAAAACAGAATCCTCTGGCTCTTTACTCTCGGCTTCTTTGTCTTTAATAAACGAATATCCTCACCATTAAAAGAATGTAATAAAACTACCAACGTGTAATTAGCTCTGCGCTTGTAATTGTGCTGTAATATATTACATTTTCATTCTACAGCAGCGCCACATGGTCTGTTTCACTCACTGCTCAGCAACACTCCTTCAAAGTTGGTACACTGGGTACAAAAAGTAAAGTGCATCTCCCTCTTGTGGGACTTTTTAAAAAAAAAAAAAATTGTCATTCTGTTTAAAGTAACAATTCTCAGCACAGCTGTTTAAATAAGCAACGCTGATGGACCTCGGAGACTCTGCGATGGGCAACATCCACTGAGCCGAGCTCCATCTGGCTCAGACGCACCGAGTTTTATGCTTCTTCCTGCTTTTTCCCCTCAGGTTTGTTCTTCGAAAGAACAAGGAGACGGTGTTGCACTTCTGTTATTTAAAGATCACAACAGATTCACTGGAACAAAGGATCTGGATCTAAACCAGATCCTTCCCGCTTTGCTTTCCTCTCCTTTAAAAACAACAACAGCAAAAAAAACCCCCAAAAAACTAATCGACTAATCGACTAACGCTACTTGCTTCAAGCACAGACAGCCACTCCGTGTTGTTTCCTTCTCTTTCTTCCATCCAGATGATGGTTTTCGTGTTTTTTCGCGATCCGCCGCCGCGCCGCACTGAGGCTCAGCTCGGCTACACAGCAAGACAGACCCGATGTCAGAACGACTTAACCCGCCGCAGAGCTGATTCTGACCCAGTCTGTCAGCCCAGTCAGAGGTAAACCCCCGTCCCTCTCAGTCAGAGCGCGCCCGTCGCGGTGGAGGAGACCGTTGCAGGGAGATACCAGTGCGTCAGATAACCTAATTGGACATGAAATGTTATTAGCCCCCCAGCCAAGGCGGTTAAAGTTGATTGGGGCCTGTCGTTACAGATTCTCATCTCCTGGTTAGTGATAGGTGAGCGTGAGATTATCGTCGCTGCTTGAGATGATGCTGAAATCCTTTTCCTGACAGCTGAAATCTGTGCACCGCGGCCTCATCCTGCGTCTCCGTATGGTCATGTGTGAGAAAGAGGCGAGTCTTTTCTCTCTCTTTCTTTCTTTCTTTCTTTCTTTTTTTTTTTTTTTTTTTACACGTTCAAACACACACCTCGTCCAAATTTTCTGACTCCAGAGTCGCACAAGGAGAGAAGTCGTCAGAGTGTCAACACTCGTCTGACCCGAGTGGCTGATTTACAGGCAGCGGGAACCTGGAAACGCCGAGTATTAAAAAGGTGATGACATTCAAACGCGTTTTCGCGTCTGTTTGATTGCCTGATGCCGCACTGTGCATCTGGCGTGTGTGAGTGAGAGAAACCTGGAGAAGCACTGCTGGAGGTGTTTTTTTTTTTTTTTTGGCTCTTGCGGCCTTCAGTTGAAAACACTACGACAGGAAAACAGGTAAAGAGGGAGAGACAGAAGACATGCACCACAGGTCTCTGGGCCGGGAATCGAACCTGTGACGTCGGGAGGACTAAGGCCTCCTTATGTGGCTTAGGTTTAACCTCTGCTCCACCCCAAATTATACACTGCTGTGTGATGGGGAGATCCAAGTCCTAGTGGTGGATTTTATCGTTTAATGTCGTGAGTTTATGAAATCCTGCTAAAGTATCCACATTTTTACAGCTTTAACACCAAATTGGCAACAAACCTGCACTTTATTAGACCGCGTCATGACGACACACGAAAATCTAAACAAACGGGAATTAGATTATTTCTCTAACTTACAAACTCATCAGCAGGAAAGAACAGTCTGCAAGCAAAGCATTTAATATAAGGCAACTCAAAAGTTTAGTTTGAAGAAAAAGTGAAAATACAAAAAAACAAGAAAGAAGAGAAACTCTTCTTCTTGGTAGGACCCAGTGATGCAATCAGTGACATCACATGTCCATTTAAAACAGGAAAAGCTGTTTTAAATGTGCGCGTTTAAAACGGCCTTACACACCCGCTCATCTGAAGGGACAAAAAATTGCGAGTATAGCAGAAAGAAATAAAAAAAATTGACCACAAATGGACCTTGGGACAAAAGAGATATTTATATTCGGCGGTTTTGCAGTGTTACCTTGAAATAAAACACTTTTGCAAGTTGATCACGTCAAAGGCACAAACTTGCCTGCAGAAACACGGTGGCTTGCATGTTCAGACAGTCAGGTTTTTGAACCGCATCAACAACAGTAGTTTCATGAACTTGCAGTGCTTTTAGATTTAGCCCCGACACGATTTACTAGGGATCCCTCACGCTGGGTCATTCTGGGTCGCTAAGGGCCGATATTGTCACGGCAACGTCTCAGTGCAGAAAAAATGAGCTCAGACTAATTAAAAATGTTTTTCCGATTCTTTTAATGGAGGGAAGTCGTGAAAAGATTGTTGCTGTGAGCAGCATCAAAATACAGCTGAATTATTTAATAAGGATGTTAATATACACTCATGTCGCAAAGAAAGTGCACACTTTTTTTAATGGTTAGGGTTTTAAATATTAATACATA
This sequence comes from Poeciliopsis turrubarensis, assembly GCA_010277015.1. Classification (NCBI taxonomy): domain Eukaryota; kingdom Metazoa; phylum Chordata; class Actinopteri; order Cyprinodontiformes; family Poeciliidae; genus Poeciliopsis; species Poeciliopsis turrubarensis. The sequence continues at coordinate 867,860 of VMRN01000045.1, read as the reverse complement.
CCTTGATCTGCTTTTTTTTTTCTTTCTTTCTTTTACCAGGTTTCTAAAACAATTTCAACCTGATCTCAAGTGTACGCAACACAACGGTTTTTACCTCGTCATTATTTATTAAACAAAACCGAGGCCACATTGAGAAAGCTGTTTGAGAAAACCAAACACACTCTCTGATTCGGAAGCTTTTACAACCACTTTAGAAGTCCTGACTTCTGAAAAGTTGTGTGTACTGTGCGGGATTTGGAGTCTTGTCTCGTCATTTTGGAGCCTCGCTTCACTCGTCGGCGTTGCCTTGGCTCGTCGTAGTCTGGGGGGTGGGAGGGGCGGATTTGCTCATGCCCAGTTCACTTGAGGCCAAAAATTTCAGAAAATTCCTTTTCCTGGTCATTCTGTCATGGGCTCACGGTTCTGTCACCAGCAGAGGCAGGTCACCTCACATTCGGTACCAGAAAGCCTCTGGTGTCGAGGCTTTCTCGATACCAGAGAACTGATGGTTAAAACTGATGGTTGATCCTGAGGCTGCGGCGCGATTCCAAATCACCAGCCCTCCACCGGCGATCCCTCCACCGCAATCCCATGGTCGTCGGCGTGAAGAGTTTGTGCTTGGGTAGTGTGTATTTTGTCCGAAATGGTAAAGTTGTTAAGATCGCAGCTTTTTTTATGTCCTGCTTTGCAAAACTGCAATCGAAGAAGGATGAACTTCCTTTTACCCGAGAAGGAAGGTCAGACACTTCGGTCATAGTTTTCAATTCCTCCACGATAAACGATGCATGCATTTTTGTTTTGATTGGGACATTTGGTGATCCCACGTACTTGTTACGAGGGTTTAGACCTTCTTTTTATTACTGAATTATTTACTCTATTATTATTATTTACTTACCAAGAAACTAAATGGAAAATAGTCGACACTGATGTTGATAAAGTCAATGCAGCGTAAGGTTCTTGTGTGGTTTTGCTTTGAAAGCCACATGCAGTCATTGAAATAGTTTCCTTCACAGTCTTCGTTATTGCTGACTCGCCCAAAACTTTGATCCTTGTTTGAAGCTTTTGTTGTTTCTAGTTCAATGCTCACAAATACCTTGACAAGTGAACCAAACAAAAAACTTTGGATTTGTCAACAACATATAAGGTTTTTAAAAGAAAAAAGAAAAATAGCAACAGCTATTTTATTTTATGGATGACCTTTCGACAATGACTTACATGGATATGTTCTTAATGTTGCTTATTGAGCGTGCGCTCTGACTGTATGTGTGCTGCAGCATTTAAACAGCAACATACTCCAGCACCAGAATTCAGCTTGCGCTAACTGTGCGGTGTTCGTTTTAATGCGTTTGGAAGCTACAAGCTGTTTACTGACGACAGGACAGATTTTCAAGCACTGCTAAAGACGCGGGCTGTATTTTTGCTGGCGTTAAAGTAAGAACTGGACGCAGTCCCAAAACAAATGAAAAAACACAACAACAACAAAAAAAAAACTGTCCAGCCTGGTGCTGAGCACCTCTAGCATTCATTTTGTTTGTCATTTGCTTCATTTTGTTTTATGTACCCTGTGGCTGGTGTTTCCTTTCCGTGACTTTATGGGAGCAGTGATGCATGGTGACCAGACGGAATAATTACCCAATTTCTGCTCCCATTGTCCAGGAGAAGCGCATAGCTCTGCCGAATGCCCCGGCTTCGAAAATTGGGACCAATCAGCTCGCGGATGAGCAGAAAGTGCAGGGAAAGCTGTGGGAATTCATTTTCAAACCTCACCCGGACAATAATGCGCGTCGTGTTTTTTTTTTGTTTTTTTTTTTTTGATCGGGTGTCATGTTTCGCCCCCGCCCCAACCGATGGACCTTTCAGTTGCTGTTTGGTGAGTGAGTGATTATGTGTGTGTGAAGACAGACATGAGTGTTGTGAAAGTGTGCCACTTGGGCATTAGAGAGTGATGAGCCGTAGAAAGTGTTAGACATGTAATCATTTGAGCTGTTCATCTCTCCGTTTGGTTGTGTTAAACCTCCGGGGGTCTGAGGGAACAGCATGGATACCCCTCACCCCACCCCAACACCAAGGGGGCCAACATCCCGGGCTCCCATTTGTTGAACCTTGTAAAGCTCACAAATAGGAAGAGTAGATCCAACAAGAAAGGTGCAAACAGAGTAGATTTCCTTCCACATCACGTTAATTCCTCCTGCATCTGCTCCGCGCTGCAATCCTGCAAACCCTTCTCCACGTCGGCGACGCTGGCTCTCTTTCTGCTCTCGTCTCTCTTCGCCCTCCGACGCAGCCCCATCCATTTGTGCCATTTCATTATGCTGCTGTTGAATATACTGCAACCAAATGTGCCAAAGGAGTCGGTTCGCGATAATATGAAAATCTGACCTCATCTCGCAGGGGTCGCGGGCAATAAACACCTGACAAGAGGGTGGGCCGACGGAGCCTCAAATTCTAATTTTCTCTCAGCACCTTGTTGGTTCGCCGTGTTACCAGGGTCAGCTCGCCTCCCCTCTCCCCGTGGTCAGTTCGAGCCCCGGCGAGCGCGGCGCATTTTATTTCCGCGCCTTCTCCCTCCTCTCTTCTTGAGCATCCAGATTTATTGATATTGACCTTTTGCTGAAATTAAGCGCGCAGATCCCCGAGCAGCGAGAGCAAAGTTTAAACCAATTAAAGAGCACTTCACCAATCAGCGAGTCAAGGCGGAAGCTGTCTCACAGGCTGGCCCAGTAAAATTATAATCATTTGCACTGTATCAAACCCGGTTTGCAGGGGCCACAACGCCTAAGTGATCTAATTAGGTGAGTCACCTTAAAAAAAAAAGAATGACAAGACTCAAGAATCACCCCGAGTCTGTAAACACTGCTGTCATAACGACGGTAAAGAATATTTACACAGTGTCCGCACATAGTTGGTGCATAGCTATCGTAATCATTTCTGTCTAAGTACAAAGTAAATCTGAATAATTTATGTATGCTGTTCAGGGGAATTATTCATTTTTGTCCAGTGTGTCTGCCGACCATGAGAGCTGATAGACTCTGACTGAAGTGTTTGGTGTGGACATCGGGTTAGGGTGTTTTCACTCCTGATAGTCCAGTAGACTCGGTTTGTTATATTTTCAGCTGAGGTTCACTTTAACGCAGCACTCGCTGTCAGACGCAACAAACCCCTTAAAGAACCTGTTCACACCCCGTGGTGGCGCTGCACCCAGAACTTCCGGAGAAAACACAAAACCGCAGAAGAAGACGGCGTCCGCGACGTCCTTCTTCACAAAATGTAAACAGAACTGGAGTGACATCAGATTTCAGTGTTTGTAGGTTTGCTTTTTTTTGGTCTTTGGTATAAAAAAAACAAACAAACAAACAAAAAAAAAAAACGACAAGCCATTTCTCCTGCTAGCGCTAGACTCACACATTTGTTTTGGTTGTATTTACACCAAAACAAATGGTGTAAATTTGTTTACACCATTTGTAAACAAATTTACAAATTTACAAACTCAACATTGAAATTAATGTCTGAAAAATCCTTAAGTCCCAGAAATGAGAGCATTTCAAAAACACAAAATACGCCAAGCATTTCTAGCCTAGTTTCTATACTTGACACAAGACCAAATTGAACTGTTTCATCAAGCCATAAGAGATTTTTTAAGTTAATAATTCCTTTATATTGATGGCAAAAGTGCCAGTTCCATTGGCAATTCATTTCACCTATAAGATGGGAAAAATATCTTGTTAAAAGTGAGATAAACTGCCAATGGAACAAGCACTTTTACATCAACAAAAACAAATATTGACGTACCACAAGCACCTATGTCTTGTTGAAAAGTTACTTGTATGTTCGTTTTGTCGTATTTCAAGTATGCTAAGATATTCCAACTGCAAATAAGAACCAAAATTATGAGGCAACATGAGCTTTTAGATGTCTGTCACACTTAGAAAGAACAGCTCTTGCCATGCTACAGTTCAGGGAGTACATTCAGTTAGATGTCACACAACTTGAAAATTGTTTCTTCGTTCAACACATATGAGCAGTCACCAAATAAGTCATTAGTTTCTAATTGGTCCGTCCCCTCGGCGCTCTCTAAAACCGCAGATCGAGTCCCTCTGGTGATGTTCGAGCTGCTACTCAAAGTGGAGGAGTTCAAGTACATTGGCTCTTTGCTCATTGTGCTGGTAAGTGAGTGTAAGAGGAGTGTGAAATTGACAGGAGGATCGGTGTTTCAACTCTCGCCCCCGGTTCAGGCTGGCGGACGCGAGTGTTCTGGCCGTCGTTTTAAGTTGTTTAACCGAGACTCCGCCGCCGGGAGGCAGAGTTCACAGGCGGAGGAGCTCAGAAAGCAAGACTGACCGACGTCATAAATTGCCGCTGCTTTACCTTGAAACGAGGCGGCCGTTTTGGAGAAACGTCGAGGCTGAAGTGTTGATGGAACCGCGCCGTGAGCAGCAGACGCTGCTGTTCGTCCTTCTGTGTCTGGAGTGCTGGCAGAGAGCCTAGCAGCCACTTTCCTGAATAATTCTGCTAATTCCCATTTTCACTGCTACAACGTTACCTGTTGTCTTTGAGGAGGAGGCCTGCGTCCTTCATGCATGCCGGCCCCTCCTCACACGTCCACCCTGACTTTTTAATGCAATATGGCCGTCTTCTGTTCGACACGGCTCTCGTCTTGTCTTCGGCACCGAGCGTCCTCGTCTTCAGAAGCTCCATGAGCAACTGAACGAAATTCTTCATTGGCAAATTGCACTGTATGCTGCTGCAACCCTTATTAGGTCCAGTACTACAAGTGCACGGACAGTATATTTGTGTCTCTTTGGTGTATGTGAGTCAGTTTGAACTTTTCCATTCCGCTCCAAGGCCCAGCTGCTCCCCAGGTGACGGCGCCGTGTGTTCTGCATACAAATAAACCCGTCTGTCTGAGAGACACGGCGTACAGTTCAGCCCAGCACCCCTCCATTGTCAGAATACAGACACGCTGTTAACAGGGCAACGCAAAAGGCGGAAGGAACAACAAGTGCGTTTTGATTAGTGTGGCAAAAGATCAATAACTAGTGCGCCATACATCCTGCCCCCTCTTGGCCGAGCGTGGGATGGGCGGTGCATGTGGAGCGTGGGGGTCCCGCCATTATATGTTTTTATGTGGAAATTTTTATTAGAGATATTGAGGCCAAATCTCTGGAACTATTTGACTGCAGCTGCAGTAACACAGCATAGCTTGGCTTTTCTTACTTGTGTTTTCCTTACGTTGCCACAAAAACGCAGTCTTTCGTAGGGCGTTGTGCTTTTTCCCCGTCACAGGAGATGCGTCTCCATGTTTTCGTGAGTGTTGTTCGTAGGCTCGCTTAAATCTAATTTAAACACCTGAGAAAAAAGATGCCGATATTTGTTTCCTCGCGTAAAAATCCGATCTACTTTTGGGATAATCGTACGTGTGAATGGGCACCTAAAGAAAATATGTCAATATTATGTATTTCACTCATGAATTGTGTTGTTTTTGGAAACTATGATTACTTCCTCCAAAGCCTTAAGTCATTTTACAAAAGACTCCGTGAAGGACTGCTTTGGTGCACCACTTCTAAACTTGACATTATATGAAAGAGACTTTCAGATATTACTATTAATTCATATTTCTGGTCATGAGCACGGTTTTATCTCAGTGGTCTTTCTTTCTGTTACCTGAATATTACACAAGGTGTCCCCCAAGGCTGTATGTGAGAGCCAACCTTTAAGATCACGATTCATGAACTGAATGAAATGATGCAACCTTCCATAAACATGGCGCTGACACAGTTATTCATGGCAAAAGCAGTTAGCTCAGTATTTGAAGCGAAAGAAGAAAAAAAAACCCTGCAGGTTTTTCTGTTACTGTGTATATGAATTTGATCAGTTTTCTACTTTATAAATATATACATAAGGGTGTCGTCACGTGGGCTCAGGCATAAATCCACAAATATTCCAAAACATAATCTTTAAACATAGAAATATATCCTGCATTCATTCCACTCCAACAAAATTTCTTGATGAAAACGGAAAAACGCAACGACACAAATTGTCCTTAGGATCTTTCAGGGCTTCACATGTTATTCAAGCAGAACAGCTGCACACAGAGTCTCGCTGCATCGCTTGTCCTTTTAGTACAAACAGGACTTGGGGAAAAAATAGAGAACAACAAAAAAAAACTGCTTTTTCCTACGTCTCCTTCCAATTTGTACAAACTGGAAAAAAAAAAAAAAAGGGGGTTGCGCATCGTCATTAAACCGAAGGATTTCAAAGCCATTTAAAGACAACTGAGACGGCTGTTCCTGTTTTTAACGTTTTGCTGCTAGTGCCTTACACTTTGAACCCTTTGCATTTCTTGTTGTCTGGTTTAATGACCTTGCATGTTTTCAAACGGTCTCTTTGCAACTGAGATATTGTGTCTGAACAAGATTTATCTGCACGTGTTTTATTTGAGTTCAGTTAATGGAAGTTGTTTAGATGTACAGCTACGTCAGAGGTGATGTTATCTGTCGACTCTTGTGCAGAATGGCGAGATCTTCACAACGATCTCGACTTGAGCCAAGTCTAAACCTCAGAGTGTTGTTGCCATGGCAAAAGTCTCCATGTTTATTTCTGCATATCATCTGAAATGCAATTTGTTGGTGGGGGGGACTCGCAGTCATTTATGTCTAAAAGGTCGGTCCCTTCTTTGATTTAGACTCATTTTCCTTCCATGATTGTCATTGAGAGTAAAGTAGCAATCAGACGACTGGCTTCCTGCAGCCAATTTAAAAGGACATTTTCTCTTATTTAGGCCACACCACGGTAGAGCAGCCTTTCAATCTCCTCCGCAAGAAGGCACAGTTTATTTGATGTCAGGATGTCAGCAGGAAACGGGTCAAAGAGGGAGAAGAAAAGGTGGAAGTCATTCTTTCGGCGGCGCACATCAAATAAACCAGATCAAAGTCAAACATTAACAAGAGGATTTCACCTGAACTTCCTTCTCACTGTAACCGTGTGCATCTTTAGCCTGTTTTTTTTTGTTGTTGTTTTTTTTGTATGCAGTTGTTACTTTTTGTTCAACAGACAATGTCTAGGAAACAAAACTGGGTCTTTTTTTTTTTTGTCTTTTTCAAGAAACTATTGTCCCCCCAGCCCCACCCTGCAAGTCACACAAGTGAACAGAACGAATCCCTGCAAAAAACACAAAGAAAAAAAAAAAGCCTTATAGGCTTACAAATTTGTCTAGTTTTTCCTTTTTTTGGTCGTTGTTGTGACCCGTTTCCGATCATAAAACAAATGTTAATGTCAGGCGAAGACAACACGATAAATACTAAAAGCAGTTTTAAAAAGATGATCTTATTTATTTATTTATTTATTTAAGTAAGTAAATATCCACTTCAATCTTACCTGATATGAGAAAGTAATTACCCTTTCATCCTTTTAACAGGCTGTGCCACTCCTGATAGCAGCAGCTACTATTAGGCATTTGCAAAAACTTGGCAGTGATTATGCATCACAGCTGTGGTGAAATTTTAGTCCCGACTTCAAAGAGTTGTTTCAATTCAGCCGCAATGGGGAACTCTTGTCTTTATTAGATTTAAGATGAGCCTTTGACTAGGCCACTCCCAAACCTTCATTTGTTTCGTTTGAGCCATTCAGAGGTGGATTTTCCTGGTGCGGTCTGGAGCGTTGTACTCCGGCGCAAACTGTGCACTTCCCGAACCGGTGACTGGACGTTCTCCTTCTGGGTGCTCTGGTAGAGAACACAACCTCCAAGAAGTTCAACACGTACTTCAATTGTTCACCGAATATTTCAGTTCACTTCTGTGGAGTCGGCAAGATGCTCCTGGCTAATGTGGGAACAATGTTTTTGGTCATCAGTGGTCTTGACCTTGACGTTCCTCTGGATGCTGTTGTTGTGCGGTTTCAGGGTGCGGCGTCTTCGTGGTGCTTGAGAAACGTCTCTATCTTCTAACTACTTAGAAGTTGAGTTTTTGTTTTTTGCGCAGTTTGTTACTGATGTGAAAACGCGTTCGATGATCTGAAAGGCACGTGAGACACCCTTCTAGAGCAAAAAGGGTCGCAGAAGCGGCGCATTTCTATTCGGCCGTCAGAAACTTTTTAATCCACTCTTGGAAGCACGTTTCTCTCGCCCAGTACACACGAGAATTGGAGTCTGTGACGACCCGATGCAAAGCTGCAAGGTGATTCAGTTGGATGTGTACAACCTTCTCATATGAAATTGATCAGCGCTGCATGGCTGCACAGGAGGCTTAGTGCACACTCTGTATGCTCGGCAGTAGCGCGATCCTGACCTTCTATTGACGGTTTTTATACTTGTGTCACCTTGTGGATCAATTCCTCCCCTCGACAGTAGAAAACCGAATGCCACCCTCGCCCTGGGGAACCGCGGCTGGCGGGCGCGCCTCGCTTCTGTATGGATGACGAGGTGCGACTGGTGCAGATCTGATCGTTCGCCGAGGGCTCCGAATAAATCTGCCTACGGCGCATCATTCCAATCAAAAAGCGTAATCTCTGGAACGTTCAAATTCATCAACCCCGTCACTTCCGCTAATCCCCGTTTTTGCTCCGTCTCCTGTCGGCGTCGCGGACCTAAAACGCCGCTTTCCACGCCGAGTCATGAATATTTACCGTCGCCGCTGACTCATGGGAGAGCGGTTTTCACGCCGGCACCCAACAAAAGATTTCCATTTTTTAACATGTAAATATGGCAGCGACAACAACAAAGCAGCAACAAGAGGCTTTTATTCCATCAGAGATTCACATGCCTAATCCCTCCTCTCAGGCGATTTGTCCTCCCACTGCTGGAGATTGAAATCGTGACGCGTCTGGAGCTCGTGGCCCAAACCGCCAGCTCCCGATTCGTGCGGTGTTTGTTTATGATTCCGTCCGACCTTCTTTCTTTCCCCCTCGTACCCGGTGATAAACTGTGTTTAATATGAAAAGTCTTGACAGATGCGCGGCCCGTTGTGTTTGGAATGCGGAGTGTGCCGGAGCTCGCCCGCCTGTTTGTTCTTGTACAACATTTACTTTGAAGGCGAATAAACAAAAGTGGTGTCTGAGGGAGGAAATCAGCCGAGCGGCGGCTCCCCCACGACTCCTGGAGATTTGGCAGAAGCTTCGTCAAGCCCACTGGAAGTGAGTGTTTTAACTCTGTGGGGGAAGGCGAGGTTAGGGAGTCGATCCAGGCTCCGCTATCGCCGCCTTTGATTTTCATTTGAGTGAGAAGAGAGACGGGCTGTAGCTTCAGCACAGTCACGCCGCAGTGTGTGATGATCAACATCGATCCTAGTCTTCTCTGCTTGTGACGGCGTCTGTTTCATGAAGCGCACCAGTTCCTCCTGCAGCAAAAACAGCCCTACAAAGTGACACTGCCACCATCATACTGTAAAGTTTAAAGTTTTAATTATCCCCCTTTTTCCTCCACATCTGGCGATGGCCAAACGGTTTCACTTCAGTTTCATCAAATGTCTCCAAAAATAAAGGTGTTCTTTCCTTTGAGTTCCTGCAAACTGCACCCCAGAATAAATATATACATGTATACATATATTTTTTTAATAATGGCTTCCTCCTTGCTGAGTGGCCTTCCACTGGTCGGTATTATTTGTTGCAGAATAGCTCAACCTCTGTTAGACTGGATTAAGAGTGTATTGTCAAAGTACTGCCTCAGTTAAACTAAAGTCTAGACTTTGACTGGATCATTTCATCACATGACGGGTGGGTTGATGTGTGGTTTTCCACCTTGCATCAGTTTTATTTGTTGCACCCTCTCCTACGTGTCCTGTGAACCCAACACGGCTTGTGGCAAACTACAAGTATCTGATGTTTTTTTTGTTTTACATTTTTTCTTACCACACTTCCACAAAGGCTTCCTTAAAGGTCAGATTTTTTTCTCTCTCTCTTCCCAATCTGTGACCTTTAGCGTTTTTGGCAAAGTCGTTTGTGTCTCCTGTGAGCTTCTGCTGCTGCGTTTTTCTGTCCTACTTGCAAATGTTTGCATTCGCATGAAAAATTCAATTTCTGAATTTTGTAAAATATACTGCTGTTTGAATTATATATATATGTATATGTGACTTACTTTACATCTCGCCTCAATGTGTCTTAAATGAATTTTACCTAATTCCTTTCCCCACTGTGCATCTGAATGATGCAAGAACATAAATAATAAAAACTAACAAAACAAACAAACAAGAAGAAAAAAACAAAAAGCCCAACTAACTCTGTCCTAATGTAATACCAAGGCTAATCACATCTTTCTTGTTCCCTTAATGAGGCAATTGATTTTATCTGACACAAAATTGACTTTGCTTGTTCTTTCGTTATTTTGTTAAAGCAAATTCCACCTTGGCATTCGCTCAGAGGAGAGGCGCTGCCTGCAGATGAGGCTCGGCAGCCGTTTCGCCTGCTGCACCCCTGCATTGAAAGCGCATTCTTGCAGCGCATTGTGCAACTGTAATTCAATAACGCGCACTGTGCTATGTCAGGGTAATAATGCTTCAGGCACGAGAAAGCTGACCTCTTAAAAATGCATAGCTTCTTGATATGACTTAGATATCTAGCAAACCAAATCATAATGTTAGAAACAAAAACAAAAAAAAAAACAACACAGTTGGTGTTTCTTCTGATGAGTGACATATTTTGCAGCAGATTTATAAAATAAACACGCAACGCTGGGGCATGCCTTCGTGGCAAGAAGTAGAAAAATATATTTTTTTATAAGGCCATGCATTAATAATACCAACTCCAAAAAAGAAAAAGTAAAATGCTCCACCTTCTCCTCCAGGCAATGTCATAACACTGTAATTACAAATCCATGCATTAATAATACCAACTCCAAAAAAGAAAAAGTAAAATGCTCCACCTTCTCCTCCAGGCAATGTCATAACACTGTAATTACAAATCCAGATTCAGGGCCTAAGACGTATTCAGAGGGCTGGAACGACCGGGAGCTCTTTGGCGAACACACAAAAAAAGAAACAGACGTTAACTGCGTTGAAAGTTTATTCGGGTTCAGCAGTTTCAGCAATGCGGCCATAAAAAAAAAAAAAAAAAAGTAGAAACAATACCACAGCTGCATAATCTCCATTTTCTTTGCCAGAGAAGAGGAAACGGCTTATAAGATTCCAAAGCGAAATGTCTTTCTGTTGCTTTATTAGCGACGCCAGGCTCCAAGCCCTTTAAAGAGCAGGATGATCTGTACCGCCATGAACCTTGGAAAAGGGACTCCATGACTTTCCATCATTTCATACTAAGGGAACACCAGACACCGAAGGCATAAAAACCCAGAATCAAGAGTAAAGCTGGAGAAATGGGATTCCCCAGAGGACCTCAGGGAGGAACTATTGGCTTTCGTTGGGAAAATCTTTTAAATCCTGCAGGATGAACACCCGTCAGGCCCATCTAGCTCAGTCACCAAGTTGCAGTTGTTACAATGTGCTGCGTCCTGGGTGAGCCGCTGCTTGTTCTCCTAAATCTAAAGTTAATGTGTAAAGAAAAAAAAAAAAAAGCAGTCCTACTCTTATCGGAACGAAAGGTTTCATAAATCTCGACCTGTGCTTCGAAGAATCTGTGTTAGATTGCGATGCGGATAGTTCCGTTTTATTCATGTTGAGTCTCTTCTGTTTTAACCTGGAAATGAACAGTAGAGTTTTCTCCTTTTTTTTTTGTTTTGAAAAAAAAAAAAAGGTAGTTTAATCCAAAGCTGAATATCAAACTTCCGATTCAACGTCGTCTGTCAGCCACAGACGCAGGAAACTGCTGCGTCTGCTGCTTGTGCTGGGGGGTGGGGGGGAAACATTTGGATGCTCAAGTCTTCGTTCAATAAATATGCAAAGATAGAAATAGAAAAGTGAAAGAGGGCACAAGTGACAAAAGCCTCTATCCCACACACAGCCCAGCTCATCTGGCACCTCGGTAGTGAGCTCGTTTTTAAAAATCACCGAAAATCGTGAGTCGTCTCCTCTGCAGAAAACTAGAAATGTGAACAAGCAGATGATTTTACAACGGATGCTGGACACATTTCACTGTTTTTTATCCGTTGCTCTCACTGTGTGTAATCCCTGTGTTTTTTTTTTTTTAAATGGACACTGTTGCTCAGAAATGCTGAAAACTCAATAGCTTGCCATCGCCGTCACCTCCATCAACTTTCAAAACCACCATTTCACTTAAGAATCTTATCATCTTAACTTCATCGCTGTGGCTCTGCTTCCTCGTCGCAGATCGATATTAAATCTCGTCAGATACTTTCAGGGCCAGAGTAGATTCTCCGCATCACTCCTCCTCCTCCTCCTCTCCTTCTTTTTGTTTTTTTTGTTTTTTGTTTTTTTTCGGCCTCTCCTCTTTATTGAACCAGACAAGACGCAAGCGTGGTACACATGCTCGTCTTCTCAAAAGGCGACACCGGTTGATTCATTAAGGCCTGAAGCCTGCAGGTTTCTCTCCAGCGGACGTGATTGACACGACCGCCGTTCTGTTCTGCTGCACGGCCCCCCCCCCGATTTTTCTCCTCCCCTCTCGCCTGTCACACAAATCTGTTCACCGCGCTGACGTCTCACTAGCTCTCTCTCCCTCCGGATCAAAGGATTAAAGGTGAAAAAAGGGTATAAACAACCCACTATCTACCTTTTAGATAGTTTATCCTTACCCCCTACCTCAGTTCACCAGAGGTCTGAGCTTATCTCAGCAGAAATGTCCATATTAAAAAAAATAGAATAATAGTAAACGGCAATAATAAAACCAGTCGACGCAGTCGATGTTGCGGAGTACGTTTAGGATTTGATTGGAAGTTTACTTTGTAAGGGTACAAGGAATCGTTCGATCGCTGTGCTACAATCTGGTGCAACATCTGTGTTTGAGCTGGGTTTGTTCATAAATATGTCAGATCCAATAATAACCAATAATCACAGATTGATTTGAAACTTGGCCAATTGAACTGTGCTCCCTTTCACAGACTTCAGTAAAAATTCAAATTTGTCAGTGATGCTGAGGTTCTTAGTAGGAGGTGGGGGCCTAAATCATGATTCTGTGTGAGGCCCCTTATTTCCTTGGTCCGGCCCTGCATGAAGAGCTGAACACGCCTGGAACACACGGAGCGCTTCCTGCGCAACACGCACTCACTCATTCTCACATTTTCTCACATTTACTTGTAAAACATTTTTTGTAAAACCCATAAAATTAAGATTGTTTCCCCTTTTTTCTGTTATTTAGACCTAAATATTCACCAAAAAACATTTTGTCAGACAATTATTATTATTATTATTATTATTATTTTTGTGCAGCTTTTAAACAACAATGATCTGCAGCGTAACGTGAAGAGGTTCTTCAGACTTTAAGGATTTTCGGTTTTGCAGTTTCTCAGAGGTTTCGGTTCATTTTTTCTTTTTTTTTTCTTTTACGTCTGCACAAGAACTGGAGAATTTCAGAAAACATTCACTACAAATCAGAAATCGAAATGAAAAGTCCTGATGCAACGACAATAACGCCGCCGAGAGAAACTGATCGGACACACATGCGTTTCCAAAAAAAAAAAAAGATCAATAAATGCAAAACGATGACAGATTTCGACTACAGAACGTTCAGTCCGTTACAGTTTTAATGTTTTTAGGCTTGATTTTTTATTTATTTTTTTTCCCTGGCTGTCCAGCTTAGCTTTGTGGGACGTGTCCAGGGTTTTGTGAGTCCGAGGGCTGCAGGCCGTCACTGGAGACATGGCGTTCTGTGTGTGTGTGTGTGGGGGGGGGGAGTACACAGAACAACCGTCCATCATGTCTCAGCTTAGGATCCACATGCATCACCCTTGGTGATTACGGCGGGGTGGCATCTGTTAGGAGTAAATGATTCTGTGTGTTCCTCTTTCTCAGGTTGAATCAGCTTTGGGTATGTGTGACTGTCTTTAGTCCTAAATGTTATGGTTATGTCAGCCGTGTGAGCAGATAAAAACAGATAGAGAAAAGACAAAGAGTCCTCTAGTCCATAACAGAGTGTTCCTTGTAAATTTATTGTAACATTTCTTGTCTATAAAACCACAAGACAGGGACATTTTAACTCCATTCGTCTTTTGTGTTTCTCACAATGTAGCATCAGGGCTTTTTTTCCCCCCCTATTTTTTTCTTGTTTATGTTTGTCCTTAACTTTAAGCCCTCACCGCCACACCGGGCGGGGTCTGCTCCGGACCACCTGGACCCCCGAATCGGCATCGACCGCACCGCTTCAACCTCACTCGCATGAGCAGTAAAAACAATACGTACGCCCGTGACGTTAAAAACTCCCAGTTTTGAACGCTTCGCTGTTTTGATGCCCAGCAAAACAGGGCAGCGTCTGTCACCGACGGCTCTATCATGAAGGTATCAGTTTTGAATTGTACATGTTTCCCACATTTTTACAGCCTCCCCGGGATAATCATGCCAAGTTATATTAGGTATGTAGCAGCTAACTTGTGTAACTAGGCTCAAATCAGTAACTTGACACTTTGGTGGCCCAGATTGGCAGTTAATATACCAAATATCTGTGCTAGTCCTAACATTTAATGTATTTCTAGCAGGGCTCTATGTGATATTCTTGATCATTATTACTATCATTATCATTATTATTGTGACATTGTTATCACTGACTGAATTTTTGCGAATACTTTTGCGATATTAGTTATTAAGCTCAATATCATTTGTTTGTGGGGGGGGGAAGAAGACAGCGAATTTCCATCAATAAGAAGAGCTTTAAAATGAGACCAAATCTTCCATGTTATGCTGCCATTGAGAGGCTGATTGTGATTTGTTATATTGTGCAACTGTAAAGAGAAAGCAACGCAAGAAGGGTCAGACACATCATTTAAACACAGAAATACACATGGAAATATGATGAGATGCATGGAATTGGTTTCCCTTTAGCTCCAAGAAAGAAAAAAAAAAAAAAAGAAGACTTGTGAAAGCAGCTTGGCTGAATATCATTACTTACTATCCTGACTTTGACTTATCTTGTGTTCTTGGTGAACAAATGGCATCACTCGTGTCAACTAACTAGTTTTGACTAAACGCCATGTGAAAGTCCTTGGCGTTTTCTTGGTGTCTAAACCTTATCTAGGTTCTGCAGTGTGCCTCACACTGTGCTCACAATGTGCTAAACAGCCTGGGGATCAAACCCGCCATTTTGTAATTTGAAGTGGACCACTGAGTCACGGTTTCCCATCTTTTTGGCAGGAGGATGGTTCTGCCAGACATCCAAGGTTGACTGCTTCACACCCACAAGTTACGCGCACACACACACACGCACACGCACACACACACACGCACACATGCATTTCGGCGCGCACTGAAACCTGTCTGCATATTGACATGCTTGTCAGTAGGCATCGACCAGTTGCCGGTATTAGGTTTTAAAAAGTCACAGTTTCAAAACTGCTAAGAATATCTCCTGTATACCGTTCCTTTACTTTTAAAGTTCTCCTCAGGAGACGCCAGAGAAAGTTCCAGATTGACTGGAGAGGCTGGAGTAGCACAGCGCTGCCCCCTCTGCTGCTTCCTGGCGCCAGAGAAATACATACATAGCATAACATAATCACTGTCAGCTGCAATGATCAACATGGTGTATTATTTGTGCAGCAGTAGATATAGTACTTTTTGTTTTGTGTTTTTTTTTTGTTTTCAATTGAAATCGATTAAATCTTGTTTTATTAACTTTTTTTTTTTCTTTTTTTTTTGTGTATATCATACCAGAAAGTGTTCCAATAAACAGTTCATCTGAAATAAACACCTTTCAAACATATTCAGTCTGAATAACAGTTTGGAGCTTTCAGTCAAAAAAACCCCCAAAACAAAACACATTAACTGGCTCATATTAGAGTTTTATATACACTAGATTTTTCTTCTAATTTGTATAAATACTTTTCTTTCGCGCACAGTAAATATACCTGAAGAATACGTAACCTAATTTAAGAAAGCACTACGAATATTTGAACGAGACTAGAGAGGACAGATATTCTCGGCAGGATGTTTCCATCGACTTTGTTAGATTTGGCAGGTGGAAGATTCTTTCTTTTGTTGCAGTTTGTCAAAAGGTTTTCTTCTTCCACCTTGAAATTGTCTATGATTGACACTTGTTTTTGTTTTGGAAATACACTTGAAGATTGCTGTTCATTTTCCTCCTTCACAATTTCATGTCTCTGCGGATTTGATACTTTTGTCAACAACTTTTATTTGACGGAAAGACGGAACCGCTTTTGTGCGGCTTTTGAACCGTGAGTGCATCAGTCTTTTCCCTTGGTGTACGCAAACGTGTAAGCAGGCGAAGTCTGTGAAAACCACAACACTCCAAAACAAACTTCTAATTGCTTATTCTAATGGTTCAAACACGAAATATACAGAGCCTATAAAAAGTGTTCAACTCCTAATTCCTTTTAAAAATCAACTTCGATCAACAAAATTTGGTTTTTCGACTAAAGTAATTACAAAAACAAAAAAATATTACGGTAAATAAAATAAATGTCTAAGTGAAATCTATAATCATGACAATTAAACAAAACCTGTTTACCCAAAAAGAGTGATTGCATAAACATTCACTTCCTTCAAGTCAGTATTTACCAGCCGCACCTTTGGTTGCGATCGCAGGGTGTCGGTCGGTTATAACCAGCGTTTCACGTCTGGTTTTACTCCATTCTTCCTTTTGAAACTCTTCCAAGTTCTGTCAGGTCGCGTGAAGATGTCCTCTGACCAGAACCTTTCAGGTCTTGCCGCAGATTCTCTGTCACAGTGAGCTCCGGGCTTTGACTGGGCCGACGCAGACCATCCACAACGTCTTCGATCCGTACCTGTGTAGCTCCAGCTTGATGATTTGTGTCAATATTTAGCTTAAAAATGAACGTTCCCAGAAGTCGTAGTTCTTTTGCAGATGAAAACAAATTGTCCTTCAGGAAGAAGTTAGAAAACGTTGTTTTTGTTCAACTTGGAAGATTTAGAAAAGCTCATAAAATTGATTAAAAAAATAAATTCCAGTCAGGTTTTAAACAGAAATGGCCCTCTGAAGAATTCTTTTTTTTTTTTTTTTTTTTTTTTTTAATCTTCCTTTAACTACTTTGACTACTACTTGATTCAGGAAGCTCTGTTGTTTTGGCTCTTTCTGACCCTCGAGCTGCCTTTGGACCAGAGTTTTTCACTGTGCCGATTTGAGCATTTGGTTGGTGTCACAGTTTTATCTTGATTCAAATCCTACCTGACAAATATTTTCTACACTTTTTGATCGAAATGCTAAAGTTCGGTGCCATGTGCACTTTTTGTAATTTGCCTCTGAACTACTTATCAGCCGAATCAATCAGAAACTAAGTCAGAGAGCATTATGCTAACGCATTCAGGTGAGTGAATCTTCATAAGCGCTAGGCCTGTCGCGATAAACGATAAGTCAATTAATCGCACGATAAATTAAAACTATCGACCTCATTTTAATTATCGGCTATGTCGTTTCTTCCTGCCTTTTTCTCTTACTGTTGATGACACTGAATGAAAAAAGGCTCAACTCCGGTGCTCTCCACTTCCTCCCTTCCTTACTTCCTTAGTGTAATGCCCAGCGCGCGCTGCACGATCTTATGTCGCGGATTGTCGGCCCATTATCAAAACCTGAGAGACACATTAGCCGACAGAAATCCTCGGTATAACGGTTCGATCGAAACCATGTGGTGTCCAACAATGGACACAAAATATTAAATCCAGTTCACTAATTTTGAAACCAGACATTAATCGATTCCTTACTACAATCTACCTGCAATGCATGTGGCTGTCAGTCTGACTGAATGAAAATCATTATAACTTATTTAGGTCACGTTAACGAAGAACAGCTGAAAAGTTACCGGGTTTTCTGGTAGAAATTTCGCTCCAACTCCTCCCCTAGTTATTTATATTTTCTTTGCACGAACTGTTGAATAAACATTCATGTTGTTTCCGATGTCTGCTGGACTTCGGGTTGCACCGTGTCAGATGTTCGGGATTCCCTCCGTGTTTCCCCTCAGAAAGCAGGAGGAGAATCCGCGCTTTCTGATTGGCTACCGGTCACATTCAACAGGTTGCGTTAAGCTCCCAGTCTGGATAAATCCTTGATTTAGATCGGAGCGGCACAACGATCTACCGTAACACACAACACTAGTGACAATCTCAGAACGAAGAACGTTCTAAGATTGTCGTTTGGGGTAAAAAATCCTGTAGTTAGAACTATTGCATCAGGATGTCTTCTCTATTTAAATCTAATGATTACTGCAGGGCAATATACTATACAGACTTCATAATCTGCACTCTTTTGGTTGAATGCAGTATTTATTTCCACTTTGGCTTTATGTTGTTTAGTTTTTATTCAAGTACATTTATTGTTAATGGAAACTAAGAATCTATTTTATTATTGATTTTGGTTATTTTATTTATTTTGTGTATCAGTCCCAGTGTTAAGTGTCTTTTTAAAGTAAAGTGTATCTATCTTTGGCAGGAAGTCGCATGTATTATTACGTAATTTCCACTAAATCAATGTAAAAAGGTCTTCAAACAATATTATCGTTTATCGCAATAATTTTTGAGACAATTTATCGCCCAGCAAAATCTGTTATCGTGACAGGCCTAATAAGCGCAGACAGTGTGAATACACAGGGTAGCATGTGATTAGATAACTTTATTAGTTGGTCACACTTGAACAAACTAGATTTTGTAGCAATGGGGCATAAGTGAGGTATAAATGGTGTCGCAGAGATGGCCTTCTGTCGCCGAACCTTTCAACATCACAATGTGTATACTACGGTGTCAGTCTCTTTGGAAGGCGACGCTGGCTGTATTGAAGTATGAGAGAAAAAGGATCCTTCCAAAGAAATCCTACCAGGTTTCTAACACCATAAACAGGTTGTTCTGTGTTCAATATCAAGAACATGCGCATACATGTGTTTTTCTTTGCTCCATTCACAGGAGCTCAGTGAAAGAAAACGATAGCAAAGCAGAGGATGGTATTTGCTGATCATCTGCTGTGAATCTGCAAGCATAACGTTTTCTACGGTCTCTATCAGTCGCCAAATTTCACGGGATCCACGGCTCCCAGCAACTCTGTCAAACACACGGAAATGGAGGGCTGGAATGCTTCCCTTCTCTGAGACTCTGACAGATGAAGCGAGCTGCAAAACATTCCTGGACCCTTTTTGGGGAGCGATCATCCTTCCTTCAGTGACAAATCTGCTTCCAGCTAACGAGATGCTTACAGCACACAAAGGAAACTGAATGTTTAATCATCTGGCTTGATTTGGGAGCTTGTAAGAAACAGTTTGTAACTTCAGAGAGAAAAGCTGCTCGAGCGTCTGTCTGTGACGCCTCGCTGTGACTCCAGCCGAGTCGTTCCTGGATCACGGAAATATGTTTTGTGTGTCACGAAGTCTGGACAGGCAAAATCAAACATTTTCTTTAGGTGTTTGTTTATTCTTCATTAACCTTTCAGTCTTTGGTTGGTTGTATTGTATTATTATTATCACTATTATTATTATTCCAGAAGAAGCAGAAACAGTAGTTACAGCCAGAAGGAAACATTTGACTTTTAGCTGCGTCTCAGCGTTCCCACTGTGCTGCAGAGGTTATAGACAAATATTTGTTCAGGAAAATTGAACACCGATTATTACTTTCAAGTGATTTACATATAAAATGTCACCTGGAAAAAAAAAAAAAAGAAAAAAAAAAGAAAGGATGCATCCAGGGAAATCTCTGTTTTGACATGCCGGAGTATGACGGTTGTTTCCGTAAGCGCGTGAATGAAAGACTGCTTCACGTCCGTATCAATTTGCGTGTGACATGCATGCAAAATGACATATTTTTTTACAGACTGAATTTCTGCTTTTTGAGGAAAAACACATATTAGGTGGTTAAAAAACTAAATAGCAAAATAAATAAATAAAACACACACACGCACACACTCACGCACAAAAAAACAAAACAAAACAAAAAAACCCCTCCAGCTTTACTCGTCTCCCTCGGAAACGGCTGCTCGTTTTGCAACCGCGCGAGATTGATCGCGTGAATATTGAGTGCTCAGCAAAGGTCTTGATGGACATGGAAAAAAAAACCCCCGGAAATTTCCGATGATGGAGTATGGCGGATTAAAAATGACGTCTGAACTGAGAGCTCGGCCTACATGCTGGACTGCAGAATCTTTAAATGGTGTCTGATATTTAAAACAGACTCGTATTGCAGGAGC
This sequence comes from Poeciliopsis turrubarensis, assembly GCA_010277015.1. Taxonomy (NCBI): domain Eukaryota; kingdom Metazoa; phylum Chordata; class Actinopteri; order Cyprinodontiformes; family Poeciliidae; genus Poeciliopsis; species Poeciliopsis turrubarensis. The sequence continues at coordinate 847,700 of VMRN01000045.1, read as the reverse complement.
GAGCGCTCCAGTGCAATTCTTTACGATCGAGTTCGCTGAGAGAGAAGGCTCTGACAGCACTACTCACCACACTTGTATTCTGCAAGCGCTGCACATGAAAGCCGTCCGGTGTGCTGATATTAAAATAACAGTAATAAAATAAACACCTCCAGCGTTGCTCTTTTTCAGCAAAAAAAGCCACTTTGTTTTGATGCCCAAATGAATTTATTGACACTTCCCGAAGCCTGCGTCCCCACATCTAAATACAGTTGACAAAAGGATAAAAAAAAGAAAAGAAAAAAAAACAAGTTTATGAGCCCACTGGGAATTTTCTGCTTCTGCTGTATGAGTATATCTCGACCTAAACACGACAATGTGCTCATTATGTATGTATGAACCTGCATCAACGCCTCTAAAAGGTTTGCGGCCTTTGTTAGAGGAATGGATTTTGGTTTTACAATGATAAAGTTATAGCCAGAAAAAATGTTTCTCGAAAAAAATTTCAAAAAGTTTTACGCGGAAATGCTTGTTTCACTCATCGGTTGTTCAGCGGCCAGTGACGCCCTCCAGAACGCAAACGGTTAGCCGTCATTGCTAAAGAAGCTGTCTGTTCGCAGAGAGCGTCGCGACAAAATGCTGAGGGACGTTTATGCCGATACAACTTCAGCCTTTCGTAACCCCAGTTTAGGCATCGCGACGCTTTGTTAGAATTTCGAAGTTTCACTAAACATTATCGTTGCCATTTTTGATTCAGATTTTTACAACCAGACTTGAAAATAATACTAACTGAATGTAATCTAGAGCAGTGGCTGGCATCTAAACCAAATAACTACTTTCTTTTCCTGAAAAAAAAAAAAAAAGTAGCTGTGTCAGAATATAATAAAATTGATGGGGAAGTAAAATGTGTTTTGACAACTCTGACCAAAGACAAAAAAATATATATATACAATTGTTCTGCAGAATCAATCAAATCTTGATGATCTTTGTTAATTATATATATACTGTACATTACTAGCATACATTTCTCATAGCAATCACTAAATATGCAAATGCAAATGAGAGATTTGTTTTCTTTATTTTCATCCGGTCGTTGAAGTGCCGCTCTTATTCGACTATTCTCCAAATGCAAGAGTTGCGGGAAGTCATTTGCATTTGTACAAAATAGAGGAAACAATTTCAGTCGTTCCTGAACCTTTGGATTGAGTGCTCTCATGCGACAGCTGGGGCAATACTCCTATGCAGACAGAAAGGTTTGGTCACTGTAATGTTTTGGAAGCTACTCGTCCATATTTGGATGCAGGAATAATGAACCACATTTTTGACGTTTTGACTTTGAACAGCTTGGGTCAGTTCACAAAAAAAAACAAAAAAAAAAAGCTAGTGATGAGCTCGTAATGAGGAGTGACTCTGTTTTAATGATCCTGAAACAATGAGGGGGTTATTCATAAAGTAGTTACAATATCTTCTGTTTCATTTTTATTTGTTTTATCTCACAAAGCTCTAAATACTAAATTTATGCAGATGGAAAACATAACCAAAAGGTCCAGGAGAAGGTAGCATTTTGCTTTTGCCTCAACCAGAAACACAGATGTTAGTTTATGTTTCTTTTTTTTCAATATAAGAAGACATTAGGAAGAACATCTGACAAGGGGACAATGTCATAATCATGTTCTAAATTAGTAAAAGGAGGTGCTGCTCACTTAAAAAAAAACATGGAAAATTGTGTCCTAAGCTTCTGATCCACGTGTACGGAAGCTGTCAGGAGACGATTAGGTTTTAAAATCTTTATTTACAAACTAGAATATGGAGGAATTCTGGAACACTGCAAGGAAACAAGAAGCAAGGTGTGAGGTTGTGAATGATGGATGGACGAGAGATAAGGGGAGGCCTTGCTGGACGCAAGGGAGGAAGTGAGTGTGATGTGAGTGTGTTGGCTTTGTGTGTGGTGGTTGATCCAATGAGAACTCCAGAGACTCGGAACGTGAAAAACCAAGGGGACCGGGGCAAGTGATGTGGAGAGTGTTGGACGTAGCAATGCAGGGGAGATGATGAAAACGCAGAGAAAGATCCGAAGAGCTATCGCGGCCTTGAACGATGAGGGAATCCTGGGCAGCTGAGACGGAACGAGCAGCTCAGAGGTAACCTTTAACGAGGAGCACAACAAGTCGAATCGTGAAGGCTGGAAAACATCTCGATGAACCCACAGGAGCACCGAGGGCTCGGGTTACCGGGGCGGTTAACAGAGAGTGACTGACAACCGACTCAATTTATCTTCCTGCTGGTTGGTTTAGCCTTCACAGGTGGATCTGCATCATGGTGTCCTGGAATCTTGAGGGGAAAACCAAAGAGAAAACCAACCACACAAAACCAACAACCCTCATTCCTGACAGTGATTTACATCAGACAGAAAATAACAAACCTGCCGAGTTTTGGACTTGAGAATTTTGGGAAATGTTGTCGTAACTTGAGTTTTGTTCTCTGACCTTGGAAATATGCTTATTTTTTCTTTTATTTGATTACGTTCATTGTTGAGTGGAGCCAGTACAGGAACAGATCTCGGTTCAGATTTGGAAGTGTTCTTGGAGTTGCACAAAATGTGCAAACCCCAAGACAAAAATTTGTCTCTGGAGTGTTTTTACCAATCACACTGAGCCATTAGAAATTATTTTTTGAAAAAGAACCGTGCGGCGCCAAATGTTGAAAGACGTTACAACTCGTTCACTTCACCACTGTCGATGCCTACAGCACAGTTGGGGTGTTATGAGTCATCCTTTAAATGAGCTTTTCCAAAATTCACTTGGAGTAAGATAAATATGTAAAGGGATACACTGTGTGTATAATATGTTTGAGAACACATTCGATTTTTTTTTTTTCTCACAGTATTGCGTGAAATCAGCAGCCCTTGTCGTCCAGACTGAAACTCATCGGCTACTGAAGGAAAGTTCCAGATCAAATGTGCATCCTTGATTTATTACAAAACTCAATGCTGCACAATTTGCGTTCCTCAGAAACCAGGAAGAGGTTATGTTTGTGCCTGCGCTCCTGTGGCTGCTGGAGCCTGCAGAGGTAGAACATGAAGGTAGAGTTAACAGTTCCGCTTTGGTTGGCGCTCTGAAAGGAGAACAGGCTTCTTAGCCTCAGGTAAGGAAGCACGCTGGCTCATTTACATATTCTTAACATCCTTATCTGCACGCGCAGATATCTGTGGAAGGCTCAGAGTGACGGCGCCGCAATCTTTTGTCTGGCGAAGATTGACAAATCAGGTGCAGCATTTTCTGTTCCAAACAAAGCGGCGCTCGGTGTTTTGTCATACTATTGACCTATAGCTTTCTGTCAACATGTGACACTAATAGACTTCTAGCATGATGGATAACGGAGTGAAGTGCCTGCCAGCTGGCTAAAGATGTAATCTCTTTCTTGTTCCTGAATTTCGGAGGTATGAATCTAAAGAGACGACCGGCTCACGGCGGGGATCGGTTTGGAAGTTTCAAACATTTTTAAGCGGCCTCCGACCGACTGCTTATTTCGAAGATGAGATGCGTTGTGCAAGTTATAAGTGATTTTTCGCGGACTCACAAAGCATTTTGATGTATTAGAAAATGAATGCTGTTTACCATGTCTTGCTCTCTGGGAGCCACATTTCCATATCCTCCACTGTCGTGCATTTGAATGGATTTGTTCCACCTGAGCTCTCATTACCTGACAGCAGCGTTATTCTCCTGCAGGAGTCTTTAACGGAGTCTTTTCCTCGCAACAGGTCCTGGAAAGTCGACAGTTAAAACAAGAACGTCGATGGCAAAGGAGTCGCTCGTTTTCTTCAGCGGGGGCAGTAAATCCTTTTAGTTATCTTGGATTGCAACCGACATTTCGAGAAAAGGTTTAACACACACCGATTGGTCCAGATTAGCATATTCGAATCTGCATCAAAATAATGGCAAGTTGGATTGAAAAATGTCTGCGTAAGCTGTATCTTACCAGACAGACGTCGCAAATGTTGCGTTTCAAATGCAGGACTGACCATCATTAAATGTGCATTTCGAAACATCCTGATATGCGTCGATCCATCTCCGTTTCGAATTCTCCAGAACTCATTACCAATATCGCGTGCAAAAAGTAATTAGGAATAAACACAAAATATGTAATAGAAACGTGTCTGCCTCTAACATAAAATAGCTTCCTTGTCTTCCCCTCCCAAGACAAAAAGTTGTGATCGTAAAACCTCCAACTGAATTGCAGAAAGGAATATTTTAGAGACCTAACCAACCGGCATTCTGCACAGATTTAGAAGCTCCCAGAGTTGAGCCCTGCTGGTAGTAATTTGCCACAGTTTATGAGGAAAAAAAATGCAATGCAAAAAAAACAAAAATCTGGTAGCAGAAAATCGCACTTGTCAATTACTGCCCCAGTTCTGACCCGGATTATTACTCTAATGTGCACAACGACACTTTATTATAGGCAAGCAGTGCAGTGGATGTGTTAAAACAAAGAACCAACGAGTGGCAGCTGTTGACACTTACCAACTATGCATATCTTTAAACGCATGTGGGCTTAAGTGCACTAAAGTAGCCGTCCTAATACCAAAGCCATCATCAGTCACAACACTCTTAACACTGTACGTCAAAATACAGTTGGTTTTCTCCCAAGTACATGTCATTTGGCCCAAAACAAGACTCTAGAAGCGGACACTAATTAACATTGGTAAATAGGGGATGGCATTATTAGCAGTGGTTATTGATTTGATTTAACAAAACAGTCTGTGAGTATCAGCTGGTATTTTGCAGCGACAGACGACCAGTGATGTCAGTAACATGTTACTGACGTCGGACCACTTTTTTCAATAACGAGTGATCTACCGCGTTGCTATTTCAAATCCAGTAGTCAGACTAAGGTTACTTATCAAAATCACTGTGCGTTTCAATTTTCTTTTGTCATTAAATGTCACTTCCTCTTCGCGCCTTGGGGAGAGTCCATGCGACAGCATCAGCAGCGACAGAAACATAAACAATGGAGGGAAGCCGGAGATGCATTTTGTTGCTGGAAAAACTATTTTGAGTTTCGCTTGTCAAGACCAATTATTATAAGCGGCTTTGGGGTTGTTTGGTTCTTTTTTTTTTTTTTTAAGTCGCTTGTAGATTTAAGGTGGGGGTCCAAAATCCTATTTATAGTTTTTCAGACAATAGAAACATACAAAACACGCAAAAATTGCAAAAGTTTTTTTGTACTGTTGAAACCATTAAACAATCTACCCTTCAGTTCAACCATTGATTACATCAATGGTCAGGTTGATTATTGATGTAATCGTGATAAAATAACTTGCAACTAAGTGTTGGCAAAGATCAATGTGATTTTCAATGTGTTCGCGGCTGCTGAAAGTAACTAAAATAGTTACTTTTACTGTAACTTGGTTACTTTCCAAATTGAGTAATCAGTAATTAACTAAGTTACTTTTTCAAGGAGTAATCAGTGATCCGATTAAAGTTACTTTTCCAAAGCAACTATGCCGTCACTGCAGATGACACGTAAAATTCAAGAACAAAAAAAAAGCCAAGAAAGCAACACATTTCTTTTACTTGAGTAACATAATGACTGATCTGAATGGTCTCTCTGTTTGTGCTGTCAGGTCTTCATCCCTTAGCTTTTGGGGGATTTTTTGCTTTATTGGGGCTTAATAAAGCAAATATGAATATGAATATTTGGCTACGAACATCAAAAGATTTCCTGGTCTACTTATTTGGCTCGTGTTTTAGCGATTTATTCAGGAGGCTCGTCTATTACTTGCTTTCTCAAGCCGCTGTTCAAAAGAACGCTCGAAGCAGACAGACTCGTGTGAACTGGCTGCCATCTCGTGCACAAGCTTTCCTGATTTTGGATGCTTGCTGTTTAATCAAGGTCATTCGATAGGTTGCTATAAATTGTTTAGAACTTTTTTTTCTTTTACATGAAGGAATGTGCTGATGGGACTCAGTGATGAGCCTCAATGTGGGCCCGATTGAATTCGTTAAAATCGAATCAAATTCAGTAACAAAGCGTTTCAAAGCCACCAGAGCCAATAAAACCCTTTGGGTAAAAAAAAAAACAAAACGAAAATAAAGAGTTGTGGTTACGATTGTTACAAGTAAGAGGAATCAGAAGTCGAATTTCCATTTATTGCTTAGCAAACCAAATTTTTTGCTGTGGTGATTAAAGTGAAATACCACAAACATACAAAGTCATAGAGCGCACAGTCAGCAACATTACATCAGAATTGAACTTAACATTACAAGTTCAGTTCTTCGTTTTGTTCTTCTTGTGTTACACGGTTTAAAACCACTAGAAGCCTGTGCATGATTTTGAAAAAATCCAGTTGCACATTACGACTTACCATGTATGTTTTGTTGCCAAAAACCCCCTTTAGTTTCTGACTATTACTTAGAATATTACGACTTTGACCTCATTTTGACGCGAGCAATTCCGAAAAATAAACGTGTTTGAATCACAGATTCCGTTGCCGCACACAAATTGTCAAGGTTGACAAATTGTCTGACAATTATACCATAACAATTTGTCAAGTATTGACTAATTGTCGAGGTGCACAGGTTTTGAGCCCTGGCCTTAATGACCTTTGCTGCACGTCTTCCCCCTCTCTCATTACCCACTCGGCTGTCTGACCACTCTCAAATAAAGGCCACTGGAGCCAATAAAACCCTAAGGGTGCAAAAAATGGGCTGTGGTTACGATCGCAACAACTAAGAAGAATCAGAAGTTGAATTTTCCAGTGAAATATTTAGGATTGTTCTTTGAGACGATGATGAAGCCATAATATTGGCTATTGAAACGACTTAATAGTTGTGTCTCCATATTTATTTGAGCCTCCATTTTTTTTTTTTTTTTTTTTTTTTTTTACGCATTCAAATGACTGTTTGTGTTGGGACGGTTGCGTTAGTCTTCTTTACTCAACAATCGATTTCATATTTCTCATTTTCAAACGACACGGGTCTACTTTCGGTCTAGGGAACAAAAAAGGGCGCATCGTTATTCCAGAGCTGCTGTTCTAAGGCTATTTTACGTCTTCTGTCGAAAGACCCTCCGGAGAGGTAATTAGCAAGAGACCCACACCAGCATGCAATTATCTCATCAATTACGTTCCCAAAAGCAAGAGAGAACTTCATTAGAAAAGTGTCTATATGCATCAAACCCCGAGCTGTCAAACCCGCCAGAGGTGAGCAGAGGTCTGGACCACCTTAGTGTCTTTTACGCCTTAATGTAATCCCCCTCCTAGATTAATGCTGCAACCTCTCCGGCTTAAGAAAAGTTCAACGAATTCCCACTACCAAGTCGCTCGCTGAGTCTGAGCTGTTTTTTTTTTTTCCTTCTTCTTCTTCTTTTTTTTTTTTTTTTTTTTTCCGTTCTTGTTGTTGAATCTCATGGGTGCCAAATTGTCTCTTTCTCTTCCTTCGTTCTAATGTGCAGGATCAGATAAATGGGCCAAACACATCAGAAGTAATTAGCTCATGGATTGTTTGCAAAATTGCCCGCGGGGCACACATACATCACCACATAGTTCTGTGTAGTCGGTTTATGAGCGCAACCCTGCAAAGTAAAACGACAACAAAATCATTATTTGTTCACTCTGGGGTCTGTTGGCTCAGAATATCTACACACGGAGAACTTGCACAAATGATTGCATACTTATTGATCTGCTCTTTGGACCTCTTTTGACTTTTAATCAGCATATTCAATTTTTTTTTTTTTCTCAAAATCCTTAGCTGATACTCTACACTTATTCTGTCATCGAAATTGAATGAATCTACACTTTACTCTTCTTTTGGCCATGAAAAAAAAAAAAAAAAAAAAAAAAAAGGGGAAAAAAAAAAAAAAAAAATCCATACGTCTCTAAATGTTTGCGATCAGTAGGAGACCAACGACGGCGTAAAGGACGGAGAGGTTTCGCTTCGATTTCATTATGTTTATATAGACCCTAATTCAAGACAAAAGCCCTTTCAGGGCAGTTTGCTCAGAGTGAAGCCCAACAAATCCCCTTTGAGCGAGCGCTTGGCAGGAGCGATGAGGAAAAGAAATCCCTTTTTAGGAGCAAGAAACCTTTGGCAGTAGCAGCCCCCAGGAAAAGCAGCCATCTGCCTCGACCAGTTGGGGTGTGGGGACAGCAAGAAACGAACCATACAGAGAGAGACAACAAACAATAAACACTGCGCAGTTTGTTTGGGCCAGAAATATTCATCTCTGGAGGCAAAGACGCTTTCTGGACGGCGCAAAAAGAGGAAGAAAATAATAAATAACAGCAGGATGATGAATGGTAAAGGCATGCAACGGTGATGTACAAAACGTCTTTAAAGGGGAGGTTTTCAATGCACCGTGGAATGGAAATCATTGCACAATAACAAACTACTCTATATAACAATGAAAGCTACAAATAGAGAGAGTCTGGATCCCCAAAGCGAGAGACTATTTCGCAGGAGGAACTCTATGAAAGCTGAATGCCTTTGGTGTCAACAGCATCGTCAAACGAAGCATCGACAACCAACAGGACATGAATTGAAACATATTTAACGTCCGACGGACACAGAATTCATGGCATGACTTCGGGGGCCTTAATTGCTCAGTGATGGCAGCACACATGCTTAGGTTGCTGGTTTCATACAGTGATTGGAAAACTTGAATTATGTTCATTTTTACAATATGTTTCACATTGGATATCATCAAAGTGTCCACAAACCACTTCAAAAGTTTCTTTGAAAAAAAAGACCAAAATCCCGTTCTCTGTCATGTCTTCCGTCACAAAAGACAAAGCGACGCTAACATCCTTTTTTTTTTTTTTAATAGGAACACACCAGCAACAATGTAGACAGACCCTTTTGCTGGCCCATCAAAGTGCAACACAGTTTTCATTCGTAGCAGAGGGGGAGAATCAAAGAAGCCACCCTTCGAACTCGCGGCCAGTTACACAATGTCTTCTGCTGCCTCCACTTTTCTTCCCGTGTGCTTTCATCCGACCCTCTTGGAGAGGGGACAGCGGATTCTCTTTCTTCTGCTCCGAGGCCTTTCTGTTTGATCTCGGTAATTCGGCTAATGAAGCTGGGCCTCTGGCAGGCAGCTGGCACGCACACTAAAGGCAGCAGCCCTGAGATGTTGGCCCCCAGATCTCAGTCGGCCTCGAAGCGCCACCCCGTCTGACTCAGCAGCCGTCTGTCCTGGAGGAACCCAAACGCCACATGAACGTCATGAAGGAATCGCCCTTCACCACACACTCCTGCCAAAACCGGCGCGATCCAGAAGTAATTTAATCTGGGTTCACCGGATCCTGGCAGTGCCAGCGAAGCCAATGTCCTCTTTGTCTTTTCAACTTTTCATATGCGGCATGTGTCGGATTTATATCGACTCCTCTCACGCCGAGATTGTGTGGCTTGTTTCATGTTGAAATTTTCCTGGCAGTTTTGTGATCCTCGTCCGTTTCCGTCGACATGTGAGCGTGGCGCCACCAACCTGCTTTTTCATTATTGACCTTTTTTGTCTTTAAAAGTTATTCTCATCTTGAAACCTGAACTGTGCCAGACTCGAACTTTCTCTTGGGACGTGGGAAGGGCTGAGAACCTTCCGAGTCGGCAGTCTTCAAGGCAATTGCAAACCTCTCAGAAATGCTAATGTGTGTTTTTTTTTTTTTTTCTAGATTAGAGGGACTCGTGCGGAGCTATAGACGCTGAGACACTAGAGCGTGGCCGGCGGCTATCCTGCTTTTGTTTCCTAAGCATCTTGCTAAACGGAAACGTGATGCTGGATGCCGGCGTTCAGAAAAGGAAGGCACCTGCTGATTTTACAGAAGATTTCTGCACCACCTCCTCAAATGCTTAAAGCTGCAGTATGTAACGTTTACAAAGCGTATTTGTTGAAACTGTCACTGTATGTTGAATAGTGCATTTTTTAAATAAAAGTAACAGCGTCCCTAGGTTGTTTTTATACAACTCGATGCCATAAAAAAAATGCAACCGATTCAGCGTAAGGTGGAGGCTGCCGAGCTCGTTGTTGGTTTTATTAATGCCAGATCTATTTCCTGTGGTATGGAACATGACCCGAGGTATGCTCGCTGTGTGTGAAAGCTTGCAGTCTCTCTAGAGTGAAATATAGAAGACATGCTCTGCTCCGTGCACCGACTGACTGCCATGTCCTGCAGCCAGGCACAGATGGCATGAAAGAAAGCCTGAGCTCTATGGAGTAACCCGACTGAAGGGCCCAAACAGAAAGGCTTGTGGTAGAACAAACTCGATGTTTCCCATCAGCAGAATCCAGCTCTGCCACCAGGCGGCTACGCTTTCTGAATTTCTTCCGAGGCTTTGTCTTTATCTCTCCTTTGAACAAACTTTGCCGCCCGAAACGCTGTGAATTCGCCGCGCCGTGGCAGCATTCCGAGGTGGAGCAGAGCGGCAAGCGAGATCGTTTTCATTCGTGGGCGGAGATTTGACAGAGATTGGTGCGACGTCCGAGCGCCGCCATACCGTCGGTGGATCAGTTGTGAGCACTGTTTCCTCGAACTAAGAAGGTCCTGCACTTAAATCTCGGCCTCGGCTCTTTCTGCGTGGAGTTTGCATGTTTTTCCAGAGGTTCCTTTCAGCCAAAAAGGCAGCTGGGTTAATGGTCTACTCCAAGTACACGCATGTGCATTGTTGCTTGTTCTGTGAGTCGCTGTGTGATGGATAGATTTATCTTTGGCTAAATTGGGGAACGAAATCTATGAAATTGAAAAACAAATGACGATTTAGATTTGGTTTCAGAGAACCGATGCCAACAAAGTTGATTATTTGAAACCTCCTGTAGCTGTGAGATTGCAACGCCTTCAGCAATAGCGCAAAAACGAAGTGGGGGGAAAAGTTACGTATTTAAACCAGCAGAGGAGTCCATACAGAGTCAAAGGCACATTTATGTTTGCGTTGATGTTTTTATTCTCAAATTTCTTTATATCTATAGCGGAACCACTTCAGCACTGGCACAAAATCTAAATTATTTTTCCTATTTTGCTCTGTTTCCACCTGCACCTAAAACCGTTTCTGTTCCGACCGATGAGAGCCAAAATCTTCACCTCAGTGTTTTATTTTATTTCTCTATTTTTCTCCCACCCTCTTCCTCCCCCCGCCCCACGTTTTTGAACTACACGGCGCTGCAGCCGTGCGGGTCGGCACTCCGGCAGAAACCCGTGCTGGTGAGTTCGCATCGGCGTTCCTGCAACAATGTCCCAGCGCAGAGGTTCCCCGTTTCAGCATTTCCATCCCACATGCTCCGAGATTATAGTCCCTCTAATGCAAATTCTAAAATTTAATTAAACCGAGCTGATGGAGTTTAGAGTGGCAGCAGAGGCAGCAGTTGTGGGTATGTAGGCGTGAAGACTCAACCATACATGGCCCGACAATAATGAGCTGGAGTGGGCCATCAGTGGGTGGGGTGTTAAAGTGCTGAGCAGGGAAAGTGAAGGTGAGCCTCCTAGGACTCATTTGATGGGGAGGTGATGCTGAGAGCAGCTCAGAAGCTACACACACACAATCACACACACACACACGCACGCACACACAAGGAAAAAAAAAAAAAACACAATTACCTATAATTACAGCTTGAAAACTGTGGGCAAAGGGGCTCTTTATCTGCCTATATTGGCTCAGCACTCCACTGTGCCTCTAATTACTACTCTCCTACTTGTGCCTATCACTTTCTTTGGCAGTTGCCATATATTGTTGAGGCTCACACAATATGTGCAACCCTCCCCTGAAAGGGCTTTCATTGAAAACTCTTTGCACCACAAAAGCAAAGGGCTTTGATTCCTGCTGGAAGATCTCAAAGCCTTTGGTCGACCGACAGTATGAGTGGACTCCGTATGGGTGAATGTGCATGTTTGGTTTGCTTTGGCTCTGAAAAAAATGTACGTCTTTTCTAAGATTCTTGTCAACAGCTTTGCATCTGATCTGGTTTCTTCTTGCTTCCTTTTATTGCAGCCCATTTGGTCGCAATGAGGCCGAACCCATGACAAGGAGTTCTTGTAGTTTGGGCACAAATTTGTGCAAAAATCACGTGTTTTTTTTTTTTTTTTTTTTTTTTTTTTTTTTCTTTTCTTTTAAGCTGAAAATTAAGGTGCGACTTTTTCGCTTATTCTCCTCCCCCGCTCTGTGTCCCTCTAACAGCTGTGAAATTTGATAATAGACGAAACAGATCTATTTTAGATTCAGGCAAAGTATTTACAGTGTTAAATTTACGCTGTTCAAGTGTTTCATGAAGTTAATTTGCAGTTCTGATTGGTTTTTCGTAGTATTTTAAATAACTTTTTGCCTTGGCAGCGTTGATATTCCGTCCTTCGAGGCAACATTTACGCTAAAATACCGGCAGCTGTGGTTGCCAGAATTTGACCGTGCAAAAGTGCCATGTAAACACAGTGAAACCCACATATACAATCCATATTTATGAGGTAAAATTCTGCGGTTGTCCAGTAGTTATTGTGTTCATCGAAGCAGACAGACTTTTACAAATCAAGGCACAAAAGGCCAATTTTTACAGCAGCGTGAAGAAGATATGATTGAAAATGCATTAATTTAATGTACAAATAAAGGTAAGGATGTACAAAAAAAAAAAGAGATAGTAACCAAAAATAAAATGTTAATTAAAAATATAACTTGACCATAAGAAATATAATTTTCTATTGCATTGAACAGTTTTCCTGTGTTTTATCTTTTTCTAACTTTATTGGATACCATAATAGGAATTGTTACAAATTTTATTGTGACTATGAGGAACATATCTGAGGACTAATGTTTACTGTTAATGATGCTAACCCTATTGGCTAACCTAAAGTGCTAGTTGTTTGCATCCTCTGTTAGCAATTAGCTTCTTTGTATTAACAAATGCTGTGTAATAGTTAATATATAAAATCTGAAATGCTAAAATGAGTGTTGGCATTGGAGTGCTTCCAAAACTCAAATCTCATTGTCACAGAAATGCGCTTGCCTTCAAACTTGTAAAAAGTCTTATAATTTGCATTTCACAAGTGTTCAAAAAAGACTCTGATTCCGTCTTTTTGTTTTATTTTGTTTTCATTTGTTTCTTTTTTTTTTTTTGTGCCATGTAAATGCAAATGCTGAATCAAGAAAGCCCTGAATAAAAGCAGAAAATCTTTAGGGAATATTACAAATACAATCACATCTGGCTTCTTTGTTGAGTCGCGGTTATTTATTTATTTATTTCGTTTTATTTTTTCTTTGATCGCATTGTTAGACTCTCATCCAAATCATTATTCCGTATTGTTCAGTTTAAGAAAAAAAAAAAAAAAAAAATGATCAAGCGACGTGTTCACTTTGTTTTTCTTTCAAAAACTTGAAACCCACCGTGGGTTTGTGACGTGCATGACCCTCTCATTGGGTTTTTTTTTTTTTTTTTTTTTTTTTTTTTTACCCCTTCTTTAATTTATTTATTTTTGTTTATTATAGCGACACGCACAAGCACACAGCTGCAAGCTGCAATCACCCCGTTCCAAACAGGCACGTCCTGAGCTGCCGCGGCGCCAGTCTGATGAAATGACAGGAAACTCTGGGGCTCTCCACAGAACAGTTGTCGTGCAGCTATTACATTTTGTTGCTTAAGGGGCCTTTCAGGTCCTCTTGTTAGTCTGTCATGTACTTCCTGATGCTGCTTTGAGATGTTTGCCGTTACAAAAGAGCCCGCAAACAATCATCAGCATACAACGTCTGACATTACACCAACTGATGTGATGTTTTGTTTCTTTTCTTTTTTTTTTTTTTTTTTCCCCCCCCAACTTCTTTTTTCACGCACATTTGTATCCTCTGATTCTTTGTAAAGTGCATTGTGACAAGTGGGTTAAATGGGCTTTATAAATAAATCCAAGCGGCATCTCGGTGGTACTCATTATGCAAAGCAGTGATCAGCTGCGCTGTGACTGGGGCGCTCATTTGCATCGTTTGCAGCGACGCTTGGAATGCCTGTCCTCGCAAATGAGTGTAAAAGAGACGATAGCTTATCGAGTTCTTCGCTTTGAGCGCGATTAAGGTCAGGAAGGAGGAGGCCTGGCTCTGTCGTCGCTCTCGCATTGGAGTCACGCGTCACGTTGACGTGTCGTCAAAACCCAAAGATTGACAAACTGTTTCAAAAGTGCAATCTGACGGCAGGTTTCAAAGGGAGACCTAAGGAAACGGTGGTCTCGTTTTGACTTCCACGGTGACGGAGATTGAGCCGAAGCAGCGGATATTTTCGTCGGATCAAAATAATTTTGCCACCATCTAAAACACCGCCGAACTGATAGACACCAGTGAATTAAATAGTAACAAAATGAAGCCCTAACATCCATTCTAATTATTGACTCGGGGAGCCGGAGGTGTCAACTCCGACAAATGTACCTCTCGACACTTCTGACAGGGGCGTGATGGATTAGCTTAGCATTCGATTTCAATTCTCACTGTGCATGATTTCAGAAATGAATTAGATACAAATGAGCTCTAAATATGGCGCCGCGACATGTGAGGGCAAACACTCACCAGAGCGCCTCACTGAAGAAAGCTGTGCTGACTTTACTGGACCGGCCCTTGAGATGAGAAGGGTACTTGTCGTGTGGTCCATTTCTAGAATATTTCTCTTTTGGTTTGGCCACTAACATCTCCCAGCTTGCAGTAACAGTGTCAACGGTGACAATGTTTATTTCATGTCAGTGATAATATGGCCTTGTTTAGAGATGGATCATAAACTCACACAGTTTATCAGAAGCAATAATAATAACACAAAAAATACTGGTGATTATCATAAACCTATTAGCACATAGCGTAACACTTTGGATGTAAGAAAACATCAGAAATGTTTTAAAAATTAGCTTAGGTTGCATTTGAAGTGGCCTAATCAAATCCTTAGCCGCTTCTTGGTCCTACAGGAATCAAAACGCCGGTCAGTTATGATTTCTCATGTACAATTAAAAGAAAAGTGTGTGTGCATTGTCAGCAAACGACAACTTTATTTTCAGGACTTTCCTTTAAGGTGGTGGTATGTCAAAGAAAAGAGGTCAGAATGTGGATTTGTTTGAAATATGTAATTTATACGCTGGCAAAGTAGGTCCCAATTACAGCTAGGACACTGACACAAGGCGGCGTGTGTTTTTCTCATTCTTTAAGAGTTTTGAGTAATTACTGTGCTGGCTTTATGACAATATTGTATATATTTTTTGTCATATCCAATCAACGTGTCGCTAGCTAAAAATTTCACCAGTGCTGTAAACCGACCTAAGAAAATATTTTTAGCATTTGATGCAAGCTACAAAAGCACAGAAAATTTGCCTGAAAAGGTTAGTGAGTGTTAAAAACGTAGCTAATGCAGAACTTTTGTAGAAATACGCCTTTTGCTATTGTTATATTCCAGAAAGTAAAATCAGTCAAAACCAGAAACGCCGAGGTTTTAACACGGGGTTTTAACATGGGCCTCTTTCTGTGATAAAGTGCCACACAAAGGTCGTTTCAAGCCCATTTCATGCAGCGTTTCCGATAAACTGTGTCCACGTTATCATTATTCTTCTTTCTTTATCGACTCTATTGATGGGGGACTTATTGCCATTCCTATTCATCAGATCCCCACCCCCGCCTCCCCCCCTCTTGGTTTCCTCTCGTCATTGTTTTCTCATTGCCTAACGTTACTCTCTGACCCATTTGCTCCCTCCACGGCGAAATCTAATATTCACAGATTCGCTCGCTGCATCAGCCTCTGTAAATATGTTTTGAAAATCCCAGTGATGCGATTTCTCTCTCCCTCTCTCTCTCAGTGTTTCTCTCTCGGTGTCAGTGAAGGGCTTGTAATTAGACTGATTATTTTAAGATGTCAAGGCAGAATTAAAGCCTGCTGCAAAAGGAGCCCTGCTTTTGAAGTCATTAGTTCTAGTAAAGAGTTCCCCGTTTCGGTGCCGTGGATGCAGGCATCAGATACAATATCTATCGGATGCAGACGGAGCATTATGCATGCAGCTGTGCTGAATAAATAATGCACATGCCTTTGGTCTCCAGTGCTCTTCAGATCTGAGGCATTAGTGACATAAATCCATCTGTTGCTTAGTGGAAGAAAATGTTAATCTTGAACCCCTTTGCATATCAAGTCTAATTGGCCTTAGTCTTCAAACAGCTCTGCCTTTTAGCTGAGTCTTTTTTTTTTTTTTTTTTTTTGTAGATGGGTTGTCTGGTCTTTGCATTTAATAACTCTTTTGTCGGATCCCAATAGGACCCTGGGCTTAGAAATGGAAAGCACGATCTGACCCCGGCACTCCAAAATGCGCACATCAACGTTACCGGGCTTTGTCCAATCAGTTTTACAAATACGAAATGACTCGTGCAATAATGCGTGCGCTGATCGGCTGCGTCGGATACCATTAGCTCAAGACAAAGTGAATCCTCACAGATAAAACACTGATCACAGCACTGTGAAAAGACGCTGGCCGCGTTCGCGTGTTGCTTTTGTTTCTGACTTGTTTCAGACTCCCAAGTGTTTCGGATGAGAAGAAATTGCTGTCCGACAAATTTCCCTCAAGTGATTTTATGTCTGCAGAACGAAAGCGCTGTTTGCTTCACTTGCTTCAGTTCGTGATTCAACAATAAAAATAAAAAATAAAAAGACAAACGCAACATTGTCAGAATTTCAAAGGACATGAGACCAGCAGACTAACTGGTCTAGAGTCTAAACTAAATTCCCAAGCACTATGCTTTTGCTTTTTAAATTAACTATCACTTTATTGTGTTAATTATATAACAAAAGGGCAACAGGCGTGTGTATGTGTGTGTGTGTGTGGGGGGGGGGGGAGGGGGGAGCGGAGGGGCTGCAAAGAAAACAGCTATAATTGCATTAATAACCAAGTTTAGCCAGAAACGAGTTTAAATAAAAAAAAAAAAAGAAAAAGACTCTAACAAACAGGGTGAGAAAGGCGATAATCCACCACGTTTGGCAACGGCGAACATGGCGCATCGGCAGAAACACGTCGTATGATCTGCCAGGCACAGTGACAGAGGTGATTTGTGCTCGTTTTGCAGCCACAGATCACCATGCACTCATTTTAGTAACTCCTCGGCATGCCAACGTGTTGCGGAGGCAACTATGAGGCCGTCTGAAACAAAAAATAATAATAAAAACAAACAAAAAAAAAAAAAAACAAGGTGCTGCGATGATGACCTCAGACCTCAGCGTGACTCGGAACGCCATGGCAGAGAAATGAGAGCTGATCATGTTTGCCAAAAGACCTGCAGAACAGAACGAATGTTTGAAAGGAGGACAGAGAAAAACGTTTGGTTTCTATTCGGCATTTGTAGGTCATTCATTGAATTTATTAGTTTTTTTTTTTTTTTCCTTTCTGAAAACCAAAAATCTGAATTATTATTGTTCACACAAGCAGGATGCTTGTGGAGCACAACATTCAACACACTGAGGTTTGACCAGGACGCATATGGGAGTTCACATGCTTGTCTAATTTGTCCGATGGAGAGTGAAGTGTATCAAAGTGTAATGAACGAATAATTGATGAAATAATCATTTAAATGTGTCATTCGCGTCTTGAGACAGGAAATAAGTGCAGAAATGATTTATTAAACCTAGAAACGAAGTCTAGGCGTAAATTCAAACTGGAAAACTCGATTCATCTCACCCGCCCAACCAAAGGCGTCGTCTCCATTCCGACCAGTCGGTGATGGTCTCCTCCTCCAATCATCAAGCGTCGCTGGCTGAGCTTCAACCCTCCTCCACCTTCATCTCGTGGTTTCTTCTCCATCCACTCGGTCTTCACCATCCTCTCCACCACCAGTGTCCAGGCCCAAAGGGGGAAAGACGTCTATAATCTTCATTCACAGCGTCTCTCTCTCTCTCTCTCTCTTTGTGTGAGTCTCTCCAGGTTGAATTAATTATATGTGCCTCAACTGAATGCATTGATTTAATTTTTTAAAAAGTGGATGTGATCATTTTATGATTTAATAAATTATTTCGCGCTCCCGTGCTGAAGCACATCAATAATTCACTTCAGCTACTTCACAAACTCAGTGGGCGGGATTACACAGAGATCCTGGCGCCTGATTGGCTGCTTTGAGACGACTCCGCCCACAATCGGTGGTTCGTGATCTGGTACGTGCTCACAGTGAGATAGAGTGAAGATAATAATATTTGCTCGTAAGCAAGTTGCATACAGCTTTGTTATACTTGGAGCACTGAATGCAAAACAACAAAATTAATCTTCACAAAAATATGTTTCTCAACTGCGAATAGATTCAGTGGGTGTTAATTCCGTAATGTAATTTTGTCTGCAGTGGAAAATAAAAATTAACGAGTGCATTCATATTCAGTCAATTAGAGTAAAATGTTGTTTCTTTTTATCGTTCCGATATATTATTCCGATCTGAAATGTTGAACTTTTATTAGCTGCAAGCACAAAATCGTCACAATTCACAGGAACAGAGGCTGGAAAACATCAGTCTTGGGTGTAAATAACCTCCACCATGATTTTCGCCGAGTTGCTGAAATAAATGGGCATTTCAGTGACGTTGTGATTTGTGGAACACGCCTGCTAGAATATTATAATAATCTGCTGGAACGTTCTATAAGCAGTAGAAACATTTGTTGGTTTTCTGATTAAAATACATAAAAATGTCATTTTTTTTTTTTTTTTTTTGGTTGGTTGGTTTTAAATACTTGAGTTAATTCTCTCTTGCCGTGACAATGAGATGTTCCACTGGGAAGAAACTCACACCAGCCCATAATAGATGCTCTATTGACCGCGTGGGCAAACAGTAAAGCACTCACTTATGCTCAAAGTCCTCCCAATTTTACCTCCGAAGCCGAACGCGACAGACCTAACGGATGGTTAAACACACACCGAAGCCAACATGGCAGCCTCACGACACCCATGCCGAGAAGAAAAGCCACGCGTTTCTTGCGCGTGCAGCATTTACAGTAATTTGATCTGAATTCTGCAGTCAGTCGTTGGAGGTCTTGCTTCTTGGGAGTCGGGGCGCACGCCTGACTGCGGGGAGTTCCCCATCTCCTTATCACTTCCCCGGCGCTCCAGCACAGGGAGCTGGCAAATCTAATATTTCGCTTCATGGTTATGGAGCAGACTTGAGCTGCTGCTCATGGTTTGGTGCTCTTTAATTGCATCAGAGAAAAGCGTGCGACGTGTGTTCTGCTCCCCAACTCCCCACTCATCGAGCATGATGTATATATTAATGCAGGCAGGTGGGGAGTCGCCGCGGCTACAGCTGTCGGCTTTACTGCAGCGTGAGAAGCCGCAGCAGATGATCCCCCAAAGGTGGGACATTTTTTTTTTTTATTTTTTATGATTCTGGGGGGAGTTTTTTTTTTTTTTTCATACTTTGCAAAGCGGAACTAAGTTTGTTTTGACGTAAACTTAGTTGCAAAAAAATAATAATAATAATAATAATAAAAAATTGCAGTTCAATGGCAAAAAATAACTTGTTTTATATATAAAAAGAAAAATAAATGCATTTAAAATAACTGTCTACTGCAAAGAAACTGGCATTCAGCTTCTCAGGTTGGGTGGATCTGCACTTCTCAGATTTGAATTCACTTGGACCTTCTTGTTTTTTCACATGTGCGTCTTTTTGTTTTGTCTTTGTCCAACATCCTGGTAGAAATTATTTCAGTTTCTGAAAGTAACACTTTATGACTGCTGTCACGAAGTGTCATTCGCTGAACGATGACGCTTTTAAGGCAAAGTTGTACTAAACGTTGTATTAAAAGTCCATTAAAAGTGTCGTCGTTTACAGAATGACACTTCATGACAACACTCGTAGATATCCAGAAAGACTCCTTCGTGTTCATACGTGCTTAAATGCTAAAATGTCATCGCAGTCAAAAGGACATTGTCTGGAAATGTGCTACTGCTTAACTTAATGCAACCGTTGAGCTTTTGTACATCACACATTAGGTCTCTGACATTGTAAGGAATCACACCAATAACCTAAATGCACTTGTTCAACTCTTGTTTTCCCTAAAACTGACTGGATGAAAATGAAGGCATCCGTACTTTTTGAAATTCCTTAAGAAGCACAAGAGAGGTTTAGATTATTCTAGGCAGAAAAAAAGAGCGGTTATTGTTTCATGAGCTGTCTGTGTGTTTCCTCTCATCAGATCAGAGCATTTAGACAGACATCAGTGTTTTGTTTTATTTTAATCCCAAATACAGCAGAACAAGCATCTGCCTTGTTCAGGAACGTGGTGTATTGTCAACGCCGAGCAGCGATTTGATATGTCGAGGGGATTTTCTGCTTTGGATTTTTAACCTCTACCTCTTGAAATAAGAGCTTAAGCTAGGTTAGCGGCTAATGCTTTTGTGCTTCCCGGCAGTCATTCTTTGGTTTCAGAATGCGTAAAATGCTCCATGATGAAAATTCTTGCCTATAACCCGTCACTCTACTGCATATCGACTGTGAGTCTTCGTGGTGTGGGAGGATGTAAACACCTCTCCAGGATCACCTTCCCACACATTCCCCACTACAATGTGGTCTTTAGCTCCCGAAAGAAACCCACCACATGATTATCACAACGGTGAACGTCCAAATCAAAAACACACCGGCAAAGAATTGCTTCTGAAATGCTGCTGCAAGAACCCCGAACACCACCACAACCCCTGCAACGCTATGCAAATGCTCTGTCTGTGCTAATAAAGATCAGCTCACATTTCCTTGCAGAATATTCCACTTGAAGGCAGCCTGACCCAGTTTCTGATTAATTCAGCTGATAATTATTTGACCACTCGGGGGTCACTCCTAGATTGTTGAACTATTAACACCCAGATGGTTATTTAATCTCTGAATATGAAGCAAAACAAGAAAGCCAATTTGGTTTTGGGGCAAAGGATAAAAAGGGATCCTCACCTCCCCGAAGTGACACCAGGTCACTTTGAAACTGGAAAAGCTTTCTGGAAAATCCTCCCTCGTGGTCCCATTGCGGTCATGTTGACTTCCGCTAGCTGCGTTTTCATGAGAGAAGTACTCAAATTGAAATGAACTGAAATCAAAGAGCTTAACACAAACAAACCATTTTTGAAGAAACGTTTTTTTTTTTTTTTTGCGCTGTTCAGCTGTATTGAAATAGATGTATTTCACAAAGCTGCATCGAAACGCTTTTAATTTTTGGCATCACACGAGCCAGAAGACCAACGCTCAGTTACAATTTGCACAAAGCGCCGCGTGCAGAGCCACTCATAGATTTAATGGGTTTGTCGCGCCAACTGTCGGCTGATAGACGGTTGAATTATGAATGTATCTCGTGTAATTGTTGGTATCCGTCGCTGCCGTGATTGTTAATGACTTATCAGCGAACCGGCATATTTCCGTTGATTTTCCATTTCTTTTAAAGGTTTTATTGGCTCCAGTGGCCTTTATTTGATCGTGAATTGACAGGAAAGTGGGTAATGAGAGAAGGGAGAAGACGTGCAGCAAAGGTCATCAGGCCGGGAATCGAACCTGCGACGACGTTGTCTCCACATGTGAGTTGTGCTTACCAGCCGCGCCGCCACAGCACCTGTGACTTTTCGTAACGCCTCAATTGCGAAATTGGGTTTCTCGCAGAAAGTCAAACACAAGCTTTGCGCACACCGTGACGTTTGAAATAGAAAAGCGGATAGAAAAAGGTGGCAGAAATGTGGAGGAATCTTTGGCGCTTTAATTTTTCGAAACTTGTTCACTCAGGCCACTTCCACTGCACTCCTTGTGCTGACAGGCAACATATACAGTGACATTGTGACTGGCACATGAATCGCCTGCAGGCGCGGTGACCTTATGTGTGCCCTTTCCGACAAGATAACAATCATCTTTGTGAAGCCGAAGTAACACGGGCGGCCATGTTTGATGCCGCAAGACAAGATGCTGCAGCCGTCCCTGTGGAGAATGTGTTGATTTGAGGGTAGGTAAGTATACGTTCTCAAGACACAGGCTACATATCTGCCTGTGGCTGCTCCTGTTAGAGATAAAGACTGGTTCACCTTCCGATTTCTGTCCTCTCTTGTCCAGGAGTGTGTTGAGGTAAACAGTTCTGTAAAATACATTAACCCAGGGTAGATATCAGCACATGGTGTGCTTTTTAAGTTTTTTAACCCTTCAGAGATAACCTTGGCAAATACACCCGAAGGACAATAAAGAGTGATTAATTAACCTAATGTTTTAAGGCGGGACATGAATCTAAGATCTTACTTTGAGGTTACGGCGGCGCAAACACAGAGGTCTATCCCTTTGAATTAAAACAAACAAAACAAAACAAAAAAAACACCTAATCCGTTGTGATTTGTGTGACCGACCGACACAACCCACTGAAAACTGTGAAGTGGAAGGACAAAAAAAAAAAAAAAAGATTCAAACGAGACGTCGGTGCAGCATCATTTTGTTTTCCCTGCTGGAACATGAACCTCTTCCCCAGAGTCGAGTCGTTTGCCGCCTCCAACTGTTTGTTTTCCCAAGACTGCCCCACATTTCCGTCGACCTGTCTTCACATTAACTTTAGCCAGCTTCTTGGTCGGTGCTCAAGGGAAGCATCTCCGCAGCTGGACACTGCCACTTGCATGTTTCTTGTTCAGGGTGGCTTGTTTCTAGAGTGCTGTGCAGGCCACCCTTTGTGCATCGGCCAGAACGTTTAATTTAGGTCTCATCTGGCCAGAGTAGATGAGATGTTTGCCGTGTCCCCTAAATGGCTTTTGGCAAACTGCAAATAGGACTTTCTATGGCTTTCCGCTTTCGGGCTAACAGCTGTTGGTTTTATACAGACCTGTTGGTCCTGCCTCCAATCACTGCTCTCTTTGTCATTTTGGGCGCGTGCGATGGATTCCAGAATGGTCTGAGTGATTTTCGCATCTCGGGATATTGTTTTTTTCTTCACATACCTAGCCCTGCTTTGAATTTCTTCACGCTTATCTCTGACCCGTCTGCTGTGTTCCTTGACTCTCTTTGTTCTCAGATGTCACAAGAAAGCTTGATTTACACTAAAAACAAACTCTTATTTACTAAAAACGTAATAGGATGCACTGTATTATATTTATAGGTGTGGGAGTAAATTGGGATGAATAGAGATGCACATTGTGGTTTTATTTGGAAATGTCATTTTCTTCCCATTAATTATTGGGAGGAAATAACTTCCCAATGCATTGAGGTTTTGGGTTGTAACACGATTAAATTGAAAAACATCTGCAACGCCATAGCGTGCTGCAGACATAATCATTAAGGATACTCCATAAAAGGCTAAATATACATTTAAAAGCAATTGAATTTTGGAATAATTAAATGTGGAAATAACATGTGCTTATCATGCTCGATACACATTTTCAATCCACGGAAACAGGATCATGGCAGCATGGCCCGACAGCTGGCGTCTGAGTCACCGAACTCAGGTCGTTCTACTTGAACCGGGTTTTCCTTGCCGCCGCTAACAGAAGACTCTCACTAAAGAGCAATCAGCAGTTTGGAAAAGCACTGTTTTTAGATGAACCTCCCCAGCAGTGTGACAATCCCATTAAGAAAGCACTGTGCTCTGTTGGTGTGACACAAATTGGTTTCAAGTAATCTGGCTTTTCTCCAGGCATGACTCAAGGTGAAGGGAAGAGGCGGGAAAACACAGGCCCACGGTCCAGATCACTGCGGCCATATTAAGGAGCCGTGGCGCTTCCGACATGCGGCGCTTTGGAGGAGAACGAAGCTGAGGCTTTCGGGCCCACGGTGTACGCTGCGTTCGAGAGCAAAAGAGGCAGATCACGATCAAATGCGTTCCCAGCGTTCAGACTGAGCCGCGGCTCCCGGCAGACGCGTAATCGCTTCCCAGATGGGAGGGGCTCAGTGGGCAACGGCAGCACGCACCGACTCACACACAAACCCGCAGTGTTTTCCGGGGCAACGCAGGGTTGCATTATAAAGCAGAGTCACTCACATGCACTTTATTAGACCAATAGATGATGTGGCTTTGGTGCATCTTTACTGTACTGTATGAAATTGAGGGAGCCTGCAGAGGAAAAGCGAAAATGGCACAAAATAAATAAATAAGTGAGAGAGAGAGAGAGAGAGAGAGACAGAGAGAGACAGAGAGAGACAGAGAGAGAGCACAGGGGCAAGAATATTACCACAGGTCAATTTTTACGTCATAGCTAGAATTATATATCACGTCTCCGGAGCAACGCTCTTGTTCCCCTTTGTATTCAGTTTATGTCCTCTTTCTTTTATCTTTTAATGCAGCCTATTCGTCTCATTGTCTACCACTGGCAGGAAAAAAATAAATAAATTAAAAAAAAAATACAATAAAATAAGGCAGCGTCCCATTTCCTCACAAGGCTGAATAAATCATAGCCTCCCCTTAGAATCCTTCACTGTGGCTTGATCCCATCATTCTAAATCCATGTGTGTTAGGGAACAGATACAATGTCATGTTTCTTCCTTTCGTCCTCAAGTAAAGCAAATATAGGAGACCGACAAAGGCATCCATCTGCAATCCCATGACGACTCACCTTAGATTTTGGCGAAGAAGTATTGTTTTTTTGTTTGTTTTTTGTTGTTGTCTTGCTGTGAGCTCGACTGCTAGTGTGGGAGGAGAGGCATGGATCGCCGGATGTCAGTTGCGATCAAGCAGTGCAAAGCAATTTTGGTGTCAAGACTTTTCCAGGCTTTGCTCCTGGATGACCTGCGTTCTGGCGGTGCAAGGTCACGTCCTGTCTCCTGTCTCTGTTTTCTTTTTCTGAGAAGTCCACTGTTGAGAGATGGAATTCTGATCCGACGAATTTCCATCTACTCGCATCTCTTTATGAACAACAAATAGAGGAAATGGGCTTAAAAACCAAATCGTTCTAAAGGAATTGAAATGAATGGCGCTCCTCCTCATTTACTCTCTTTATCCTTTAATGAGAGCGCAGGCCACATTATGCAAAATTGACTTTTTGGAGTTTTACGTCATGTTATAATGCCATTCCCTAATTGAAAACATTGATCATTATCGGTGTACTTAAACAAAAACACATGAATGAAAGATGCTTTGCATCAGTTTTAGCTTAAGCTTCCAATTGTAGTCCCTTAGCAGGTGATCTAATAAAACAGTCTGTCATAAAACATACATTGGAAGTCTGCATATGTCCGATATACAACCACTGCACAAAGTCATAAAATTCCAATATAAACAACATGAAATGCCAAAGACGTCTGCTCTGCTTAGATTTCGTTTGAATCATTCACCCTTGATGTTTGAGGAATCACTGAATGTCCCGTGGCAGACGTGGTTGGTGAACTCAAGGGCTGCTCCTGCAATGCCCCGCCCACTTACACAAAGCTCCGCCTCTGCGCTCTCTGCGGCAGAGCTCCCACCCCACAGAGCACTCCTCCCCTGCTCCCCCAGACTAGCGGCAGCAACAACGACCAAACATCTGGCGGAAGTGTGTCATGCAAACGACAACGCTCCTTAGAGCGATTATGAATAGAATCGATGGAGGGAAACATTGTTGCTGAAGGAGGAGTGTAGGTTCTTAAAGAAACAGGCCAATTTTAAGGCATCAGATACGACTATTTTATTCAAGTTGTTTTTAATATTCACAGTGTTTTCATAACGACCTATGGGAACCCAGTTGCTTGTTTGTGCTACAACATGTAAACAATTAGTCTTGTACACAGTGGCTCAGTTATGCGTTTAAGTTGAAGTTTGGTGAAAACGTGTCTACCTGCCAGAAACTTTTTCTACTACATTTATTTATT
This sequence comes from Poeciliopsis turrubarensis, assembly GCA_010277015.1. Classification (NCBI taxonomy): domain Eukaryota; kingdom Metazoa; phylum Chordata; class Actinopteri; order Cyprinodontiformes; family Poeciliidae; genus Poeciliopsis; species Poeciliopsis turrubarensis. The sequence goes on along the minus strand of VMRN01000045.1, from coordinate 822,003 downwards.
TATTTATTTATTTATTTACTTTACTGTAAAACTGATCGAATCAAAAATAATCATGCAATTTTTCCAGACAATATACTTGGTATAAATTTATACCTGTTGCTCATCAGATGACTCTTTTGCCTGCTGCCGTTTTCTAAAGCAACAGTTTTCATAAAGGGACGCCCAAACCTTTGCAGGAACGTGATGATTGAAATAGAGTTTCTGCGAATTATTAAATTAACTTTCAGCACAAAAGCTCTTTGTGAAATGACGCAGTCCGCATTATTCTTTGGTGCATTTCCTCTCCAATCTTACCTGCTAAGATTTTTACATTATGTGAAACATAATGTAAAAAAGTGCAGTTTTGGCATCGGTGATGAACTGATTCGTAGGAAGGCTTCCTTTCTAAGTTTCAAAGACATTTATGTCAACATAAACGTCAATAATCTTCTCTCTCCCTTCTCCTCCATTCAGTTTCCCTCTGAAAGTGTCCCTCTTTCAATTCTAAAGTTTGTATCATGAAAACCAGAAAACAAATGCAGTGATTTGGGGTTTAAGGCAGGCACTGATGTCACAGACTTCGCCTGTGCTCTTTGTCGGAGTTTGACGTACTTCCTGTCTTGAGCTGCACCAACGTTACTCCATCATAGTGCAAATGTGTAACACGAGAGTCCTGTTTCCACGAGCTTTCTCCATGACCTTTGTGATCTTTGAGGCAGCATTGTGCACAAATCTTTGAGATAAAGAAGTCTCAAAATGCACATAGAAACTCTCGAAACTTCCAATTCTATTCCTGGTTGTCTATCGTCCGGAACATATTATTAATTATGATCCGTTTCTGCAACAAATGTCAGAGACAGACGATCATCTTCCCAATAACTACATTTACACAAACACTGCTTAGTTAAATTGAAGTCAAAACTACAAAGCCTTGACAATCTATTTTTGACCATAGGTATATTTTGAAAATCTCTTATTCGGTATTTTTGACCTTTCAAGACATTTTAAAAAGCACTGTCTCAAAAGAATGCGCTTGTACCCGTCACCACTGACGAATACACCGCGTGTGCTTCACCGACGTGTGACCTCCTTGCGAGGACGACGGTTTCAAGTTCAGATTACATCGGCTTTGAGGGTTGGATTATTACTTTCGTATTGTTTTGTAAAAGCGCGACAGAGTTCCGCAGTTGAAGCTGCCTTCACAGACCCACAGCTGGTGACCTGCTCCCACTTTTTATGATGAGCAAATGGGAGGATCAAGTCGTCGCTACACCGGCAACAAAATGGCAGCACTTCTTCTGAAGGCATTTCACTAGCCGTTTGTAAAGCGTAAAGCAATTTGGGTGACTAACGTAGGACAAACTGGGTTTCGGCGGATTCTATTACACCTCCTAATGGACCGCAAGGACAATTTAGCAAAGATGGAGTCTGTGTCTACAGCTGGAGGAACAATGCTGAGGAGAGGAGGCTGAGTCCTATCATTTTTATTATTGTTTCGTAGAAGATTCGGACCTACTTCATTTCCCACAGCGCACAGTGTAATGGACTTAACGGTGTACTTATTTATCCGTTTCATTTATGGCATGCCTGCATGGCGCGCTTTAGTCTATTAGTGGTGTTGAGAAACAGGGTTTTATTGAAATATAACATGCTGACGACAGCCTATCTGTGCGGAAGGATTTTAACTTTTGGTTTTCGTGGATCTTGTGCGACATTTGGAAGGTGAGAGTTCAGAAAGATAAGAAATACTGCTAAACTGTTTTTGCAACGTTTTGCAAATTTGCACAAGAGACTACATGTGCCTGCTGAGATTTTTGTTCTAGAAGAGGAACTCGTTTAATAAAAGGAATGGTTACGTCTGTTGAATTCACATGAACAATGAAAATCCAATTCATATATACCCCAAAATAGGGATAGAACATTTGAAATAAATCACTCCGAATTCTGCTATTTACAGAGATGACAATGGAAGTGATTTTAGAAATCAAAATAGTCTTTCGATCCATAAATCTGTCACCACATTCAATCTACTGTTAGTAGTTCAAATGTATCTCATAACGGTCTCCTTTTAATGTTGGTTACGTTCAAGCTTTCTGCTCTTCTTCCCTAATATCCAGATTTCAGTTTTTTTTTTTTAAATTGCAAAAAGAAGTCAGCTGCAATACAGCAAAATGTAATTTGGCTTTAATTACAACAGCTAGTTAAATAATTAAGTTAACTCCAGGCCTGTGCTTTTCTCACTCTCCAGTCAAGAGCAGTGCTATCAGTACAATCAAACAGCATGCATGTCGAACCAGGCATCCATTAATAAATCTGCATACATTTCTATTGTTAATTCATGTTGCGCCTTCAAGTCTTAAAGTTTAAGCGTTTCAGTTTACACAGGGCCGGCCCAAGGCACGAGCAAACTAAGCAGCCGCTGCCCAACAAATGTATCCTATAATATACATGTATATAATGTAAACAGCTTTTCCAGAGATGCAATAAGTTCACAGGAGGTGTGTGAATGATCTAGTGATCGGACAGCTGATTGCAGCCAGTGCACATCGTCAGCAGCACTCGAGGGCCCCAAAACCACATTTCACTCAGGGCCCCATGGAGGCCCTGAGTTCACAGCAGCTGCTCTGCTAAACAGGATCTCATTAAATTGTTTACAGTCTGAGCTGTGCTTGGTTCGGAAGCCTAAGACTAAGACGATCTCTGTTTTGAGAAAGCATCAGTGTCACTTACCAACACACAAGTCCTGGATAGTTTTAAATGGCACCTTTAACACGTTTTGAAGATCACAAAGCTTTTTTTTTTTCTTCTTTTTTTTAGTATTAGCGAAAACACAAAACAGAGCTTTAATTCTTCTTTTTTTCCATGCACATTTTGTCACGCAGAGGCAAAAGAAGTTTTCTTAGTTTTCCAAAATGATGCAAAAAAAAAAAAAAAAAGATTGGCACGTCTCTCTTCCACGAACCCAATATTCTGTCTGCGAAATGGATGCATCGCCACTCCTCTATGCTTTTTCCTTCCTCATTTTCTCTTTTATTTATTTAACTTGATACACTATTAAACAACAACCCGCGTATCATCATGCATTTGGGCGCGATGTGCAACGACGGCCTAATGTTGGTTTTGCTCCATGCAAACATCATATTGTAAAATCAATCACACTGAAACCAGCTAATGTGGAAGAGTAATTGATCAAAACAATATCATAATTACAATCACTGTGTTTATAGAGGCTCATTACCCTTTCAGGATGCAGGAATTTGTTCAATTTAGCGGATGGTGACAGAGCCGCGCTTCGCCTCCCCAGACTGCTAATTTCTCGCCGCCATGCTTGCATCATTTTTCTTGGACCGAGATCCGTTCTTGAATGGAAGGATTTCATTAAGTCATCCAATAATGAGCCTGTTTGTCAAGTACAAATGCCACGGCTGCCGAGGGCATTCTTTTCAAGGGCACGTTTCCCATGCTGTGTCAACCGCTGCGCTCTCTTTGCCTAATCCCCGCCCACCCCGCCTCGAAAAGATCATTTGCACGAACAGCGGGCTTTTCAGGGAACCGGGCGGTTATTTGAAGAAAGCATAGCGTGCGCTCTTCACTACGTTTAGCTGAAATTTTAGGTTTTTTTTTTTTTTTTTTTAAACTTTCTTTCAGCAGGATTTTTCTTCTGCTTTTATAATATACATTTTTAATTGACCGCCCCTCCCTCTCCTCTCAGGCCTGCTTACATGCAGACAGTCAGTTCCTTCAGTGATGGGGTTTTACCCTGTCTGATCAATACAGCAATTCCAACAGGGTCTCTGGCACTGTCTGTCAGCGGGTCAACTTGAAGCCGTGATAACGCGACTCTGGTTTTCTCTTTCGGGAAGGGGAACAAGGGTACATGTCAAAGAACTAATTAGTATGCTGGAGGGACGAATTTTGGCAAGACGGCGCGTCTGAGACGAGTCCTTGCTTGATGGAATCCTTGTGACAGAGCAAACCTCCCGATGCGCCAGGACGGACGAGATCACGGTGTCACGCATTTAGCCAGGGCTTCAAGTAATTTTCCTCGAAATGCGGCTTCCCCCCCGCCGTAGACTCCACCATCTAATGCACTTTCTGCAGCAGCTCAGCCTCTCTCACCACGTCAAATATGCTTTTTTGTCGCCTGCTGCTTTTCGGCACAACGGAAACGGTAGAAAAGCGACGCGGCGTCGCGGCGTTTTCCCCACCGTCGCCCCAGCCACGCCGCCGGGCAGGTCTGACATGTTGCATACAGCATGCGCAACAGTTTCCACATCCACATCATGGGCCCGGCGTGATATATTACGGCTGGAAAGCGCAGGGTGGGGGGGGGGAGGAGGAGACAGCAGGCGGAGACGTGATGTGCATGAAGCTGCAGTTGGAAGCAGAGAACGTCCTGAATTATTCAAAACCAAACAAGGTCTGGGTGAGCTCTGAGGATAACGGTTCATTTAGGTAATGCGTGGTGAGAGCGCTGTCAAATCCCCACCGCCCACCCCAGATACTGTAAGACTTTCAAAAGAATACAAAAATGAATTTTTTATTTATATTTTTTTGAAATTACTTTGTCTACTTGTGAGGGGGGGAAAAAAAATCACCAAGCTCATTAATCCTGAGGTTTTCCTGTGGAGTTTGAAGTCCTTGAAAATTGGCTTGCGGAGAAAAAGCAAAGTGATATTTGTGTTTTAATCATGAACACCAGAGCCGGGCAGCCAAATGTTTCTCAGCGACCCTGTGTGTACAAAAGTGTTGTCAATAGATACAAATGCATTTGATGGAAGAAGAAACGGTTTTTGATGCACAATCCTTGTTGATGAGTGGGGTTAACCGGGGTAAAGAATCACTGGTATCGCCAGACGGAGGAAGGAATTCACTGCAACTTCTTTACCATATCTCTCTTGTAAATGCTGAATGTACACCTATTGGACGAGTACAGATTGTTTTCGGTTACGAACTCAAACTTGTGACAGGCCAACGCAAAGAGCACAACTGCAAAATGAAACAAAAGTTATGCATGACTTCAGCTGGCAACGACCTGGAATCAAACCTGGGACAGATGCACCGATGCGCCTATGGCTACGCCATCACCGATCCACATTACACCTAGTGGCTTTAAAAAAAAAAAAAAAAAAAAAAAAAAACCTTAAAAAAGAACCTGTTGTATTTAGCTCACCACAATTAATTCTCAGTTTGCTGCAATGAAACAGCTCTGTATTTTGGGAAATCCCTCTCCCAGTCTTGGCTTTCTGCAGACTGAAACTTTTATCTGCTCTTTGCAAACATGTCAAGATGTGTCAGATTGAATGGAGAGTACCTGCGTGAATACTTCTCAGTCTTCTGCAAGTTCTCAATATATATATAAAAAAAAAAAAAAAAAGTAGCTTCGGGCTTTGAGTGATTCCAACGTAAGAAAATGCTTTGAGGTGAGCTGTTCTGTTTTAGCAGTGTTTCTTTGTTCAGGTTGACTGTACAGATTGGGAAAGGAAGCTGTGCCAAAGTCTCGAGTTCTTTGCAATCTCAAAAATGATTCACTTCAAGAATTCCCCTTAAGAGATCTTAGCTCCATCCATCCGTTTTAATGCAAAAACTCATCGTTCTTCACTCTTTTGTGCTTTCATGGCTCCTAGGAACTGACCAAGTGCTTAAAGCTGGACTCTACTAATAAGGTAACTTCTGCAGGAAGCTACCTTATTAGTAGAGTCTGCTATATTGTATTTAGGGGAGTTAGACTGAAAAGGACCCACCACTCAAATCCCGTAGAAAATACATTGAGGTTTATCAGAGTAGCGTGACAAAATGTGAAAATGGTGGATGAATTCCCAAAGAGAAACCCTGACGCTGAGTGGTGATGTGAACCGTCGTGGCTCTGGGTTTCGCTTGAGGTCTCGGCCTGTCGTTGTGTTAACGGAATCGTCTCAGTCTGATATCTCCCCCCGCTGCTCATTGCGGCTCAACGTAGCAGTTTTTACGTCTCTCCAGTTTGCAAAGTTGCAACCCTGACTTCCTGACTTCACACCAGTCACTCCGTATTTTCCATGTGTCAGTAAAATAATTCAAGTCTTTAGGCTTCCTGGTCTTATCAGTTGTTTATAGGATGGCAAGAACCGGAACTTTATTTTGGGGAGGCGGCGGGACGGGGGAGGGGAGAAGGCGGGGTGGGGTTCCCTCTGGCGCTCCTTGGCTTTTTATCACAGCCTTTATCTGTGTATCTCGTGTTGAGCTTACTGTCATCAAGGAGCCCTTTCTCATATCCATCCGCAGCAGTTATCGATGTCCCTATTAACGCCAGTGAAAGAAGCACGCCGCTTCCAAGAGATCTTATCAAGGTCATCCCCTGGATAGAGCTGAGGAGCAGAAAAACAGATAAGAGATCTTCCATAACTTAATTAGCTTTTGCTTTCTTTCTTTCTTCCTTTTTTTTTTTTATCACACAATGCAATTACAAAATTGTCAAGCAGCTGGCATAAGAGGCCAGCAAGGCTTTGAGGAAACTAACAATAACAAAGTGGTCAGTGCCACTGGGAGAGCGATGGCCCTTTTCACGTCCTCAGCGTAGGAGTGTAACTCAGCGCCGCCGCGCCTCGACTCGACCGAGACGAGGCAACGCGGTTTATTCAGCATCCGTGGAGTAATGGTAGGCCGACGCGGAACATACCAGTCTGAGGCCAGAGCACCCACTGAGATGCTGATAAGAGAGATTAATGGTGTTGTCTGAGTGGCTGGCGTACGATCAGTGCCTGAGCAACCTAAATGTGTCTGCTATCTGAGGCATCTGTATCCCTGCAAAAGCACTGAGCTGGATGAGGCAAAAGGACGGGATGTCACATGAATAAATAAAGCGACGGGAACCGAGGAGAGGACAGCGGGGTGGGGGGTGGGGGGGGGCAGAGGGGTGGTGCGGTGTGGTGAAACAACCCGGTGCCCACACATTCTGGTCAATGCACAAAACCTGCATTAAGATAACTCATGAGGAAGAGACGGAGACGTGGAGATCGGCGGGATGGGGTGAGGGTGGGGGGGTGGGGAAGTGTGTGTGGGGGAGGGGGGCATCGTGGGTTGCCAGATATATAAATATAAATAAAACAAAAGGTTAAGAAGAAGAGGAAAAAGAAAACAGAGGATTTCCATTACAGTCACGCAGAATATTTAAATATTATTGTAAGGATATTCAAAATTTGCATGGATATTGCATTTTGCTCCCATGGTCCTTTGTGTGTATTTGGTAAGTGGGATCAGGGTCTATTTGTAATCTCAGCAACATAGAACTACTAAAGCAGATTTACACATGGCCCAATCAAGTCGTGCCAAGTGCTCCGGGTTGCTTAATTAGTGTAAAAAATGATAGGAATCAGATGATGACTAAAAGTGCGGAGATGCAGGCCGCGCTCCATTTTTCACAGTTAAGTCGACGTCTGCGTGGAAAAAAGGCGGCAGACTTCTGTTGTTAAAACATGCGGGTGTAACGGCTTCTGTCCGTGCTTAGGGTTCATTTTCTGTGAGTTTATTTACCTCGAGCAACTTCATTTGCTTCACCTGCCGCTTCTGCCCTCTTCTCCCCCTTTCTTCGCGCGGGCCAGACCTGAAGGGCTCTGCTTTTTGTCCGTTTCCGTGACCCATCAGGTGAAATCACGTCTTCTGCAGTCCAAAACGGCGAGGAAAACCACAAAAAACAAAACAAAAAAAAACGCGGTCAAACGAGAGTGTCCCGGCAGCGTTGGTCTTTCAAGTGGCCACATTGGTATGCAACTCGATTTCTATTTCCAAATTCATCTCTCGCTCTCTTAACCTCACGCTACGTTGTGAAAGGTGCAATCAGGAAGATGGAGATCTGAGAATTTGACCCTTCCTGCACATTTCTCCTAATATTTATTTCATTTAAATGTCTTAATGCAATATTATTATTATTATTATTATTATTATTATTATTACTATTTATTTCTCAAGTTTTCTAGCGTCGCCCCATTCAGCAGTTGTACGCCAGGCAACTCTTTATGCGACCAAGAACCAGCCAGGCATCAGGTTGAAGGGACAGAACACTTTCTTTGTTCGAGCACAACCCTTTTCTCCGGTCATCATGTAGTTCTGCTGCTGGAAAAGCTATTAATAAATGTTGGAATCATCGAGAAATAAATCCACGGGATGTAGGAAAATTAAGTCTTCGATTTGAACAAAATTCGTGCAACCATCAAGTTGCCTCTGTTTGTCTCATGCGCCTGTTGCGACTCCATCCAGACGTAAAGATCCGGACGATGAGGCCTGTGCTTGAATTTGAAGCGAAAACCTCTGGATGCAGATCAATGTGCATGCGACCAGTTTGTCACCGGCGTCTGGAGCAAATCCCCGGTGCCGGTAGGGAAGTAATGTCTGTTGCCGTGGCGACGGACTGTCACGGCCTGTAAACAAACGGTGTGCTGCGAGCTCGCCGCAGCCCTCCGAACAACTATTTGGCAGATGATTGATCCATTTCGCTGCCCTTCTGGTGGCTATGAGTGATGCCAGTGTCAAGAAAACAAAAAGGCCATATATCATAAAGCAATCATTCAAGTTGTCATTTTCTGTTATTCCAGACTGAAGCCAGCACAAAGAAAGGAGGGGCAAAAACATCGTTACACTGCATATCATTTGTCGAGATGTCTTTAATCAAATGAGATTTGTTTTACGTAATTCTCTCTCTGTCCTTGAGGGTGGTCGGCGGACTAGAAGTGGGATGAACACTGGACAGGTGACAGAAGGGATAAAAAAACAAAAAACAAACAAAAACCCATCCACACACTTTAACATGCAGGTTTTGAGCACTCTGAGAGAATCCATCGAGATCGCCGCGCTTCTCTCGTGATCCTGGCTTCACTTTGCTGTTGGCCTCTCCGTTTCGCTAACACACGCTGGATGTTTTTCGCGATTAGACGTCCTGCGATGACCGCATGGAAGCCGATGGCAGAGGTGCTTTCTAACGAAGTCACTCGAGAGCAGGCGGCTGACAAAAAGAGCGAAACGTCCGTCCGCATCGAAGCTTCAGTGTCATTGAGCGTTACAAGTGTGATGACACGTTTTCTGACATTTTGGAAAAACAGGCGGTAGTAACTGTTTATGAACCGATTGGTTTCGCAGCAACGACTTGGCAACGCTACTGTTTGCAGCGTGGAGTGATGGTTGTGATGCCATTGCTCCTGAAATGTGTTGTTATAGTTACCTTGTGCTTAGTGGGAAAGAGAGGAAGCAACCCATGATATGTTGTCAAAATCAACAACAACAACAACAAAAAGCTCCGTCTTCATCATATCAAATCAATGTTTTTCCTACAAAAGTTGTTTTCACTGTCTTTGGTATTGGATTAAGATTTCCTCAAATTCAAGGTGTAATTTGGTAAAATAACAATGAAACTACTTTTCAGGCAGCATATCTAGAAATACCTTGAAAAAAGTGTATGTTTCTTGTAGACCGATAAGACGATGACACAGCGTTTGTGTCCGGCTCTTCATGCTTCTGTCTAAATTTCGAATCCGAATTACAGGCTCCAAAAACAGCTTGCCCCAGCTTACATAAACACATGCTGCTCTGGACGTAAACTCAAAGCCACTCAAAACAACCCCCAAACAGATTGATGTTTCACTCTTTGATATTTTCTCCGTACTTCTGAGCTCCTACCATTAATACTCTGCTTTTATTACAAGTGAAAGACCGTGGTTAGTATCTTCCCGCAAAGTGGACACGTTTCACTTTGCCGTTGTGCCTCACTTCCAGTCTCGCTCATGAGCTTCCCGTCAAATTGCCGCTTTGTTCGGACCAAAGTAGACCCCAGGTCTGCCTTGGTCGGTCAGTTCTGAGGTACGGTCTCAGGGAATCACCAGCGGCCTTCGAGTCTCCTTTAACTTTAATTTGTTCTAAATTCTGCAGTCAGGTGCCAGGCCAGAACAGATCCAGCGCGTCTTGGGCTTCAGCATCACCCAGAATAAGTTCGAGAGCGTCGCTGAAGGAAGGAGTCTGGTCTCTCCTCCTGGACATGTTACCTCTGCAACTCCACAGTTTCATTTACACGACAGTAAAACACCATTTGACTGACGTCGCAGGACTTTTTCAGTCACGCTGCCCGCGAAACACACGTCGCACTGACGACAGTCAACATTTTTTGTCCCACTGCATAAAAAAAATCAGAGCAACATTTGCAGACATTTTCCAGTGTTTTAATATACTTAGAGAGATATTAGTCTCAGTCCCCATCACAAACAACGTTCTTTAAAATCTAAATCTGCCAGGGTGTGGGGGGGTTGAATAATTTTGATCTTGACTGGATAAAGGATCAACAACTGTCACAGTTAGGGTTCAGCAAGTGCTGCAAACGATGGTTGTTTTGCATGCTGTGAGTTTTTGAGTGTGGAGTGGAAGAAAGCGGCGTACATTTTCTTCCCAATCGTGAGACTGCTTCCCAGCACGAAGCGTCCGGTCACAAGTTTCACTGCGTGTTTCTGAAAACCAGCTCATTTTCGGAAATGAACTCAATAGCCACTGCATTCTGACATTTAACAGTCTCACACATTTCAACTGGAAATGTAACTGGAACGAAACGACTCGATGAGAATCCGCTCAAACTTTGCGGCAGATCTGACATCATAGATTTTGTTCGCGCTGGTTTGTTTGACAGATTGGAGGCTGAACTAGTGGCTTTATTTACAAAGGCAGAAATGCTGTGCTGCTCTGTGATAAAAAGCGTTCTCCTCTTTGGCGGGTCTCTGTGCCGCTCCTCCTCCTCAGCTGAACTTCTAGTTGCACTGATAAAGCACTGAAGTCGGGTTGCAGTAAGACTCGGCTTCGGAGCCTAATTTAGCTTCAGGGGGAAGACAGCAAGTGTGCCTTTGGAACCCCTTTCATTGGTCCAGATTGATTACTTATCAATTATTTACTCATTAGACTGACATTTTCAGACTATGTAGTGGCTCATGCTGCATTAGAAAATCAGCCTTTTTTGTTAATCACCTGGATCCAGCTTTACTAAATGATGTAAAGGTTCAGCTTTTTGATCTGAATGTGTGATGCTCTGAACTTTTTTTTTTCTTCTCTTTTCTTTAAGAGCTGATTAATACACCGAACTTATTGAACGGTTGCCCATTCCCCCCCCCCGAGCGAATACAAATTATTTTCACCGTTTTAATCATACAGCAAACAGGAAGCGAATCCATACCATATTTATCCATTCTTTCCATGTGCATTCATTGAAAGGTCCTGATTATCCTTATACATTATTCATAGGCCACGGGGTGCGGAGGGGGTTCTGAGTTGACTGTGTGAAGAAACAGGGTATAATTTAAAAGGCAGGGAATAGAGGCTCGGCCTGTCTTGGAGTGCTGCCTAAAGAGCACATCCAAATGAAACCACCCTTTTTCTTTTTGTAATCTGGCTGGCATTTTTCAGCTGGATTGCTTTAATGGGGATGTCAGCAGAGGAGGAGAAGAACTGTCTCACTGAGCGTCACAGGAGGGCCCACGATAGAGACGGAGAGCCATGCAAAGATTCCCCCCGTATCTCCAAATTAGACCCCCAGTCATAATAGAAGGTGGCGGTGGTGGGGTTGGGGGGGGGCGGGGGGTAGCGCTCTGTTATCTGCGCCTTGTTTATCACGTTCCACAAATGGCTTTATCCAGGTCATAAAAATTGATGGCTTGTTGATCTCACTTACTAACTCATACAGGATCAGTCATCATGAGTGTCCAGTGACTCACTGTGAAATCACAGCTGGAACATTGCAGCGATAATGATGACAGATTGAATTTTGTTGACCTGACAGCCGTACTGGGTGGCTGGGCCACATGAAAAAGACAACAACAACAACAACAAAAAAAAAAAACTCCCGCTGCTTCTATAAAGGCTCCACAGAGGTCTCGAAATATAAATGTCGTTAAAAAAAAACACATTAGTGTAATCTGATCCTGGCAACTCACCTATGACCTGGTGTAGAAGTGAAATTGTTGAGCGCATGAATGATGAAAGCGTCATCTACTGATGTGAAAAACAGTTTGTAGATGACCAAGATGCAGATATAGGTTGATGATATGTTACACAGAGTATTCCTCAATGATAAGGAGCAATACTTGATGGATTTCATAAGTATACCTTGAAAGGGATTATCACAAGGTCCTCACAAGGTCGCTTTAAAGAACGTGTGAACGAACCGGTTTGCATTTTCCTGGGCTCTTTCTGGAAAGCTACCCAGAAAGAGCCCAGAACGAGGAATCGCCCTGCAGGGAGATTCAGAAAAGGTTTATGGGAAACAAGTAGGGAGAAGCAGTCAATAACAAGCAAGTTCCCAGTTGCCACAACACAAAATCTGACAAAGAACTATATCTCAGGAGAAGGAAACTTGTAGACGGCGCCGATTCCCGGGCCCAGCGAGTCGCGATCCATGGGGGCAGCCCATCCATTTCAGAAGCAATACCGCCCCAAATTTTCTCATTTCTGTTTTTTAAATTAAAACTGTTGACCATATGAAGGCTTTTCTTTTTTGTTTGACAAAGAAAGAGAATCCGAAATAGCACAGTTGTTTTTCATGTGATCTCTACCCCAAATTTTAAAAAAAAGCAGTAATGGTGTGGAATGATCGCGTCGGTCTTTCTTCGGTTCATACCTCCGTTCTGTTACCATTTCGCCTTTCATGCATTGGTGCAAAGTTTTGTTTTGAAGGTAAAAACAGAAGCGTCAAAACTGTGGTGAAACAGAACCCCTGTCCCTTCGTATCTAGCTTCTACAGCCCGATGCAAATTGTTTTCGAACCAAACCTTCTGAACATACAATTTTATGCTACTGATATAGCATTTATACAGCATTCACCCTCTTTGACTTCGACTATCATTTTTATTTAAGCCACCTTCCACAACCAAGTCTGCTTTTATGCTGGAACTTACTGTTTATCAGTGGGAATAAAAAAGCGTGGAGAAGAAACAGCAGTGGTTGAAGGGAATTGAAAATTATTCATAGTTTTTTCTTTTGAAGTAGCTGAAACTCCGTGGCTTAGGAACAGGTCCACAATGCCTGCAAACTGGAGTGCAGCAAATGGATGTAGCTCGAGACCAGCTAGCATTTTCTCTGTCCGACGAGACGTGACAGAAATACGTGTCGAGGTTTTGCAACAAATAAACAATACAGATGTAAAAGGGACACTGTTTGAAAGCCGTGATTATCTGTCTACTCCGGCAAGATTGAACTTATTTTGATAACATTTAATCTCACAGTCTTGTTCTTTGTTGCCTACTGTGAGACAGCGAGACCTCAGCATTTGCAGTTCAGGAAGTCTTTCTGTTGTGGTAGTAACAGGGGACTGTGCTGTGCACATTTTGTCTTCTTTTATGCTCACAATTTTTTTTTCATGGTGCATGCACAGCTTCTCTCATAACTCTGCAGTGGTGGAGCAATGGACAGAAGTCAAAAGACAAAAGTTACAGTACTACAGTGTTCACCTAAATGTCAGAAAATCAAGGATATAGTGGCTATCTATTTTTTGCTTTTGGATTAGTTTCCAACTTGGATTAGTTATGATTGCGGTGGCAATTCAATACTTTTGTAAATGTTTCATTCTTGTTTTTGCTGGATGCAAAACATACCGACTTTGGGGAGCCGTGCTATCTGCTGATGCTAATCCACTGTTTTATCAAATCCAAAGACAGCACAGCCATCTAACAGGATGTTTGAGACCACAACATGCTTTCCTCCACCGCTGACGTTTGTGGGGATACTGACTTTGTTTTCCAGCAGGCATTCGCTCCTGCCCACACGGTCAGGAGTAGCAATGGCTGCTTTAATCACCATGGTATCACTGTGCCTGATTGACTTACTGGCCTGATCTGAACTCCATAGAAACTTCAGGTGGTTTAGTCGAGAAGAAGAAGAAGAAGAAGAAGAGAGTAACCAGAGTCGGCAATGCAGATGAGCTGGAGTCAGTTATTAAATCAGTGAGTTCCTGAATGCAGCATTTACGCAGTAATTCATGGAAAAGGATTTCCAAACAAACATTGAGTTCATTTACCAAACAGTAGATGAACATAAATGACTTTTCCTTTCTTTCTTTGACAAAGTCCAATTTTGGGTTTTCATCAGCAGGTAGCTGCATTTAGGCCAGCTGATTTATCAATTAATCGCATGATAAATTACAGCGAGCTCGATCATTTCCATTCGCATAATTTCTCTTTTTTTTTTCTATTTTTCTCCTTCTACCAAAAGATTTCAGTCTGTTGCTTTGGTCTTTTCTAGCCCTGTTTTCTGTAGGACAGTTTTGTTTGCACCAATATTGAATGTTTATTAGAATTCATCGTTTATTGATCTTTGAGGATTTGTTCTTGCAGCATTATGCCATTACCATTGTATAATAGTCTCAAAACAACAATATTATCGTTTAGCGCAATAACGTATGGTGTAACTTTGACGTTAAAAGTTAAAATAAATTTATACTTAAAATGCATTTGATTATTTGAATTGTATAGCTAAAACACATTAGCTTTTCCAATGTGCTACAATTTAGCATATTGGAAAAAGCTTGTTTGTTTTTCAACAACCAAGCTTTTATGCAGGGAACAGGAACTTCACATTTTTTCTGCCCTTCTTTTTTTTCTTAAATAATCTTAAGAAATGTGAAACTGAGCCGCACAGCGGACAGCGTTACGAGACAGAGGCATGTTGTAAAGTCACGCCGGAGACGCTATTTATTTCTCAGGTCGGCCAACTCGACCCGAGAACAAACTTCTAAACTACCCGTCGCTGCCAAGTAGGAATTAAGAGCCGCAACCACCTGCGGCGCCGAAAATGGCACTGAAACAAAGTGGCCCGGCAGAGTGATTAAAAAGAAAAGAAATAAATAAACAAAACATATTGCCTGTTTCACGGAAACCAACAGCTGTTCGCTGAATCACCTGTTAAAGAAAGTATAGTGCCAAAACTCTGCTTAAATGGCACACACTAATGCCTCTCATATTTAATCGCTCACTGAACAGATGCTGGTGGCTTTTAATTAGGCAACTTCGTAGTTTCCTTACTTCTCATTGAGCGCTAATCTCGTCTGCTTCATGAACCTGTGGTCGGAAATACCGAACACACTATTTTCCACGTTGCTGAACTGCTTCTAATGGCCGGTGGATAATGGCCACTCAAGCCTTGAAGTGGGTAGAGCGGCGAGTCGACAGGTTCAATGTGTGGCATACTGCCGGACTCTCCAAAAAATAATAATTAAAATGTAATAACAAAAAAAAAAAAAAAAAAAAAAAAAAAAAAAGGCGATAATGTCTGCAGATTATGAATGTACTGATGATAATCAAGAAGTGGGCGTTTGTATGATTCGTATCGTTAAATTGCCTGCTAAATGTTTTTTACTCAATAAATTGTGATTACACTTCAGAAGGTGTGACAAATGTTGATCGGATTAAAAGGCAATAAATGCACGAATACTTGACAAAGCAAACTCTCACTAAGCATTACAGAAACAACTTACTATAGTCTCTATTTTGATGTTTTGAATGTTTTTTTCATCAATAAATTGTACATTTCTGAGTCATTGCAGACTGTGACACATGTTTCTGTGATTAAATCTGAGAACAATTAATACATATTAACTTACTTCCAACCTCATCGTGATCATAGTTTGTGGCATGCAGGGATTCCTCTCGGTTCTGGAGACCCAGCAGTCCCGCTCCCTGCGGTCCGTGTTTAATTAATTCAAGACTCTCTTGATTGAGTTGGGTAAAGTCATGAGCCCCTCACTTTGAATTGACCCGTCACAGCACATTAACGTTGTTGTTTTGCTGAATTTTTTTTTTTTTTTTATGTTTTCCCTTAAAAGACCAGACCTCCTGGGGTTTTTGCTCAGCTCCACTGCTGCGGTTGCCACAGCCAGCCTGAGTTCGATCCCTAGACTACAACCTCTGACCCTCTCCGCCCTCTTCTGGTCTGCTCACTGTCTTCAAGGTACTGCAAGTAGATGAGGAACCTTGAGAAGTGGAGCAAATGGTGTAGCAGTCCACCGAACGTCTTCAAACGTTTAGCTTTTCCCGGCTGGAAAATGTTTCACTTCATTCAAGAGATTGTAAAGTAATAAGATAAACTAAACAGTCTTTTTCTGAATGTTTCTCAAAATGGACAAATCAAGGTAAGGCAAAGTTTTTTATGCAAGTGTTGGGGGCTTATAGGACTTTATTTGTGCTGCCCTGAACGATGGCGTCTCACTATGAATCCTGGGAGATGCAGTTCCACTGGGGAAATTTGAATACAGCGTTAGACAAAAACAGGATGCAACGAACAAATGAGCGAAACGTTACAGAAGGATTACACAACAATTTAAGGGAGGGTTTATTATTATTATTTTTTCCTATTTTGCACTGGGATTTTGTTACAAAACAAAATGACTTCAAGGATCTTTACACATCTTTATTAGGGATGCTAATGACAGACTATTAACAGGTACATTTCAGTGACGTTTCGTCTCGTGAAGATGAAACATAATCGTCACAAAATGTGAAACTGTCTCAATCTTAGTGTTTTTCTTCAGCCAACAAACTCTCGTGTTTTCAAAACACGTATTTTTTTTTTGTTTTTTTTTTTCAACACACTGGTATGAAAATCTGTGTTTTAATGAATGCCTCTACTTTGCTTATAGGGAAATTGCATAGGCAAAAATCATCATTCTGCAGCTGTATCTACATATTACCCCGAAACCTCTCTGTCGTATAATTTTTTAGCTGTTTTTCTTTTTTTTTTTTTTTTTCTTTTTTTTTTCTGTTTATCCTAAACAAGATGTTGTTTTGCGCATTCATAACTCCAATGCCCTCAAAACTTCCTGACAGGGCAATGCATTTTTCTCACTCGTTTCCTTTTCTGCGATCATTTGCATAACTAATCTGGTATTTATATTCATCAATTGCCTCATTAATTAGGTCAGTGATCAAAGCAGGATTTCTCTGTCACTCGATGAGGGAAAGGGAGAAAACACGCCATTTTTATTGGCTCTCTGCTACTTGCTCTGCGCAGCAACAAAGGGAAATAAAAGCAGGGAGTTTTGGGCTGAGATCTGAAACATAATTTCTTATGGAGAGCCTGCTGAGAGATACTGCACTCTTATGTAACTCAGTAACATCATTATGATGACAGTCTGAGAAGGCAGAAAGCCCTTCCATATTTTTTTTTTTTTTTTTGTTACCTCCGGTTGGAGCTCCGGTGTAGGATCGCCTACGCCATCTACTGGTGGAGAAGCGGAGCGTTTCTTCACCTCTCCTAATGACCACACAGGGGAGGATGAAGGGCCAGAGGCAGAGAAAGAGGGGGGAAGAAACAGTCCTTTAAGGGACTGGATTTGAGGTTTTTGAATAGAACTGACATGCATGATCCGCTGTGTGAATGTACTGTCGGCCTCCAGTGGCGATCTGCTGCTCCTTTGTCGACAGCGGTGTGCAGTTTGTCCCCCCCCTCTCGCCGTCCAGACCAACTTTTGACCTTTCATGAGGCAATCGCCCCAGCTTTGAGTTTGCCGGGCGTTCACGTTGCCTTGCTGACACACACACGCGTACGCGCACCGTAACCAGAATGCACATCCCGTAGGACCCAGGCGCTTCGTTTCTCCAATCTGCTGAGGGATTTTAGCAACGTCACATAAGAAAATAAGAAGAAAAAACAAAAAAAAAAACACTTGCAAACAAGACAAGGAAGCGGAAAGTGCTGAAGCGTCTGTTTTATGCATGAGGAGCAAAGCAAGAATGGTGAAATATGAACAAAATTGAAAAAGGCATGATCAATTTGAAAGGCATGGCTGCACTGACAAATGAGTGTTGGCTCGCTTTAATTGTGCATATTGAAGTTTTTGCACCTCAGTGAGTTAAGCCTCCCATTCGCTCACTCATTCCCTCGCACTAAAATAAACCTTTCCCAAACACAGGGCTATAAATTATGCTCTACTAGATTTAAAAGTCATTCAATAAATGACCTAAATGACGGAACAAACCATATATTAACTCAAGCTTGAACTGTTGAGGTTAATTTTAACTCTGGCATGTCATGCAGCACTCATTTAGTGTTTTTAATAGTTCAACAACAAAGTTGTTTGGTTGGGGTTTTTTTTAGATTTAACAGCAAAAGACTTGACTTTGGAGAATCTTGAATTAATGTGAGTCACTATGACATTTTATTTTTCTTTTGAAAGTATGTTTGAATTTGAAGAGGGGATTTTAATTCACAGCTTACTTTTTTTTTTCTCCCCCTTACCAAGGGAAACAAATAATAATAAATTAGTCCAACAATTATTCTTTCTAAAGTGAAACACGAAAGTACACACAGACTTCCTTGCACAATTATGGCCACCCCTTCAGCTTTTCAACACTTTCATGTGTTTTACTGGGGTTCATGAAATAGACGGAGACAAGGACAGTGTGTACATGTGTCGCGGAAGCAAAAGAATGTGGGTTTCCGAGGTTTTTTCTACATGCAAATATCTGAAAATTACGGCAATCATTTGTAGTCAACCTTCAGGAATCAATGCCTTATTGAACCGTCTTTTGATGCTACTACAGCTGAAAGTCTTTGGGGCTTTGGACCTCTAAAAGTCTCACACTTTTGTCCATTTTTTTTAAGTAGCGCATTTTCAGACAGACTGCACAAAGAGCGTGAAAACAGTCGTTTTCAAGTATAGCCAAATTTCCCCAATCAGATTTAGACCCGGCTTTTGTACCGTGATCCAAACTGTTTCCTTGTAGTTCTGGCTCTATGCTTAGTGTTATCCTTCTGAAAGGGCTTTGCAGCCTCAAACGCGTCTCAGTTCAAGATGAAGAACTCAGAGCGGCTTCATGCTGCGGACCCACATTCCCACAGCACGAGGCTGTTTCATGCTACGGATTCTGTATCAGGGTGATGTGCACGTGTTGGTTTTCTGCCAGGCATTTTGCATGGGATCGGATCACTTTCCCCCGCATGTTCACTGCGTCTCCCGCAGGACTCCTATTGGCTTTCCTTCGACAACGACCTTTCAGAATGTCCCATCAACAGATTCTCCGAACTAAACTGTGGATGTCAGTCTGTCAGTCTGGTTGGACTGCTATGTCTCAGTGGCTCTGCATTTGTGTCACACCCCTTCCCTTTTTCATACAGTACTCTGATATGCTTGAGATATTTGTTTCGACAACCTGGTGATGTTTTAAACTTCTGTTTTAAACATGAAGCTGATTGTTCAGTAACATCCTCTCTGCCAACCTCCAAGGCCTTAAAAGAGATCCAAATGGACTCTATTGACTAATCTTCATTAGCTGCACTGAATATTATTTAGTAGCATCTAAGTAAATTGGGTGAAAGCAAATGCACCCCGTACTCTACTGTTTATCATTCTCCGTCTTCAAAGCAATCATGTGACCCGTCATGTAAAGTTTTTACAGTTTAAAATAGACAAAAACAGAAGGACATTAGGTGCAGAGGTGCTTCTTGATATGGGCTGCGTGGGCAGTTGTCCAGGGCGACATTAGAAAGGGAAGGATGGGGCAGCCAAGAGCTAAGAAAACAAAAGTATGTTTCCTATGGTTACTGGTGAGTACCAGGAGACTAGCTTGCCTGTTTTATACTGAAAAAAAAAAAACAACAAACAAACAAAAACACCAACCAATTGCATTTTAATTGGCTGGTGGGAGGAAGGCGGAGGGGCCCGCCCAGGGCACCATTCTGCCAAGAACCACCACTGCTAAGGTGTTAAACGGTTCTAACTTGCAAGGTGTTCGATTCAGACCACACAGAAAGATGCCAATTATTCAGCAATAATGCGTTTAACCAGAATTGACAGTAAAACTAAGCGGGGACAATTCTACAAGAAGACAGCCTCTCACTTCAGTCTCAGCTCCAAATGCAACACAAAGACACCAATTACAGTTTCCCAACGACTCTGTCAATGACAAGAGATCCCAGTAGCTCTTCTTCACCGTGTAGATCATCTCTGCAAGTAACAAGATGCTCATATTTAGAATATCCTCCATTCAGGCTGGCAGATTCCTCTGCCACAGACAAAGGAGGGATTTATAATTCACATGACAAACTGCCATGGATGCAAGATGTAAAAAAGAACTGCCCTCTTTGTTAACATAAAAAAAAAACAAACAAACAAAAAAAAAACCTTACACTATTTATAAAATATACTGTCAAAATATCTCACATTCACTCAGCACTGCAGCTTTTTCAGTAAGAGCAGCCATGACTAATCCAAGATGAAATGAGCTGGAAAGAGTGCGTGAGGCCTCAGAAACTTTAAAAAAAAAAAAAAAAAAAAAAGAGGGAGAGGGAGAGGGATGATGGCGTTCACACACAGTGGTGCACAAAAATATCCACTCACGGTTCCGCGGAAATTCTTTCACGAGGCTCAAAGAGCAGAAGATTAAATCCCATTAAATCGCCGCACTCTCGATAAAACGAGCGAAAGAAGAGAAAGGACAAGAAAAAAAGTGAGCTGATTACACCTTTAGGCAGATCTGTGAATATTTCTGATTGAATGAATGACTAAATCAGCTGACACTGTAGAAGCCGGGGGGGGGGGGGTGGGGGCTGAGGGGAGGAAAGGCGGGTGGCGGCGGATGGAGCAGGGCGGCGTGCGGCCGCGGGGTTCGGTCCCGCCGGCAGCAGGTCGAATCTCCGACTCTCAGGTGAGGTGCTGAGCTGTAATTACCTTCTGTTGCTCTCATCAAACTCCTGCCACTTTCAAGGTGTACTTAGTTTTGTTCGTCTGAGACCTTTGGGAACAACCGTACTAAAAAAAAAAAAAAAAAAAGATAAACAACCATTTTTTTATCCCTGTTTTTGATTTGATTTTTGCCATAAAGGAGGTACGAAACCACAACGATGCGCCGACTGACAGGAACCAATGACTGCAGTTACTCTGCAGACATACACTGACCTGATTGGCTTCTGCATGTCTTCCTGTAAAGACAATGTTGACATGAAAGTGACATTATGTCACCCTAATAAATAGTTGCCATAACAACTGGTGACACAACTACTGACACCCCTGCAGTTCTATATGTTTTTTTGCGCATCTCCCTTTTGGCAACAGGACAACTGTTTTATTCCTGTCACACAATACGACACGTGGCTTTTGTTTCAATAGCAAGGGAAAACATGACTCCAAGTGAAGTAGGAATTTAACACACTGGCTCATTGATGATCAGCAGATCGATAAGCTTGTGAGTGTCTGATGGTTGTCCCAGGATACTAAAAGGATCTTTATGCATATTTATATTATTGGCACATAAAAGTGGCACTCTGTGTCATCTAAACCTGAAAAAGTGAGTCATGCATCCAATATGTCGACAAAAATTTTTAAAAAAAAAAGTGTTTTTCTTAAAAGCAAGTATATCAAAGCAAAGTACTTTTCACAATTGTGTACGTTGTGTTAAAGGTGAAACTTTTCTCAAATTTCCCCTGGCAAGATTCTTCTTCTACAGAACTAGTTGAATTTGTTTGAAATCTTTTCGCACGTTTCCACCAGGGGCGCCATCCGATGTGTCTGCATCTGCCGATGATTAAAACCAGCTGCCGAAAACGAAAACAGCAACAGAGATTTTTTTTTTTTTTTTTAATGCAACGTCTTTCCCATCGTTAAGCATCTGCAATGAGACAAAATGGAGGTCAGACTCTTTGCTTAATGACAGTTCAGCAGGGAAGACCTCTGGCCATCGTTCAGCGTGATGAGTTGCGAGATAACGTGTGCGATTAGCCTGGTGAGGAGCTGAAAACCGGCTGTATCTCCAAATGGGTTTTCATAGGTCACTGATATTCAGTTACAGTACCTTTGACTTTTGTCTGGAAATCAGAGATAGATTTTTTTTATTTCTTTTTCTAAAGATTTCTCATCTTTTAGAAGTTTGATTTTTACTGTTACCGCCAGATGTGTTTAGATTTCTCTCACGCAATTTTATTTTTGCAGATAGAGAGAATTTGCCTTATTTTCCCCACACTTGTCAAACAAGTTATATATTTTAAAACACCTAAAGAGAGACTGCATGACAGTTTCTGAGGAAATAATTCCCAGTTTTGAAAAAAAAAAAAAAACTGGGAGCAAATTTGTTCCATTTGCTGCTATGGAACAAATGCACTGATTGATACACATCCAGCAAGAACTCAGGGAAACAGGGAAGGTGAGTTAGAAGAGCGAAAAAGTTCAATAGCATTCGGGGAAACACACAAAGGGCTTAGGGAGTAAATAAGAGCGTCGATGGCTGCGATGCAGCACCCTGCAATGAGCAAACACATCACAAACCCATGTGATTTATTACAGGGACAAGATGACATTTTTCATTGCGGATAAGCTCGAGACTTTTTCTTTTTTGCCTTTTTCATTATTTTTCTTCATTTTCTCTCTTTTTTTGTTTTTTTTGTTTTTTTTTAACTCGGAGCGCAAATCTTGCGATTTTCGTCGCACGTCTCTCGAGTAAAGAAAAAAAAAAAAAAACGGCGCGTTTGTCTCACGAGAAGGGAATAATCCAACTGAGAGGCTGTCCTGAAAGGCAACATGTTGGAAAACAGTCAGCGTTTCCAGCGTGGTTACGAGGGAAGCTCGTGATCTAGAAAACGTGGAAAAAGTGTTTGTCCGTCACGGCGGTATTCAAATGAAACTCACCGAGGGCCAGTTACGAACATTTCCTCCTCGTGAAAGACCCAAAGGAAAGTCCAGCTTCTGTCTTTTACGGTCTTTCCTGTCAGTATGTTCACAATTTCCTCAGTCAATCTGCTCTTCATAGTAAACAAACTAGCTATTTTACCTCAAAAGCAGACCCGGGCAAAGAAATGTGAAGTCATTCAGATGTCGACAGAAACCTTGAAAGTGCAAGCGGAGCTTAATGGGTGCGGAAGACTTGAAGCCTTTCACTTCAACTTGAAAAAAATGTTAAAAAAAAAAACCTCTACAAACCAGAGGGGGAAAGTACCAATAAAACAAGCCGACATTTCTCTTTCTGTATTAAAAAAAAAAATGTTTTTAACTAAACACAGGGCCACATTTTTAGAAAACAAATAGAAAGTGGTGTCTCTGCTTGCTCTGCACCTAAAACTGTATTTTTCTGAAATCATCAGATTGGGGACGGGTCCAGAGGCAGAGCTTTCGCGTCAAATCCCAATGAATCATTTCATGTGCATAGCTTGTGCATAACATCTGCACACATATTAAAGAGGTAGGAATACTTTTCTACTGTTGCATAGCACTGTATTTGGCAGCCCAGAACAAGTATTGCAGTCGCTTGAGCTCTTTTTTTTTTTTTTTTTTTTTTTTTTTCCTGGGCTGAAATGATGCTTGCAACAAACTCTCACTCACTTTTTTTTCTTTTTCCTTTCTGCTAATGTTCTTTGGCACTGACCCCACAGGATGTAAGGTGGGACATATGGGAGGACTTAATATGGGACATGCATACTGTATACTGTAAACCCATTGGTCAAAGGCATGCATGCACTCTGGAGCCCTTAATCAATTACCGTATAGGACTGAAACCGGACTGAGCAGTGTGGGACAGAATTGCTATATTTGACTGCAAAGTGGGAAATGTTCACAAAGCAGCTCGTATTGTACATATTGGCCCCAACTATACCTGGCAGCTATATATATATGAATATATATGCATATTTTGCTACTCCTCTGGGACTGCTTTGCATAAACGTTGTTATCCGTTTCTATGAGTTTTTAACCGCTCACTCCGGGTTGGCTTTCTGCAACTTTCAGCGAGTCAGTCCTGTGAATGCTAAACTCCAAACGCATTCAGTTCCCATGAGGTGCTTCGGTCCCCACAGCCGCCACCCTGACCCGTGACTTTAAGCAGCACGAGCTTTTGAAAGGAGGAATTTCGGCGAGACGCTCCACATTCAACACCTACCGGAAATGATTAGAATGCCTCACATTTTTGTCGACTCGACGGTGCAAAAAAAAAAAAAAAACCCAGAACCACGCTTTGAATCTCAAACACGGAGCAGCAGCAGCGGCGGCGGCGGCGGCGGAGCTGAACGCTGTTGTGAAATTTAGGAGCCTATAAAATGTAATCAGTGTGCTGAAGGCCCCCAGATCAAAATGAATAATGATATCTGGCCATGGAGGCTAGTTCTCCTTTTAGAAACACAGCCTCTTGGAGGAGATAAGGGGAAAGAAAATAGTTGTTTCGCTATTCCCTTATCAGTGAGAACTGCATAATGTAATCTGACTCAATGGCGTATCAGATCAGTCACTCAGAGAGCGAGAGAGACACAGAGAGGCGGGAGGGGGAGAGAGAGGAAGATGGGGAAGAGTAGCTGATTAAAAATAAAAGTTTTTTTTTTTTTTTCTGAAAAATGAACTTTGCTGGAGAGGAAGTAGGATTTTTTTGGGTTTTTTTATTACTTACATTTTTAGAACTATTGCGCTTTTGTCACATGTTCAACAAGTTGCAAAGTGACAACACTTACATTTCACATTTTATTCCGATCGGAGAGCATTTTTGTTGCTTAGAAACAAGAAATTAGACTAATTTAGTGATAGTTATCTGAAAAACATAAGTAAATAAAGGAAAAGTAAAATTTTATTTATTTCTTTATTTTTATTTAGAAAGAAAGAAAGAAAAAAAGAAAGGAAGGAAGGAAGGAAGGAAGGAAGGAAGGAAGGAAGGAAGGAAG
>VMRN01000045.1:697414-797396 GCA_010277015.1 Poeciliopsis turrubarensis | reverse complement strand
GAAGGAAGGAAGGAAGGAAGGAAGGAAGGAAGGAAGGAAGGAAGGAAAAGGTTTGGCTCTCCTGTCTGGTATAAAATAATATCCATTTAACTACTGTGAATACGGTAGATGAACGTCAAGGCTCATTGCAGGTAAGAAAAAATAAATGAAAACATCTGCATTAAATCAAACTCATGGTTACTAAAAAAAAAAATAAAAAAAAAGGGGGGGGGGTGGAATATCACCGGAGTATGAAAGCAATCATGTAATATTCTCTGAGTCTCAGAGGGCAACATGAGGTCATCTTTTTGCGAGAACAAGAAAGCTGTCACATATGTGACCGCAATCACTTCAGAAAGTTCACAGGTCCATCATTATGCACCGGTTCGCCTCGGTCACAGTTTTGCCGTTTTTAGAGCAAAAACACATTCCTTGGTTAACTAACTTAATCAGCTGCTTTGTTTCAAACTGAAAGGTTGCGAGTTTGTGGTTTCCTCCACATATAGAGCTTCTCTGCATCCATGCAGCTCTTCACTATACCAACTCTGCATTCATGCTGGCCTCCCCCCCCCCACCCCCCTATCCCCTCTTTTTTTGTTTTGTTATTTTGTTTCCCACATTATCCCACATTGTTCTGGTTGCGAGTGGGTTTTCTCTCCCTCTCGCCTGTGCAGAAGAGGGTCGTGGGTGACTCCCTCTTTTCTCATTGAACAATATCAAGTGGGGGTGTGAAAATAATATCATATTCAGCGCCGTTGCGCGTGCCGGCTCAGCCAGGATTTGATCATCGAGCAAAAAGAAAGAACAGGAGAAGAGAAAAGCAAAGGAAAGCAAAGGGGAGGAAGAGACAAAGGCTTGTTCTCTGGACTGCGACGACGACACGCAGCACATCTGTGGAGATAATTCCCCCCGGTGACCAGCTGTGGATGTTTTGGAGCTAATTGAAAAGGCGAGCAAAACGCACAGGCTCCTCTATCTATGGGAAACACATGACAATGGAATCCTCCCGTCTTGCATCACTCTCACCACGCCCACGTCTCCACTTTGTTTCCCCCTCCGTCTATTTTCCCTTTGGCTCGATTTCGCGAATGTGCTAGGGAGAGAAAAAAAAAATAAAAAAAAAATAAATAAATAAAAGCGCGCTTGCTATGCCAGTCACTTCTTTCTTTCCATCTCTGCATTCCTGAGAGGCCTAATTGATATTCCAAAGCCGAGCCGCAGCCGCGTCTCAGGCTCACCTTAGTCATTAGCGTGGCCCCCACAGGGCTGTTTGCATTATAATCTCTGGTTTAAGGCTGTGTGTTGCCTCGGCGTCCTTCCCTCGAGGTTGAGCGAAAAGGCCGTCGGGCTATTGGAGCTCAAATTAGACGCCGCCGTCTAAAACGCCGGGTGGGGTTACAGGTTGTGGGCTCACACCTAAAAGAAAAAAGAAGAAGAAGAAGAAGAAGAAGAAGAAGGAGAAAAAAAAAAAAAACGGCATCCAAATCAGCTGAGCAGATTTAATATCGTCACAGCGAGAAGCGCCGTCTTAAAGGTCCACCTGGACGTTTGTGCAGTAAGCAGGGAAGTGAAAGTGCTCATAAGTCATCAGACCTGGCCTATTTGTGGAGGAAACGTGAAGAGGATGCTAAATATTTCCGATCCTCACTTTGTTCTGCTATTGCTTTTATTATTCGTTGCGCAGCCACGTAGATATAAGGCACACAAGGTCTGTTATAGGTGAATGAAATTTGTGTTTCTTCCTTCGTCGACCTCTCGTCAACAACACCGAACAAGCAAAATCACCTCACCGGCTGCTTGCTGATGCGGTGAACGGAGTCCCGCTTCACCAATTGCTCGAGATAAACTACGTGCAAGCTGGTCACCAATTACAAGGAGGCTTTGGTTTTATTAAACAATAGTCAACGATCAACGCGTTTTATTAAGATGTCTTTAAAATCTGAACAATTTTGATGTTACCGTATTTTTTTTACACTGTTTTGTTTGCTTTTGAGAGAAAAAAAAAACTTCTTGAAATAATGACAACAACAAAAAAAAAAAAAAAGGTACCAAAAATATACATTTGAGTGTTCAGAGACATTGTAGGTGTAAAACTGGCGGAAACCGCATCGTGTTTTTTGAGCATTTTCCGGCTTTCTTAACGTTGCAGTCGTCGCATTCGGCTTGTTGTTTGTATTCTAGAGTATGGACGACTCATTCGCCTGAGACGAGGCAAAGCTCTGTTGTTATGTTTTTTCCAATCCCAGATTGCAGAGTTTGGTGTCATCAGCGCCACACCATGTTGTGCCAAGAGGTTGAGAGATTCCAGACGAGCCTGCATGGTTTCAACGGGATCTTGTCTTTGGGAAGAGAAGGATTTGCTCCAACATGTAGAACACAAGCAGGACTTTCCTACAGTGTTTCTGTTGGCCCCTTAGCAGCCTCCTTGCCAGTTTCTGTCTTGTGTTTTCAAATATTTTTGGTTTTGACATGCAGCACAGTGACTTGAGGTTTGGTTTAAGAAACCAGTCAGAAAAGAGTTTTATACATCGGATATAAGCGACCCCACGTGCGCTTTTACGAGTTTTTGTTGTTGTTGCTGTTGAGCTGTTTTGGAAATTGACAGTCAGGCAGGACAACACATCTGTTAAGTGCAACAGGTTTTGTAGCCTGTCTGTAGACAATGGTGAACTAAGTGAACAAATGTGCTTCACCAATACATTATTCCACATTTTTTTCCTACTTACACAGATTCGTTTCTGTCTCTGCTGATCTGCAACGCAACAGACGGTGTGAAAATGATTTTTCAAGGTTTGATTTCGCCCCCACACACACAAAACGTGACAACAAGGATCATCAACTTGATCTGTTTATACCCGAAGGCGACCACCGACGTTGGGTTTCCTCTGAAGGACGTGATCAAATCTCCACTGCTTCAGCTTCCCCATTAAAATGTGACCTTTTACACTAGAAATGCTGTTTTTAAAGTACTCTACAGAGATAAACAGGTCACAAAATTTGTATATATATATTTTTTTTTTTTCTAATCACAATTGTAACATTCAACATGCGTGAACAGATTCCTCTAATCCCGCGAATGGAGTTATTTTGGCCGTTCTCTGTCCCCTTGTATCTGACGGCGGGCCGAGTGGAGAGTGCAGGTGCCCGATGATTCTCCTGGAGTGAAAATTAAATTCACAAAAAGCAGGCGGGTGCTTCAAAAAGGCTGACGGCTCCGGCCGCAATGCCAAAACGCCCGCTCAGTCGCTGAGCTCAGCTGCCGGGTCTCTGTCACAGGGAAGTTTCGAACGGAAATAACGACCTAATGTTGGAAGCGCTGAGAGCGAAGATAAACGAACAGAAAGATCTGACGCGCTCCTTAATAGTCAACAGCTTTCGCAGGGTCAGGCAACAGAGACAGCGTGTCTTTATGAGCTTTTTTTATTTCAAAGCTTTTGGGCCGTAAGTCACTAAGCAGCGTGCAAAGGGCTTGCGCCGTGTCGCTCCGTCACAGACCCGCTTTCAGTGTCCAAATAAAAACCCCCTTGTTCTGTTTTTTTTTTTTTTTTTTTATTGCTGCAGCGTTCAAACAATCTCACTGACTTATTTTAACGCCGACATCACAGATCAGATCAATGCTCCCGAAACGACACGAGCCGCGAGTCTTCTTCAGCGTTTGATTGGACAACAACGAAATCCCCAGCGTGACCCCCCCCCAAAAAATACAAACGTATATAAAAAATGTATGATTTCTGGCAAAATAGCCGGGAATGTTCCACAGAAAGTGCGGCCGCAGCAATCTTTTCTGTGTCTCCAGCAGATTGCAGACGGGAAGGAAAGCTGCAGGACAACAAGTTGCTGAACTTGTCAGATTCTTGGGCAACATCAGGAAGTTGGTTTGTTATCGCAGCTGATGTTAAAAACATCACTTCAGCGTCACAAAAAGGTCTTACTTCATATCAGGCACGCTGACAACTGGCCTACATTTTACGGTTGTTGTTTTGTTTCCATATATATATATATATATATATTTACATGGTGGATCCTTTTTTTCCTGCTTGGGTCGACGGTTTTGTTTGGAAAAGAGGAAGCACTAAATTAGGCTGACGCAAGTCCAAGTATTGCAGCATATGACAGCTCCGAATGTAAACTTTCTTTCTTTAAGAGCGACGTTTTCCAGCGTGATTAAGAGACCGTCTCATTTGATCTGCTTCTTCTTCTGTTCAAACCTTCGTGTTGGTGACGGGTGCTTTGTCGTGTTTGTGACGCCCATGTAAATGAAGTGCTTCCCCATCTTTCAACGCATTGCCAACATTGTAATCAAAGTCTTAAGTGGTTAAATGAAAACTCTGCCAAACATTTTAGACATATTAATCATCAGAATAATTGCAGGATCAATTGATTACTAAAAGAATCATCAGTTGCACCCCTGATGTGCAAGTATCCGAAAACATGTCCTCTTGTGATGCCGCCTCCTCGAGAGTCTAAAAATAGAAGAGATTTTGTCCACATCTGTTGCCTAGAAAAAGGCATGAGCGCTGATAAATGTTTTGTGACAAGACATGAGTGAGCTCCCAGCTATGTACATTCACCGACTCAGAGAGGAACACCCCTGTCTGACAGCTCTGATTCTGTGCAGCTAAAGGTTGCTCTCTGCAGGGAACCCACTCCCTCAGATTTCCGTCTGCGTTGCATCCTCTCTCAGATCAATGCAATCCTTGCTTCTCGGGGTACATGGTGTTTCCAGTAGGTGCCGCGCACGCATATTGCCGTCGCACGGAAAAACAAGCGTCTTTGACTTCACAACTTTGACTAATCTCTGGGGAATGTTTCACTGAAAGACTTTTCAAGGCATAGAGGTACTCTTTTGGTTTGCCTCCTTCAGGCAGCACTTTTGGTTCCCGAGAAAATCCCCTGGGATTTGCCTGTAATTAAAAGGAAGAAGGAGCAAAACAAAACACTTTGAGCTCCATAGCCAAACTACTGGCCGTGGTTATTTAATAGACAGACATGAAAGCGAATTTTAAGTAGGACAGATCATTTTCAGATAATGTTACTTCAAGAAAGAACTGAACAGAACAGAACAGAACAATGTGAACTTAAGAAAAAAACCCGTGTCAGTGCAAGACATTGTGTGTGTGTGACATGTTTGACTTTTCATTTTTGGTGTGTGTATGTCTCAAAAGTTGCACGAGTGAAGAATTCATTTTGCAATCCTTGCTTTTGATTCATCCCCATGGAGCTGCACGTTCTGCAAGCTGCAAGTTCCTCTTACCTCTGTCCTGAGACGGGTCTGAGAGCAACTCGCTTTCCTGCCGTCTCTTGAAAGGTAACTAAGGAACTTCACACCCCTCACCCTCCTCAAAGTCGCAGACCCCGGCCCATTCTGACGTTTTTGTAGCTTGATAGCAGAGTCACTAGTCAGCATCGGAACACTTGTCCATCCAGGCTTCCAAGTTCGAGCCAGAAAACGGTGCCGTAACGTGAATGAACACGTCTTGTAAACAAGGCCTCGGCGTATTTTACAAGATAGCTGACGCTAAATGCTCCAAATGCATTTGGGTCGTGTGTTTCCCTAAAACAAAAATGGAAAAAATCGATACCAAACTGTCCATGTAGTAGACCTTGTGTACAACCATGTGCGCACAAGGTTGTACACAAGAACTACCCAAAGTACAGTAGAATTATTTCTACTAGACAACTTTACATGCTTTATTATTGCTTTTTTTGTTCTGCTAATGGACGACCCCATTGTTTTCTTATCTACCATAGATGCCGCATGTTGACTAGGAGTATTTTTCTCATGGTAACATGGACACTCGCAGAGGCTTTTGCAGAGCAAACTAGAATCTACGAAGAAGAAAATCGCATTTGCTTAAATACAAAATAAATGACTGAATGCACAAAATGAGCTACAGAAAAAAAAAAAATGAAAAAAAAAAAATGAACACAAAATTAGCACTAGCTTCTACATGAACAACAACTATATTACATTCTTTTTCGTATGTATTGTATCTGGTTTCTATTTTCCCCTTCACTACTTCCAGTTTTGTTAGCATCCCTTATTCTTATGAAAAACACGATTTTTAGTGCCGTTTGTGAAAAGTTGGTGAAAAATCCAGTTGCTATATTTTTCTTTTATCACAAGGGGCGCTGAAGTTCCTGCTCTCCCCTTGTTAATTCTTAGACTGATGGATTTTTTTGTAAGCAGATATATATATATTTTATGATGAACTCCTCTTTTAAACTCGTCACTTTCCAGACTTTGAAATGAGTACGATCTCTGTAAGCGCCTGCTCCACCGAGACGCCGTCGTCATTTATTCCCATCGGAGTACGAAGCTTGTTCAACTGCTGTAGCCCTGGAAGAATGTTGCTTTTCCTTTGCTCTACGGCACAGTGGATACTGGCCTGACAAGCCACGCCAAGGAAAACACAATTACCAGCTGCTGAGTTTGATAACGAAAGGAATTCAGATTCTATCTGGCATTACCAATTACATACACATGAATAGTTTGAATGTATGCACAGATTAAAACTCACAGTATAACCACATGCGATTAAGGAGTTTGGGAAATGAGAAGTGTGTGCGTGTGTGTGCGTGTGTTTGTGTGGGTTGGGATGGGCAGGGGGGTTATGTGTCTCTACATGTGTGTCAGTGTTTGGTGAAAGGAAAGCATTGTGAGTTCTGTTAACTGACCTTGGTTTGGTTTTTCTTAGGGTGGAGTATCCAAATCACATTTTCCAACAAATCTTTTACATAAACAGAGAACTGTGTTTGAGCAATTGTGTTGTTTTTTTTGTTTTTTTTTCTTCATACACTTCGGTGCTTCTTGCTTACATTCCTGGTTTCAATTAGACAGATTGTCATAATTCACAACTTCTATTTCTGAATGTCGTACAGATGTATGTTGAAATTGTGAAACGAATCTTTGAAACGCCCGCTGATGACTCCAGAGCACACGGCCAGAGAGGAGCCGCTGAAAGTCTGACGAGCTGCACAATATTTTCTGAATGCCTTTGCAGCTCGTGGTGTTGACTTTGGAAACCTCATGGAAGCTTGGCTGCTGCGGGCCAGGAAACATCACTAGCACTAGGGCCATGTGGGACCTCTCCTTTAAAAGAAAAAAAAAAAAAAAAAAAAGTTTTGAGTTTTTTCTCAGCCCATTGTAAGCAATCAGGCAAATAGAAGCTTGCTGTTGTGCAGTGAACAGGCTCTTCTTTCAAGAAGGCGGAGAGCAATGCTTACTCTACTGGAGGAAGAGCCAGTAGACCGGCGAGAAGTCAGGACATATTCCCGTTGCACCAGCAGACGGTTACACCAACAGTGAGTCTTCTGAAGCCAACTCGTACTCCACTGGATGTTATTGCCTCTGAATGCAAATTCAAGCTCCTCCAGTTGCTGGCAAGCAAAGAGCAACAGATGCACTCAACCACAGGCTTACTTCGCAACCCTGTCTCAACACGCACACCAAAGCTGTGCCAACGGGAAGAGGATACACATGTTTTATTGACAGAACCGCAAGTGGCTTGAACCCGAGGCTGACTGGATTTATTTCTTTAAACCATTCCACCTTTCTTTTTCTCTCTCTCCCTCTTCCTCTCGAGGGGTGAACCCCCGAATCGCTTGAGCCAATATGATGTCTGTTGCTGTGGTATGTGTGATGTTTTTTCTTGTGGGCTCAGGGGAGGCTCAGGTTGCTTCACAAACTCAGGGGCAAAGCCAGAGGCAGGGTCAAGAACAGGACAGTTCCGCTACCCCCTGGAGACAGGTGATACAGTGGGAAAACAACGGACAGGTGTTCAGCCTGGTGAACAGTGGAGCTGAGTACGTTCCTGCCGGGGCTGGAGGCCAAGAAAGAGCTACCAGGGTCATTTTGTCAGATCCCCGTCCCACACGCAGACGTCAGGGAGGCAATCTCCGTAGGCAGGCTCCACCGAGGGGGTCCTCCGAAACCGTCCGTGGGCAGGCAAGGCATCCTTTCGGTTTTGGACAAGTGCCTGACAACTGGAGGCAAACCACAGGCAGCACAGGCACCAGCCAGTTCCACGGTTCCTCGAGCAGTCAGCGTCGTCCATCGTCTTCGTCTTTTTCCTCGTCTTCATATAACATCCCATCCTACCCACAATACCCATTTCCCCAACAGCAGCCTCCCTTCCAGCCTTTTGACGGCGGTTTCCCAGACGCTCCGGTCAGAAACTACGAGCCACCTTTCCAGCCTGTTCCAGGCGCCGGATACAGCGGAGGAACATTTGGGACTGGACAAGGGTTTGCTGCAGGTGGATTTGGAGGAGGTCTGGGCTCAGTGTTCCCTGGTTCTCCATCTGAATTCCCCGAAAACGGTTACTATTATTACCAGTCGTATGGCTACGGACCCAACCCAGCGGTACCCGCAAGTGCCCCCCAGCCACCTTTTGCAGATGGTCTGGATCACAGGTACACCCACAGCCTTTTCAATGAGGAATCCGCCCCTGCCAGCCCAATCGCTGATGCCGGCCAAGCGCTTCCTGTTTTGGTGGATAGACCAGGGGCTGCTGGGCAATCAGCAGTCCGAAGCCCACAATATGAGCAGTTTCCTCCCTTTGGAAGACCCCAGCCTCCTTTCTCGCAGCCTTTTCCTCAAGGCAGAACCTCTCCGAACTCTGCCGTAGAGAACTCTGGTACCAACGTTGGCAATGTGTATCGGGGAGCCCAAAGAGGTATGTTCCGACTCAGTTAGTGAATCGCAAACCACAACACTTATCAAGTTATTTTGTAAGCTTAGTTGGGCAAGTATTAGTAGAGAGCTGAAGTTAATGACTTATTTACGTTTTTGTGAAATCCTGAAGCATTTTGTTTTACATTTTGAAACGATACAAGGTTCACGCTGTCTCTTGCAGATTTGCTGAAGGTATTTCTGTCTCCAAGGAGAAAAGATGAAACGCTTCTCATCTGATCTCAGTTGTTGCTGTGCATATTAATATGAAATATGCCGAATCCGCAGGGGAGTAGGAATGCCCACCACACCCACCTTCACCCCTTCCAAGCGCGCATTCGCATTTTTTATTTTATTTTTTTTCTGATATTGCTTTTCATTTTTGTCAGCAATCTGATGTAATCAAAATGAAACAGCTGGTTGAAAGTAAAGCCTCTTCTTTTCTCCCTTTTGTTCAATTGCAAACAAAGTGAGGCTGATCCGAAGTTCATTTTCTCCTGCCAGTGAAGTTATTGAAACCAGGTGTTGCGCAAAAGCCTGTGAACTTGTAGCGAGCAGACACAAAAACCACTTTGTTTTTGGAGGGGGGCTGGGTACGGAGTTGCAAGAAAATCGCCTGGTTCTTGAGGCATTTCGATTCTGGTAATGGCTGCGGTGACCTCATAAGTGGGCTGGTGTCAAGGGGTGTTGGTGGCTGACTTCTGGGCAGGAGGGAGGGAGAAGCGGTTCTACCCCAATCCCTGAAAGGAGGGAGAGTGGAAAGTCCCTGTAACACATGGGGTCCATTTCTTCAGCTACAGGAAATCAAATAAATATTTAGTCAGGGTACTTGGAGGAGAAAAGCGAGCTGTGTGGAAGCCTGCTCTCCCAAAATGTTTACCGAACAAAGCAGGCACTTTCTGCGGATCTCCAAGCAACCGATTTAGATTCCTTTGAATGAGCGGGATGAAGACGTTTCGTCTTGTCACTGGTAAAGATTACCACACGAGAAAGGATTAGAGATCAGAAAACAACAACAACAACAACAACATGGGTGCTCGAGCTCCGAGTGCCGGAGGCTGAGCACGCACCGAGTGGAGAGCAGATTCTCCAACGCAGGTTTATCCTTTTTGTTTCTCCCTACAACCTGTTGTCCTCCACAGCAGCCGCTCTGATGCGCCGTGCGCTTCCCGACCATGGTTCATTAGCCGCTTTAGAGCTGTGAGCCATTTCTAACATGCAGCAGTAAAAATAAAAAAAAGTCATCACCATGTGCATAAATGCCTGGGCGCGCTCCGTAATCACCGCAGTGTAGATTCTGCTGTTAAGAGCGTTTGAAAAGTAGACGTCTTTATTGCGCTACTTCGCAGTACAACATAAATGTTTTTTTAGTGCTGTTATAACTTTTCCGATGTGATATCAAGAGGACAATTGCGTTTGCAGGTTTTAGTACTGTTTGGTTTAAAAAAAATAGTATTCAATTTATCCTTGAATGTATTGTATGTATGTATCCTGGATGGGCTTCTGATTGCACTTAATTTAGGGTATTTTGAAGATTTATAATATTTTTGAAATATTGCTTCAGTAATTCAAGGATGCAGCACAATACTCAAACTGAATCACAGAGCAAAGTGATAAAATAGATAAACAGCCACTTGAACATAGAGTCATCAATCCTAGGAAGTTTCACATCTTCCCATCTCAAAAGCTTCTTTTATTTAGAAACTAAACCCAACAGGATATTGACTTTGTAAGACCCGAGCAGTGACTCAAAGCAGGCAGTGTCCTTTAAAGAGAAATAAAAACTACGTGCTGTCAGGCCAGAGAACGCTGACGTTACCAGGATCCCTGTGAATCACAGAATCTCCACAACATTGCTGTCTGGACGCCCCTGGACACCCCGACAAAGCTCAAACAATCATTAAAATACCACTGGCGTTACTCTGTTCCCTCCAGCTGGACTGAGGATAACATTCGGTGTCAGTTAAAGCCAAACAAAGTAAATGTCATGGAGAGGACGTTTCTAAAGAGGAGCTCAGCGGGTGGAAATCAAAGAAGTCAAACTGTAGTGAGCGAGGAATGGAGACTTTCATTTCCCTCTGAAGTCAGAGTCGATTGCAAAATCGGATTCTGCGATTGATTAGTTTGGTGACCAAGCTAACTGCTGCTAGCAGTGCACACTAAAAACAATGTCTCTCTCAGATTTGTACTGTGGCTACATGTTCGCTAAGTGAGGTTTTGTGGAGCTTTGTCCAAATGACAAACTGTTGGAATTAAAATCGGTTTTGTTTCTTTACTTTACGAATGAAATTTCTTTCATTTCCCTTGAAGGTGGATTTCCAACTTCAAGGAAACTTGCTGCCAGTTTTTCAAATTGAAATCTTAAGAGATTTCAAAACCCTAATTAAAAAAGGAACACGTGATTAAATGGCAGTCTTTAATTAATCATGTGTCACATGCTGGTTAGCGGCACGTCATCGGTCAATGGGTTTAACGTTGACCTTTCGCTCTGAACAAAATCCTCCCCTTGCACATCAATTTGGACTGAGGTGACCTGAGAAACGGTCAGAAGTTCAAAATCCGTCCTGTGAAAATACCACTATAGAAGGGGAAAATAAATGGTTACGAGAGAAAGTCCAATGTGTATTATTTACTACCATCTAACAGGATGTAACTAAAGCTACAGCAAAAAAAAAAAAAAAATGGAGAAGCCAGAAACCCTGCCAAGACTTCCTTTCTCTGTGCCCCACTTGGAGAGTGGGAGGGTGTTGTCGCTTACAGTTGAGGGCTGATCAGCTTTGGCTTCTCGATACACTTTATACTCCGAGAAAAGACCCACTTTCACATTTCAAAAGATTAGAGGGCAGAGAACAAATCCTTTCAAACGGAGAGGAGAAAAAAAAAAAAAAAAAAAAAAAAAAAAAACAAAGTTGGACTGAGAGTAATGCTTGGAAGCCTCGGTCTTTCACACTGGTTTACAGTCTTTACATGGTCTGCTCCAGGAAGCCTCCTGCTGCCCTGCATGTCAGCCTCAGATAGACATGTCAGATTGGCAGTTTGCACAGACCCGGCAGAGGGCAAAGGGTGCACTTAAAGCCGCAGCTGAGGTAGGTAGACTCACATAGGTGCGAAGTGCCAGGCAAATGTAGCAGGAAGTTTGCTTTCTGGGGTTTTTTCTCTTTTTTTTTTTTTTTTTTGTTTTGGCTTGCTTCTGTTAAGCAGATGGAATGGAAACCGAGCTAAATTTTTGAGATGGTTTGAACGAGTTCACATCAGGACTACGTCTGGCCTTCGTAAGTTAAACAGAAAAGTTCGATAAGCCTCGACAGAGATCAAGTTGGCACAGCCTTTTTAGGTAATGTTGCAGGCATTCAGACCTTTTCTCTGGCCAGGCGCGGTTTTCAAAACCTGCGACTGTGTCGCTTCGGCATGGGCAGGTTTCCACAGTCAACATACTAGCTCCTATGGTTTAAAGTTATTTTAACGAGATGCCAGAGAAAATATTGGTGCAACTAGATGTTTTTGTTTCTGCTTCATCGAGCACAGAGCACCAGCACTCTCCGCCTCCCACCTGTTAATAGAAAGTTGAATTTGTCCGATTTTCAGTATGGTACAATAATGGTATGGAAACTTGCTCTTATTAAGGTCAACATCTTTTGTTTGTTTGTTGTTTTAATTGCATTACTCTATAAAAAGCAGAGAATCAATATATTACCAATGTTGGTGATGTTCACTCAAAATGCATACGTTAGTATGAGTCCCAATGAAAATGGCAACACTTTCACGGCATGAGTAGAAATGTTACACCAGTAAACTACAAACCGATTCAGCACATTTATTTTAGTGACGTATTTCCCCAAGTGAATCATAATATATAGATTAGTCAAACCTAAACTATATAGTAACTATGACGATTTTCTTCTCACAGTTAATAAAGATTATATTATTGACGTCAGACCACGAAAAAATGTTTTATGCAGAACCATGGTATTAAGCTTCATGAAAAGTTTAATACCTGTTTAAAGGTTGTTTTTTTGTTATTGTAATTATTAGCCCTGGTCCCTATTTTAATTGGTTGAACATTATATATATATTCTTTTAACAGAAGTTGGAATAATTGTTGCGTTTTGGTTTTGAACAAAAGCAACTGAATAATGGTATGCTTTTTTTGTAAATACAGGGTGTTTTTTTTTTCATTAACTCTCGTAAAAACAAGCTACATGTCGTAAACCGAATGAAAGCGAAGCAGAGAATGAGTTTATCACCAGTCTTTTTTTTTTTTTTTGGGATCCAGTGATTCTGCAACCAGAGACCTGAATGCAGCTCTTGTGGCCTCTCTCGCTCTCTCAATCAACAACTCTTATTTAGTGGCTTGAACTGAAAAAAAAAAAAAAAAAAAAACACACACAACGTCTTATTAGAAAGTGATGATAAAATTCTGAGTAGCAGAATAATTAGTGTCTGAGTCTCCCTCATGTGACCCAGACTTGAACTCTGGGTCGTGTTGCTCGGGGTTTTTTTTTTTTTTTCTTTTTTTTCCCCTCACATCCTCAGTCGGCACCAACATATTTCACGGATCACAAAAGATAATGACCAACATGCTAACAAGCACCTCGACGGTGCTGACCTTTGGTTCGCTTCGGATATACCTGGAACGACACGGCAGCCCCACGAGTAAATTTGGCAGGTTAAATAACATTCACTATTTTAAGGTCTAATTAACTCTTCCTGGATTATCCAATAACTTGGACCAACTTGTTCTGTTGCAGGGTTGAATATGTTGTGATGAAAGCTTAGCTTTTCTTGTTTTGTTTTGTTTGTCATTGTTTCAGGTTTGCCTGACCTGGTTCCGGATCCAAACTATGTCCAGGCTTCAACATACATCCAAAGAGCCCACATGTACTCCCTCCGCTGTGCTGCAGAGGAGAAATGCTTGTCGAGGTGAAGCGAAGTCTGCATGAGTTTCAAATGATGGACCAGGCATTAGCTTGAGCCAAATTTGTTAGCGTGATTTCTTGACTTGCTGTGTTTTCACGCCCGATAGTATCTTTTGTGATATTTTCAGGTGGTGTGGTTCTCTTTCATGCCGTGCTGCGTTAAATTAATTAAATGCTTTGAGAAAAAAAAAAACAACAAAAAAAAAAATAAACAAAACAAACCATTCACCTCCTCGCCTGTGGTGGCGCTGCAACAATAACCACTGAAGGAAACGACACCAAAACATCAGAAGAAGAAACTGGGCGCGAGCTCCTTCACAAAATGTAAAGAAAAGAAGAAAAAAATGGAATAGAATCAGATTTTAGCGGGGGGTTTTTTTGTTTTGTTTTTGTAGAAACAAAAGTTTCTGCTCTCATGGAATTGTGTTTCCCCCTTAGTTACTGTGAGGCACAGGCAAGATTGCCCAAATAGCCAGAATGCTGAATGTTATAGCGAGGGTTGACGTTGTGTTTCAAATGTCTTCCATGACTGTACGTAGGCGAACGCAAATATAATAAAAACCAGACAGAACTATCAACAAACTGCTGACCTCGGCAGCGGCAGCGTTAGCTGCATCAGAGTCGGAGTTCACCGTGCGGCTCCACAAACGACTCATTCCTCACTGCTCCATCGAGCTGGCGCTGAATACTGAACTGCGAAGCAAAGGGCGTCTTGTATCTTCCATCACTTCCGTGTTGCAGCGAGTTTCAAATGTTGCGCCTTCAGTTTTCTTCTCTCTTTGCCGCCCGCAACCAATCAGTGAACGGGAGTGAAGCTTGCGTCACCCGCCAAAGCGGGCCGGTGGAAAAGGGGCATAAGTGCTTTTTTTTTTTTTTTTTTGAGATGAAGGGTTAATGTCTGGGCTGGTGAAAAGCCTCCTCTGAGCCCCGGGCCGGCCACTGCCGAAATGAAATGCGTCGTCCCTATGGGTGCTCACTTTGCCCTCTTCCCCTCAGAAGCGCGCCCATCCCTCAAAGGCCTGTTTATCCTCTCTGCGTTTGCTGCAATCACCCACAGATGGGCTTTTGTAATTTGCCATCCACTCCAATGTCAACAACAGTCACAAGACGAATGGCTCACATCTTCAGTGGTTGTGAACCGAAGGATATGCCTCCCTTTTTCTCAAAAAAACAAAAAAAAAAACAAACAGTTTGCACAAAAGAATATGTTTCTTGTTTTGTTTTGTTTTGTGTTTTTCATGTTGAAACAGTGTTTTAAGTTTTATCCTCTGTAGGATGAATTATTTAGCAGATATACTTCTGGCTCGTAGTTTTCCAATTCTGTCTCTTTCTTTTTTTTTTTCTTTTTTTTTTTTTTTTTTTTTTTACTTTCGCTCTTTTACTTATGAGAAACAGACATTCCTCTCCCAAGAAGTTGGACACGTTCCCTTGTCTGACTTACTTCCCTCCACGCTTGTCTCCGTCCTACAGCTCTGCCTACCGCCCTGAGACCACCGACTATGACGTAAGGGTCCTGCTCCGATTTCCGCAGAGGGTGAAGAACAAAGGCACAGCTGACTTCATGCCCAACAGGCCTCGTCACACCTGGGAATGGCACAGCTGTCATCAGTAAGTCTGCAACCAACTTCCAGTAATTTGTGCAGTCAGAACTGGTCACCAGCTCATGACATTTTTGGTGAAATTATGTTCTTTCACTTCAAAAAAATGCATTTGATGAAGGTGTCTGATGCTCAGCTGTGGCTTCCAGTGAGTTGTAACTCTGCTGAACTATTATTATAATTAGCGGTTCAAGAAACTGCGCTTTCGTTGAATCATCCACTGCCTTTGTTTTTGCACCGTCTTGACCTGCTAGCAACTTTTCCAGCAGACAGTTTCTCTCGGTGCTTTCTGTGGACCAGGTCTGTTAATGACCTGTGAACGTCTGCATCAATTACCGTCCGAAGTAAAAGCGTTGGCAGGGGAAGAGCAGCAATCCGCCATTTGGAATCGGAGCGGCTATTCCTTTTTTACGGTTTTTATTTCACTGTCTGCGAACAGTAAAATAACATATGCATGTTTAACGTACAAAACCACCATCGCAATGTGAACTGGTTCTATCCAGGTCGAAACATTATTTCCCTCTTGGCGCATAATTTATGTCAGCTTTAGCACCCCGGCCTTGGCGAACATATTTAAAAGCTTTTTTTTATTATTATTATTATTATTTCACTCCAGTTCTTCTCCCTCAAACATATTTCATGATGGCCAAATTCCAGAAGAGTACTCCTGATAAACTTTACTTAACAAGGTGGTTCACAAACGATTTGTAAATCAAACTAACTGCTCTGCAAACTGTGGCCAAAGTGCGTTTCCTCGAGCCAGTTTCAGGAATTCCTACCAGCACAGCTGAACTTCATGTCAACTTCATCAGAATGCCTGTAATCCAGAACACATGTGGACTCAAGACGTCTGAACGCTCAAGTCAAATCAAAAGGTATTTTTAGTATTGCTTTAACACCGTGCGCTCCTGCAGCTGCATCCATATTATTGGAGCCTTTCGGTTCCTGTGTGCATACTTCCTTCTGACAGCCTTGCCTGTTTTTAGTTGAATTTTACATGAAAACATAGTTAGCTTTATTTACTTTTCGTCTTCCAAGCCTCGAAACCTGAACGTTGGAGAGTGAAAACAACCAGGGCTCGTGTTTTTTTTTTTTTTTTGTTTTTTTTCTTTAAACTTCTCTGCAAATGAGCTGACGTAACCACAACGCTGGCGTTTCGGCATCCTGGCCACCGGGGACGCACATTTTCCCCGACGTTACACAAATTGCTGGGCGACTTTTATCTCGCGTCCAAACAAATCGCCCTCCAAATCCAGGCTCTCTGTTCCTGTTCTCATCTCGGAGGAATGTCGAGTGGCCGACAGGAAGTCGGCAACGTCGTCGCCGCCTGACAGCAGTCTGACATCTACGCAGCGGTTCCCAGGAGACGGATGAACCGGGCCGATCGGTCCACTGCCTGTGCGATCAGAATCACGAACCAATACTTTTCTTTCTGTCAATTCATCACAACACAGCAGGAGGCCGCGAGAGCACGGCGGAGCGGATGTGGGTTTCTGGGACAGCGTTTCGGTTACAAAGAAATCTCTTTTCACGTGGCGAAACGCACGAGCCCAGATTCTTACAATAAACTTTGCTGCCCTACATTTTTGTGCGGCGTGTTGCTTTTTCCCTGCGTTCACCCCGATCTCCCGCACTGGAGTAACAAAACCAGGCAAGTGAAGCGGCGCTCTCCTGAGAATCGAGGCCTTTGAAATGTCGGGGAATTGTGATTTTTGTTTTATTTACTCTTTTTTTTTTTTCTTTAAACCACCAAAGACCAACATTTTCACACACTGCACATGGCCCGTTTGAGTAAGAACGGAAAGCACGGGCGGTTTCTATTCATGTACATTTTTTTTTTTTTTTAAGTTGCTAAAATATTTCCTGGATCCTTCACTTTATCTGCTTCGCCCTCTTATGAAAGCAGCCTGGTGTTTGTTCAGGTTCGTGGACGTGTGTCCCGCTCGCACATTTCGGATCTCGAATGTCAGGACGCGGTGAAATGGTTCCTCTGAGCAACATGTCATTGTTGCCTGTGTTTTATGCGGACCTGGAAAAAGACTAAAAAAAAACGTAAAAAGTCCTTTTGTATTCGGTGTGAGGCGGGTTGAAAAAAATGCCTTTGGACCATCAAAATGGAGTGGATTTTTTTTTTTTTTTTTTTTTTTTTTTTTTTGTACAGTACGTTTACGAGGCGTTCTTTGAAATCCTGTGTGTCCTGCCAGCACTGCATTCTCAGCAGGTTACATCGGCGGTGAGGGGATCCAGGATTCCAAGGAAGCTGGGGACACATCCAGGCAGCTTATCGTCCTGCACCTCCGGCTTTCTAACGTGCTTTCTGTCTCTGTCTCTCTTTTGTCCCTGGAAATGACAACATAGGGTATAAATAATAAACTCCAGGCAGCCTTTGGAAGGCGGCTTCCGGAACAGAAACGATGATTGTACTTTAATCTTTTGGGTTTTACAAACACAAACTTTTGGGATGACTGCATGCCGTATGTTTCTCATTATGTCCAGAGTCTCGCAAAAGTACATTTTGACATTAATGTAATTTCTTGGGATTTTATGTTCCTCACCGGCACAAAGCAGGGTTATAATTGTGAAGTGGCAGGAAAATGGTCCAAGGTTTCCAAATGACTACAGATGTGATGGATATTTGTTCATCCATCCTCTGTCAGTAATTTGAGCACCGCTGTTGCAGTCAGGTCTCTTAAGTCCACTTCTGCCAGATGATCCACCAGACTGTCAAGAGAGTCCGATCTTTGATGATCATCATTTGCAAACTCTCCGAAGCTCCGTCAATTTTCGTGGAGAATGTCTGGTCACACATATTTCCAGGACCAGCCACGAATTCTCATTTCGATTTAGGCGTTAAATGTGACTGGGCCACTTTAGGAAACAGGTCTCTGTATAAATTCTTCCTTGGCAGCTCTAGGTCAGTAGCTCTATGGTTAGTGCTGTTGTTCCGCTGGAAGGTCGAGGGTCGATCTCCCTTTCTCCCTCCAAGCCTTTTTCAGCCACATATTTAACTTTATCCATCTTCTCACCAACTTTTACCGGCTTTCTTGTCCTTGCTATAGAATCACGCATACCCACAGCATGATTCTGCCACCACTATGTCCTCCTCTGAGGATGGTGTGTGCTCAAGGCGCTGTGCGGTCTTTGTTTCACACCAAACATAGAGTTCTGCATGTTCACCAAACGGTGTTGTTTTGGTCCAGTAGGAGCAAAAGGTCTGCGATTTGTAGCAAATGAAACCAGAGTTAAGTGCATGACTAATAGTTACCCTTCCATGAAATTCTGCCTCTGCCAACGTTACCTTGGGCATTTTGACTAATTTTGTGAGCATTATTCTCTCTCCCAGGGTCGGATGAACAGCCATGTGCTGGCAGGTGTGTGAGGCTGTTTTTCTGTATTTGGGTGAAGAACTGAGCAGCTTCCTCTAATTACAGCTATTTGCTCCGGAGCCCCTCGGGGGGAAATTGGGCAAAACGTTTCTTTCGCGTCGCCTCGCAATACGCTTACCGTAATGTTCGCTGGTCCATTTTGCGCACAGTCGCAAATGTCGATTTGAAATGTCAAACGTGCACGCATTCGAAAAGCCTCGGTGAAAACGTGTTTATTATTCTTAACTCTGGGGTGCAAAGAACTGATTGGAAATCAATTTATTCACTGGATGTTTGAGTTTGTTTGTGTGAAGGGTTGAGGTGGAACAGCACATACAAACGGCCCTTTAAACCATTCAGACCAACACAACAGATGACTGTCAGATGACTTTGCTACCCTTTGGTAATAACTCAGAAATAATCCAAATAGTTTAGATGTCATTTTAGATATAAAACTTCAGATATTTCACAAATGAGATTTTAGCAGACATGTAAAAACCTCACAAGAACCTTACATAGAAGCATTTACCACTCGGGTTTGTAGACTAAGATTCGCTACTGTATCTTAATCTATTACATACAATTTCCATACACAAACATGTGAACGTTTTTAAGGCTTGCGTGCCCAATTCCTGTTTTCCAAGAGCTACAACTTTTAGCCGCAGCCACTGCTCCACATACAGCCGAATCCAAGACACGAATTCCCGGATTGACAAGTCGTTCAGCTCTGCAGAGGCCTGGCAACAGGCCATTCATCTGACGCCGCGTACCGAAGAACGGATGCGTCCAGAAGCTGCAGGACAGCAGCTCATACAGACCGGACCCAGGCACCCCTAAGGGCTGTGAATTCTTAAAGCACTATGAATCTTTAAAAAGACAGATTCAGGACTGTTAGCGTGTCGTCGCGAGGATAAATTGCATCACCCAGAACCGTGACAACACTGCGGTGTTCTGTATTCCATAACTTCAGACAGGTTTCTACCGGGATGTTATTTTTAGTCAGTCACCTGTCTCCCCAAACGTACGAGTCCTTGAATGTCTGCTTGTTTTAAGCGCACGCGTTCCCTTAAAAGTCAACTAACAATCTTTTAATGACTTTTCCAGTAAAGCCGGACGCTGCTTTGAGAGTCGGGAGATGAAGTGAGGCAAAAAGGGCAATATTTTCATAGTCTGAGATTTTCTGACAATAAGAGACTGTAGGAGCGTGTTACCTCACTGACATATTTAAAGTCATCAGCACTTAGTCATATGTGTAGGATGTTGAGTTACAGCATGACGGGGAAGAAAAAAAACACACAAAAATAGATGTTTTTTTTTTTTTTTACTCTGCATTTTCTTTCTTGAATTGGTTTATGATTCGTGAGACTAGTGTTCCAATATGAGCGCGCGAGACGGACAAAAGAGTCCCTGTGTGTCGAATAACCGTGGAATTGCACGACTTGAAATTCTGAAAGTAAACTTGCTCAATGGAAACGTGCCGAGTTCTGAAAAAAACTCGGTTTTTTTTATTTTTTTAATAAAAACTTTTTGCTCTAGGATGAGATTTTTTTTTTGTCAGTCGTATCAAAATAGATGTTTTTCATAAAATTGTAAAGGAAACACTTTCCCCCCCCCATCACATGAGTCACGTGATCAACAGCTGGAGGAAACCCTGAAGAAGACAGCAGGAAGT
Source organism: Poeciliopsis turrubarensis (assembly GCA_010277015.1). NCBI lineage: Eukaryota > Metazoa > Chordata > Actinopteri > Cyprinodontiformes > Poeciliidae > Poeciliopsis > Poeciliopsis turrubarensis. The sequence goes on along the minus strand of VMRN01000045.1, from coordinate 777,192 downwards.
AGTGGGATGACGTTTGGTTTTTTTTTTTTTGACCAAAGCTCTCATAGCATCACGCGGTTCATGGAAAAAATTGCGTCTCATTTGAGCCTGATGAATCTATAGGTCTTCTGTAAAATTGTCTGAATAAGATGCCAACATCTCATCTGACGGCTGATGAATGTGCACTAGCGCCATGGCTGAGCTATGAAAATATATTTGCAGCTGTTTACATAACACCGCTGCCATGATTTGTAATGACTTACTGCATAAACAAGCTTATTTTCGCGTGATTTTTATTCAACTTCAACACCAAAATTGCCAAATTGTGTTTTTTTTTTGTTTTCGGACATGAGCAGAAAACAGACAAAGATTCGCGCACGTGTGTGATGTAAACGCAGTCGACGTTGTGCATAAAGTCGCCAGTAGCAACAAATAAAAGTAGAACTTCTTTCGTCTCCACTGAATTACGTCGCTGTCACTGCCTGCGAAAACGCAAACTCGCAGCCGAGCAGCGCGATTACGAGCGCACCGGGCTGGCAAAAGTGAAAAGCAACCCGGGGGTCACTTCAATACTTTGGAGACGCACCGGCGCACACAGCAGTTAACGCCTCCGATGATTTCAAATGGACCAGCTCATTGACTCGGCCTCTCACCAAGAGTAACTCCATGATTCATGCGACGGTTCAGCTGAGAGTCGATCAGTGGCCTTGTGTATCCAGGCTTGCCTAAGCCCCTGCAGCTGTGCAAACACGCATCCACAAACAAACGCACGCCGCGCACACGCAGACCCTGCCCACACACACGCGCGCACACACACACACACACACACACATTAGCCGAGGCAAACAAAGATGCTCTGGGCGGCGACGCGCAGGCCCGTGCGCAAATTCCCACACGCACACACACGCACTCACGGCTCTGATCTCGCACAAGCTAATTAACTAAAAATGTGTCCATCGTCAGGGTGGCGATGCCTTGCTTCAGCTATGCTTTAATAAAAGCTTTAATTAATATCCATTATCCACTGATCAGTCGTGATGATGTGCCGTCAAGGTGCAGCGATGCTCATGAAGACGTTACCTTCCCAGGTCAACAGTTTTGATACACACAACATAAACCTGTTACAACCGCAAGTTACACTGTGAGCTGCTTGTGTTTCATTTAAGGTAACTATCATTACAAGTGTATATTTAAAAAATACTAAACAGTTTGGAGTTTTTATGTTTGATACACATGACAGTGCGGCTTGTCGAGTACATGTTGGGGTCTTCTCTGTCTGCTGCAAAAGGGTCAATGGAAAGAAGTATGAGAAAGACACCAGTGTAGAGTTTCTACATATCCTAACATGCACAGACTGTAACAGGAAGCTGGAAGTCCCAGAGCGGTGGAAATACACCAGATTTCAGCCCTCGACCCTTCTTGTTCGTTCACCCTCACGTGTCTTGAAACGCATGTTTTGACAGACACTACCACAGCATGGACGAGTTCAGCCATTACGATCTGCTGGAGGTCGGCACGGGCCGCAAGGTGGCCGAGGGACACAAGGCCAGCTTCTGCCTGGAGGACACCACCTGTGACTTCGGTCACCTGAAGCGCTACGCTTGCACTTCTCACACTCAGGTAACGTCACAAACCAAAGCAGAACAATCAGCTGAAAAAGGGCCTAAATCTGCAATTATATGTCTGCAAAAACTAATTCTTGGACATGATTTTAGGGATAGTAGCTTGTCACCACTAGCCTATAGATGTGTGTGTTAATGGTGAATGAATGAATCTATTGTGAGGCACTTTGAGGTAGATGAAGTGCAATAGAAGTACAGGTCATATCAGAGTAAAGAGCGGATCAATACAAATACACTCCAAGCCCATTATATTTTTTGGTTAATCCAAGAAAATCAGTATAAAATCCATTGAACAATTTGTGCTTGCAACATGAAAAACGTGGTAGACCTTCACTGGGCAGGAATAATTTAGCGAGGCCCTGCGTTTGACCCCTGGAGCTCAGTCCAATCAGTATTCTTTTCAAAGTCTCTGCCCCGTCCCCCGCTGCCTCTTCAGGGTCTGAGTCCAGGCTGCTACGATACCTACAATGCTGATATTGACTGCCAGTGGATCGATATCACCGACATCAAGCCTGGAAACTACATACTAAAGGTGAGAGTCTGGAGAGAGCTGGCTGTGCATCGAAACATGGAGTTTTGCAGAGCGCGAGCGACCGGCTGCATTTCATAGAAACGGGGAGCGGGTCAGGGCCACAAAAACAAATCGATCCGATTCATAAAGTTTTCAGCTTTAAGGTGAGAGGCTTTTTTTTTTTCTTTTTTTTTTCTTTTTTTTTTTTTCTCAAGCTGCAGTTCACTTCCTTCCTGAATTGTTTGTCTGGTCACATTTCGCGTGCCTCGGAAAAGGCGCACAAAAAAGACAGAGTTAAAATTAGTTTGAGAGCAGCACCAGGTTGTGCTTGTGTGTCGTTCGCCCCTGAGTTTTGACATCATTCTGAACGGCTTCTCCTCCTTTCCTGTGCGTGTGTGTGCGTGTGTGTGTGCGTGTGTTTCTTTTCCCTCCAGCTTGTGGTGAACCCCAAATTCTTGGTGCTCGAGTCGGATTTCACCAACAACGTGGTGAGGTGCAACATTCACTACACCGGGCGATTCGTCACGACAAACAACTGCAAGTTAGCACAGTGAGTAAAGTATACGACAGAGTACTTAAACCAAAACAGCACATTTTTGTTTTTTTGTAAGTTAAACCAATACTCGCACCAATCGCGTCACTGACACTCGCCTTTTATGAGAGAGCAGAGACTAAATACCCTCATACGGGGAGCCTCGTAATGTTTCGAGACACTTAAGGAACTTAATAGGTTCCTGGCTAAAATATTTGATGGTTTCATGTATTATGCTCTCATTCTCCCGTGAAGATTAACAGCCTCTCAAAGTCTGGTATTTTCCCTCAGAAGGGGCTCCCAGGGTGTTGAACTTGCAAATAGCTCTATTAGAAAGTGTATCATTGCAGTAAATTACTCCCAGATCCTCTCGAAAAGAGCTTCCACAGAGGTTCAAGTGCTGCAGCCAGCCTCTCTTATGTGTGAAATAAAGGCTTGTTTGTCGAAGCGCGTCTAAAATTAGGTGCAACACGCCGGCTCGGTTTCAACGGTGGCAAGAGAGAAAATCGGCATCCTTTTTGGGCAAAAGCTTAAAGAACCTTTGCCTAAAAGCTCGTTAAGGCAAAAGCCGCCAAAAATCTAAAAGTTGAATTAAGAATGTATTTTGTTGTTTGTTTTTCTCCACCTTCGCCTGCTTTTTAGTGCTATATGGGCACCGACCTCGAAATTTTAGATGCGTAAAAAACAAGTCAAACCAAAAGCTGAAGTTTAGAAAAGTGTCCGAAGTATATATATCCTTTAAATATGTGCACAAAAAAATACACGACATGGTTTAGTCTGGTTGTTTCCAAAATGATAACCTTTTCAGAAAGTCTAAATAAATACTTTAACTGTAAAAACTGACAACGTTGTCTCAAATACTGACTTTTTTTTTTCATCATATTTTCTCATATCTCCAATGGTTTTTTTAGTCAGAATACTGAACTTTTTTCATTGTACAAGTAAAATCTGTCAATTTTGATCAATTTTTTTTGTTTTAGATATGACAAAAAAAAAAGCTAAAAATAAAAAAATTCACCTACTTGCATCAAGCACTTCAGATTTTCTCACTCTGATTTAATTTAAAAGCATAAAAGTTTCGAATTCTGCTTCCTTTTTCCCCAAACATCCTATAAATAACAAATGAAGACGAACTCCAAAATTGAGCATTTACAAAAAAAAAAAAATGTCATATTGCCATATTGAATAAGATTATGTGGACGTGCAAGATGCAGATTTTTTTTTTTTTCATTATTTTTCAAATGGCACAGAAATGTTGCTAAACTTCCAACAAAAATGTAAAAACAAATTTCTGTTTTCCTTCGCAGGTCTTGATCCAGCAGAGGAGTTCTGCCACATTATAGTGATATTCCATTGAAATGTGAATGGAATCCATTTTGTTCTTGGTTAAATTTGATTTTTTTTTTTTTTTTTTTTTTTTCGTTTTAGTTTGGTGCTTTGGGTTTCCTGAGCCAACAGCAAACCAGAGTTTCACTAGTTCGAAAAACGCCACGGTCTAAACATCCCCACTTTCCCCGTTTTCTGCATAATTCATCTCACACATTGGCATCCCGATAACGCACCAGCGGCCCGCGCGGCCCCGCATTTCATGCTAAGAGCGCTCCGCTTTTATGTGCTTCAAATGACAGCCTGGCTCGGCTCCGCCGCCGTTCACATCACTGGCTCCTAAAAGCCAGTGTTTACTGTATTTCCGCGCAGTTGAGGCTCATTTCCGCGACGATCTAACAAACGAAATTAGGGAGAACGACGGTCCGCATTCATCCGTGCTGTGTGGCAACGCACAGGAAAACGCCCAGCGATTCAGAAGAGCTATAATTTGTCAGTTTGTGTTCGTCTGTCTCTCTTAACCACCTTAGCAGACCAGCATGGGATCCTGTGATTTTTTTTTTTTTTTTTTTTTTTTCTTTTTCTCTTCCGGCCACGTCCTGTTAAACGTGTTGACAGTGAGAAGAAGACAGCAGGACTAATTTGCATGTGTTAACATCGAGGCGTAGCGTTCGCTAACAGGCCACGGAAAGCCCGACTCTTTGCAACAAAAAAAAAACAAAAAAAAAAAACAGAAAATAGAAAAACGAGGGAGTTGCATATCATGGCAGAAAACTGTGCTTTTAAGAAAACAAGACTTGCGGTATTTTTTTTGTTTTGTTTTGTTTTTCCTGAATTATTATTACCCTTCTTCATTTGTATTTCACACTCCTACACTGGTCAGATGGCACATAGGTCATCTCTACCTTTTTAAAAGAATGTTTATACAGATATTCAACCAATGCATGACTTTAGTGACGGAGATCATTTTATGTAACTGATTGTAATTTGCTTATTCGCTTTTTATCTGTTACTGTAATTGCTCGGTTTAACTTTGGCATGTCTTTTTTTTTTCTCAATTGTCCAAAAAAAACAAAAAACAAAAAAAAAAAAAAAAAAACACACAAACAAAAAAAAGAAACCGCCGCTGCAGATACTTTGCGCGTGACGCAGGCAGTGCAGAGTTGCAGAAAGCCTTCTCTTCCTACCTCTCCCGTTGAGCGCGTCGTCGTTTCCAAGACCTTTTGACCCGCGGAAAGTTTTAAGTTAGAAGCGCGAAACCCTGCGGTGTTTGCTGAGGTAATTGTTTTCAGTGATTCCTGCGTGGATCAACTCTGTAACTTGACGGCAAAACCGCATCGCAAGAGGAACACCAACAACTTTTGTTGGTGTTTCCGTAGAAAGTGCTTTCTACGGAAAGCACTTTCTGGTGGCAAGCTTATCCTTACGTATCAATAATGCATTGATCACATAACGCATCGACGTGATTTTTGGAAACATATTTTATATCAAGTTCAGAGCAGGTAAACTCATTGTTACTGGAGGACTTTCATTTAGTACTGTAATGGTCAGATCTTTTGATTTGATATTTAGTAGCTTGTAAAAAAAAAAAGAAAAACATTTTCTGGACCTTTAATGTCACACTGTAACATACAGAATGCTTGGAAAGGAGAGCATGCGTCACAGCTCAATGGTGCCACGTCAGAGCTGGACTGTGGATCTTTTGGTTCGCACAAAGCTGGAAGCTATTCATGTCAAAACTTTGCTTAGACCCTTAGTGTGAAGTTTACATGTCATGAAATGAATTTGTACACCCTTTGCCCGCCTTCCTGGAGCCCTGAATGGGAAAAGTGAGTGAAGCGGTTAGCTCAAGTTATTTTTATTTTATTTTTTGATTATTTTCGAACATCTGAAATTACACAGAGAGTAAACTAAAGACATGTTTTGGGTTTTTTTTTTTTTGTTGTGCCGACAAATATTTACAACTGTGTTTGATGTTCCCACGCGACAAGCAGATGTACAACCTTTAACTTAAAAAGATGCAACTTGTACTGTAACATTAATTGAAAAGGGGTCCCGGCTCGCACACCTCGTTGTCAGACTTGCATAGTGATGAATTTAATGAATGCAAACGCCAAAGAGTCCCACGTTCAATGCAACAGAAACCCTTTTGACATGTTCTGATCCAGTATTGTAATTTTCTAACAGTGAAATGTAAAAAAAAAAAAAAGAAAAAAAGCCAATAAATAACGTCAATGTCTTCTTTGTGTTATGAAATTGTGTTGTGGTGAAGATGTTCTGGCATAGAGTGATGAGGACGGATAGGAAAATTCCTAACCTATCCCGTCACACAACAATGTGTCTTCACAGAACACAAGGTATGATATCTTGACCACTGTGTGAATACAGTGCATTAAAAGTTTAATCCTTGAAGGAAGCTCATCTCTTCACCACAAGGGAACTGCAATGGTGAGACACACAAGTGAGTGAAACCCCCTTCTTCGTTTGCAGACTAAATCCAAAGTAAATATTCAGACTACCCAACGGGTGAACGTTGCCACACCATAAGAGAGAAGACAGCACCGCACTTGGTACTCTGGTAAAAAAAAAAAAAAAAAAAAACACATACCAGCCCAGGTCGTCATCGTTCACAACTCCCCCTCCCGTTCGCCGATCAGAGAAATCTAAGCCCATTTGAATCGAGCGGAAGTGCGTGGGGAGCCGATGTCCCTGCTACTGCATCACGAGTTTTGTTAACAATTGTCTATCATTTGCTGTTCGAAGCCAAACTAAACGTATCGTCGCAGGACTCTGAAGCAAGCTTCAAAAGAAAGTGTGATGCAGAAATACAAGTGGACATTCCAGGTCGAGATGCGTGTTGGAAAGCAGAATTGCAAAAACAAAGTTTGGAAAAGGCCTCAAAAAGTAACAGCAAAGGCTTTACAGGGAATGTCGGTCAATTCTCTTAGCGGCAACAAAACAAAAGACAAGATGAGGGTGGAGGTTTTGGGTGCACGTCTGCTCTGAGGTACATTGCTCATGGCAGTTGTATTTGGGTCCATCTAACTAACCAGTTTACCTGCTAAACTGGGGACTCGGTGTAATAAGTTTCACTTGTGAAATATGGCATTTGAACAGCAGAGACATTCCTCACGCAGGAATCTCCTGCCTCCCGGAGGAATTAGGACCCTTGATCCGATTGCTTTGCTCCACTATTCTCTTTCTCATTTGCTATCTGCCCCGACAAAACCCTCACTCCCCCGGACCCCTTCCCCCTACATTTGTTTTCAGGCCTCCTCTCGGTCTGGACTGTTTGTTCCGGCTGTTCACACAAAATCAACAATTTCTGCCGCTCTCTCAACAATGCTCCGACAGTGTGTGCAAACATGGCACTCCAGCTTGTCCTTTGCTTTGCACTGTTACTGGAAGAACAGAGTACAGAACAAGCAGACATATGATGAAGGAGAAAAAGCTGAGCGATGCGCCGCATGCCGCAGAAATTATTTGGACAGAAGTAAAACAACGAGAGGGAAAAAAAAAAAAAAACACGCAAAGATTAGAGGGGTTTTCTCTTCTTGTTTTCAGAGGATTACCTTTTAGTTTTACGTTCTTGCCGCTGCAATTCAAATAACACTTAATAAGTTTATTTTTCTCTCTTTCGGTAATACTCCACGGACTATAAGCAGCAATGTTCAATGTCCACCAGGAGGCACTTTCACAGCTTTAGCTTTAGGTTCTTGTTAGCGGTAACGACCAGACTCACCACAGCTGCTTCTGTAATGGCTGTCAAAGCCGTAGAGCTGCACACACACGCATACACGCACACACACCTACACAAAGGATTTAGGCACAAACAAATATGCCATTGGGATTTTTAAACAAACAGAAAAAAAAAATGCCAGAGGATGTTTCCCCGAGTGAATCCAAAGAGTGCGAGATTCTAAGCGGAGCATGTGAAAACACCCTGAGGGGGTGTGCAGAGCAGAACCCAGCAGACATGTGCCGAATCGCTGAGATATGGAGTTTGCGACGCGCGCACGATGCCGCCACGCGGGTCTGGTGAGGAGAACGAGGTCCGACAGCCAGCGGTGGTGTGTGGTAACGAGGAAGTGGACGGAACCACTCGACCCGTCGTATTCCACTCTGGTCGAAGGAATCGCTTAAATCAGCAAGGACACTGTATCTGAAAGGAACATTTCGAGAGAGGCATTTCCTACCCGAACCGAAAAACGCCTCAAAGAAAAACGATTGCTGAAATGACGAGGCCTTGGCGACGTGTTCGACAATTCAGTGACGGTTCCCTGTTTAATCCGTCGTGTAGAAGTTTGGGCGTATTCAAATGTAATTTTTTTAAATATTATTTGTGCAAAGAGGAGCTGTTCACAATTATTAGCAACAAAAAAGACTTCAACTTAAAAGCTGTGAAATTTTGCGACCCGGCGGAGAATTATATTCAGCAAGTTTCAAATGCAAAACTATATTTTCAGCGCGTTTGGGCATTATGTTCACACATTGCCTGTTTTGTGTATGAAGCTGTATTGATTGATTGATTGATTGATTGATTGATTGATTGATTGATTGATTGATGCTTATGGTGTCGCAAACTGACTCTTCAGAAAATGGGTAGCATATGTAGGCATAGCTTTTTTTTTCCTTCCAGCTACTCATTTTCATTCAAAACTTTTGTTCATGTCTGCACGTGAATTAAACTGTAAGTGAATAAAATAAATGAACAAAAACAGGGGAACATTTTCTCACAGTCATCCTCGTCAGACACAAGACTACCAGACTGGACAATGCAGCAAAAAGTGTTCGGACAAAATATCCGCACTTGATATGACACGAGGGCGCGTTGAATTTGAAATCTGAAAGTAGTATTGCGGACCGCGCCGGCGCATCCTTCCCATATGTTGGCGTCTTTTCGATAAGCCGAGGATCTGAAAGCAGAGCTGAGGTCACGTTCTCCAGAAGAGTCAACATTTCCTTTAACAAGCCACGCCGACTTTACCAGAAAGCCCGTGTGATAGCAGCAGACGTCGTGCTGCCGCAGACTCGCAACCTAATTGTGGAAACGGATCAAGTGAAGTGAAGCAAGACTGATTACATCTTCTGGCGTTCGCAGGCACAAGACGCCATTGAGTACACAAAAGAACATGAGGACCAGAAGTGAAAGAACAAAAGGAGACACCGACTTCTTGAGTGCCTGCCATTATGGAATTAAGTTGTTTTTTGTTTTGTTTTTTTTCCATTGCGAAAGTCCTTTGGCTTTATCTCCAGCTGTTGAGCTTTACTCATCTGAATGATAGAACGGCTCAGAGCCGGGGAACGACGGTTGTACTTTTATGATAACGATGCTATATTAGCTAGTTAGCAAGTTTATCTTTTTTTTACAGCAGCTTTAAATTTGTTGTTTGCTCTGCAGAACAACGTCCATGTTCCCGTCTGGAGTTACATGGACGTTACTGAAGGGCCAATTTAGGGATCCACTCAGTTTTTTTACAAACAGTGTGACATCTTGCTGCTTCGGGGTTCCCCCCAGAGTATTATAAGCCTGGCGGGCCACCAGGCTAAGCATTGTTTGTTTTTAATGTTAAATGGAGTTTTTGTTTTTCATACGCCATTAACAGTAAAGCAAAATTAAGCTGTGCTTACAGATGGCACATTGGCTTCACTTTATTATTTCCAATTTATTATCCCTGCTTGGGCACATCCACATATTTATAACTTTTAATATTTTCCAATGCAAAAACATAGCTACCACTGATCTCAGTGGGTTTTCTGGGGAAACCGTGTGCTTTGTTTGCTTCATAAACGTGGATCGATTTCAGTATTTAAATTCAACAAAGAAACTCGCCCACAGAATGATATCGAGCCATCAAAGCGGTGAAGGCAGGTAAATGACAGCAGCAGAGAATTTGGGCTTTTAGCCACATCAGCCGATGACTCAACCTCCCAACTCATGACGGATTGGGAGACCCTCACGCTGGACCTCAAGCGGCTTCGAGTTTGTGCCTCTCCGTTCTTCCCTGTAGACTCTTAGACCTCGATTTCCAAATCAAGTTCACAATTTACCTTCATCTGAAAAGAAAAAAACAAAAAAAACAACTTTTTTTTCCACAACAGCCCAGTTCTGCTCACCGCAGCTCGGGTAAGACTCTTCAGGAGTTCGCTAGCAAAGCGAATGTGACAGTTTACACCTCATTTCCTGGAGACATCTGTGCTCGCTGGCTCTGGACGCACCGAGCCCAGCTGCAGTCCACGTCTTGTCAATCTCCCCGCGAACCTTTGAAGGGGGCTGCGTTTCGCAATCCTCTCAAGGCCACAATTATCCTTTCTCTCTTTCCATCCACGAAACCCCCGTTTCTGCGGAGGATGTCGGTGGCCGTCCCGCATTTGCCGCCATCGCACCTCAATCCAAGACGTAGCTTCTTTATATCGCATAAAGATTCACAATTTCTCTTCCTTCTATGTCTTGACTTTGGTATCATGCTGACTAAGTCTCTCTGTCCCACAGCCAGCTTGCGTGGGTTCACACTGGGTCACATCAGGAGTCGCGTGCTTGTATTTAAAATCAAATTACCGCTTGCGTTTTATCAGACTTTTTTTGTTGTTGTTCCGGGGAACTTTGGCTGCACAACCTGCATATAACATGTTCCCAGAGCACGATGAAGCTTCCCCTGAATAAATCTTCATTTAATGACAGAGACCGGTTTTGAGGCCTTTTGTCTGTTATTCAGGATAGCTTTTATGAAAACAATGTTTGCAGCATTTTAAACATGTTTATGAGACGAAGTGACATTTTTTTTAAACATTAGCTTTTGCACTAGTTTGACTTCTTTCTCCTCATTTCAGAAGCTGGCCTCACACAGCAAAACATGATTCAAATGCGTGATTTTCAGAGCGTCGTTCCTCACCGCAGCGGGTTTATGCAGCGGCAATCGAAATTAGCGGGAATAGAGAATGTGTGTTGATATTGGTAAAACACATAAAAACACCTCCATTCTCAACGTGTGATTTCTGCAGAGACCGCGGTCTGGAAAGTCTGTTGCGACAACATCAGATCTGCAAGTCATTCATCTTGTGACTCCGTCTCTGCTCCGCAGCCTAATTAGATGCACGAAGATGTGGAGAAATCTTGATTTCTGTGGGGAGTAACGCAGTCCTGCACGGGACAGGTAAGAGCGAGAGGGATTTGTTCGTGAAAAATAGAGGCAGATGAGAAAATGCAAGGAGACAGAGAACAGCCAGAGATGTTTTAATAGAGTGCAAAAAAAAAAATAATAATAATAAAAAATTTACACGAAGCTGCAGTTGCTGGCTCATTTGTTTTGATAATGGAAAATGGGGAACACAGAGCTGACTCTGCCACATTTATCAGAGTTAACAAATATTTCACTTCTCATGTTAGATCACCACAATGAATCAAGTGGGCATTAGACGGCGCTCTGCAAAAGTATCCACACGCCTCCACCTTTTTCCACATATTTTATCGTTACGGCAGACTTCCATTTACTTCATTTGGGTTTCACACAAAGTGGTGACTGATCGGGACGAGAAGGGAAAAACGATTCACGGCTTCCGAGACCTCTTCTGCGAACGCAAACCTCTGCATCGGTTTTATCCACAGGTTCTCTGTTGGACTGAGGCATCGGGGGTCATTTGAACACCACCGGTTTCATGTCTTCCTGCTTTAACGGGCGCAACTCAGTTTCATATCTTGCGCTTTCTTCATGTGACTCGCGCGACGCGGATAAAAAAAAAAAGTGCTTCCGTTGCAGTTTTGCAAGGAAAGACCAATTTTGACACGGCCACAAAAATGAGACTATCTCATCCTACGCTTAAAGAAAAAAAAGAGGGAGAAACATCTTTACACTAATTTGAATAAGGTGAATAGCATCAAGAGGAACGTTTGTGTGGCTGAATTGAAACGGCTTGTTTCTTCTCTTTTCTCTTCTAAAAGTACAGCATGTGTTTTTTCACACGAAATCCTGATGAAGTAGATTAAGGTTTTTGGTTGCGACTTGCTAAAATGTGAAAGAGTTCGTGTCAAATGCACAAGGTTTATTTGAACGCACCAGTTCACCTGAGCGGTTTTAAGTCGTCCCTGAGTCACGGGTCTGGACTTTGGTGTCTGCCGCTGCTGCGAAAACAGAAAAAAAAACCCCAGAAGCATCCTTCTTACGTCTTAGTCCCCTCACTTTTCTAAGTCATTCATTTTAAGGAGCATGCAAATGTATAACTCTTCCAAAAATCCCTGGGAGTCTTCATTGTCCCGACGACGGGGCAATAAATTCTCATTAAGGCTTTTCCTTTCCCTGAAAGGCAGAAATTGAAGTTGGTGCATTTGTGTTCATCGTCTGAGGCAATTGGAACAAATGAGGACAACTTGTGTAGGTAAGATAGGCTTTGAGCCTTAATCGGGCCGCCTCTACCTCCCCCCCACTCCCCCTACTCCATTTACTGCCCCTCCACTGCTCCTCCTTCCACCCTGTCACCCTCTCAGCTCCGTGGGGAGTGTCGATGATCAAGCCAGCCACGGGGGAGCGACGGCCCCTGCTCTGCTGCGCTCAGACTCTCCCTGATGACAGGCCCATATTTCACCAGACTCATTCTCCTGCGTCAACATCGCCGCTTCCTGCACTGTCGGGGGGTGGAGGAGGAGGAGGAGGAGGAGGGGAGGGTATGGGGGGGGGGGAGAAGGGGGGGGTAGGACGCCTCCCATATCAGATCAGTTGCTCCACAGGCCCGGTGGAAGCAGCTTTCCCGTTCCCTCTCTGACAAAACATGTGCCTCGTTCCAGACAGCTTGGTGACTCCCCCTTCTTGGTGACGGGGCTTTTCTTCCTCTCATCCTTCACACATACAAACTAAGATTAATAAATGCAATATTAAAATCACTGACGCACAACATGTAAACGTTTTATCTGTGATGTGTAACAGTGTTGTCTGCTCATTCCTTTTGAGTGTGCAGATTGATATAGGAGCCCTTAAAATGGCAGCTTCTGAAGCATCTAAGTATAATGGGAGAAAGTTGAGTGGAAGGAAAAAGTGTGGTACAAAGTTTGGTTGCCTTGAGGATTGTGAAGGAAAATGCATTCAATGGGCTCATTAGACATGGTCTGCAGTTGGAGTCAGTGTCCTAGGAGACGTCAGTAACCAGGATACGGGCTGCAGCTGCAGCATTCCTGGTGTCAAAGCTGCAGTTTGCAACTTTTACCTAAAAATACATATTTTTCTTACATGTTTGTCTGAACTGCCACTATGTCTTGACATGATGTTATGAGACAATCTCTGAAAGAATCAAGCTCTTCTGCCTTCTCCCGGTGGTCCCAGCACCGTCTAGAAACAACCAGTCAGAGCCAGGAGGTGGGATTTAGCGCTGTCAATCACCCCTCAGGGTGGCACTGCTCATCCCTCTTCCCCCTTGCTCTCTGTCATGCTCCAGCTGGTAAAGAAAGCTGTCGTGAACGCTCAGGCGAGTCAGCCTGTGATGGCAGAAAAATGGATTTCCTGCGAGAAAAAGTTGCATTTGCATCATTAGCACATTTAGCAGCAAGTACATGAGCGAGATTGACAGCGCTAACTTTGATGACGTCTTGATTTCTTACGAAATTATTTTAAAAGAAAAACAAAAAGAGCAGAAACTTCTATGCTAATTTAATGCTACGTTGACGCTAATTATCTGCAGCGGTTGCAAGACGTTGCGTTACTCATCGCCTTTTAATCTTGGCCCATCTGACTCGGCATGAAAGCCGATCTCCGCCCTGCGATGTTCAAAAAATGTCACTCACCAGCAGCTCCGGCCACAGATCCCCTTCCTCAGAACGTTTTACCTCTTTGGTTTCATCGTAGCCGGATGGCTTTCCTCCCTCCTCGCAGCGGGAGCGTGTTCACAAGCTGAAGCTAATTTGCTGGTGTTTATGTAAATTCAAAATGCTACAAAAAGCTTTGAACTCAAATATACATTTTGTGCTCACATTTCACAGACTCAGCTTGTGCACTAGAACAGGACCACAGACAAAAAAACAAACAAACAAACAAACAAACAAACAAACAAAACCAGAAAAAGTTACAGTTTGGTTCCTCGTACACCTGCTGGCCAAAGAGCAACACACACACACGCACGCACACACATCCTCAAACAAAGGTTTTGTAGAAAACTGATGACCTACCGTATTGACACAAAGCACAGCTCATGAATCATGATAATTAGCATGCCACTAGTGAGCCTTTGTGGAAACTCCTCCTGGGGCGTATCTTTTCCAAACAGCATGTCAGTCACTCCCATTGGATTATAGGCATCCCATTCAGTCCAGCCAGGCATCCAAAACACTGATCTTGGATCACTAATTTACACCTAATTAGACGATAATTGGAAATGTTGGAAATGGGAATCGTTTGGAGCCAGAGGCGCTTATTAAACCAGGCTTGTGGCCTTACGGGCGTTTTCCACCAAATTGGTTCCAGTTCCTAACTGGGATCGGTGCTACAGATCAGAGTGAGAAAACAGGCTTGTTTTGTTTTGCTTTTCCAGAAGATCGTACAACAAAAACTGCACAAACAACACAAAACCAGCTTCTGCTTCACTTGGAGATGTCAAAGGAGGTGTTCATCCACAGAACGGAGTATTGTCAAGTGTGGATAATGAGCTCAAAGGATATAACTACTTATGTTTTGGGAGGTTTTTCAGAGTCTCTCTTTGTATCCTGTATCGCTGCATCAAAGTACGATTGCAAGTGGCAAACTTGGACACCAATCTCATGTGGAGATGTCTACCAGTTTGACTTCAGAAGAAAGTGTCACGATTCGCTTCAGTCTTTGAATTCATACTGGCGTCCGTCATAAATGTGCTTTGAGTCATATATTTTGGTTCGGAGGTAAATTGCCGAACCCCTGGAACTGGAACACTCCATCTGTATTTTGCTTGTTCGAGACGAGTTCATGTTGAAATCTGCAACCCTTGCTTGTCTGGCAAAGCAATAGTAACGGTAAAGATTTAAGTATGTGTACTACTGTCAGTCCTTATAAAGTTCTTATGAATGTAGCCTTTTTTTAACATGTTTTTTTTTTTTTTTTGAAAATCCTGGATTTGAAACTAGCAGCATATAAACTAGATTAAAAGTGGCATTCATTCAAAATAGCAGCAAATAGACACCGAGATTCACCTAATGACATTGAGAAGGATTTTAAGGAGATTAAGTTTTATAGCTAGCTAGTTCAGAGTGAAACTTTTCCCCTTTTTTTTTTTTTTTTTTTTTTTTTTAAACCTTCCTTATCTTTAAGACAAATATCAAAAATGAAATTTGGGCTTTTCAACATTGCTCTCGCTTCATTTTGACATCTTTCTTGCGTCATTTTTGCTTCTGAGATGTTTCTCCAGAGTCTGGCGTGGGTCTGCATGAGCCGCTTTGCACATCTGTCTGAGCACCTCAGGCCGCCCGGTCCTGACCCGGCTTCATTTTTGCCCACGGTTGACAGACGAAACAGTCAAGGAGTTACGTTTGGCGTTGTGAGCTTAAATCTGTGAAGGATTTGCTCAAATAAGCACAGCCGCACCCGTATGGCTTCGTGTGCGTGTGTGCGTGTGTCCACCTTTATTAAAGTGTTGTCGGTGTGTCGACGAGGCTGGGTGTGTACATATTTAACAGCATGAAAGAGCACTTTATTTCTCTCTCTCTTGAGAAGTCAAACAGAAAAAGCCACTGTGCTCTGTCGGCTTTAGGTCATAACACGGCCTTCCCATGCGCCTTACTTCATTCTTTCCCACAATCCCGCTCTGCTGCAGCGCAGCTGATGTGGCTGATCACAAAGAAGACCTGCAGGTTTGCTCAAATGTTGTTTATGTGCTTTGTTCTGAGCACAAATAGCCAGGTTCTCATCTATCCTTTTCGGTACAAAACAAGACAAGAGTTTAAATTCAATCATCATTTCTAAAAATCTGTCACAGAAACTGAAACAGTCGTCTGAAAGCAGGGGGAAGTTTGCCAGGACGAAAAAGCAGCGCTGATTTTGCTTACTCTACAGGTAAACAGCGTGGCACATAAAATACGTACTGTCGCTTTGTTCCCTTTATGACCTTTTTGTTGCAAGAAAGGTACAAGGTATCCCCATGTCTCGCACTGAATCTGAAAATATCAAAAGCACATTGTGAATTTTGTAGGCATTTTTTTTTTCCCCACGTTTAGAAACTCCAGTTTGGGTTTGAGATGTTTATTTTTATTTTAGTTCATGTTCGTCTGCATGTTTTCATTTGGTCCGTCTCTTCGTTGAAACCGTTTCCCACCGTTGATTCGAGGCTTGTCGATCTCCCAGCTGTTGCCCATCAGTTACCGCACACTTCCTTCCAGTTCCCACCATCGCTGTTTTCAGCATCTGAGACTGAAGACGTCTCATGTGCAATTAGTGCTTCCAGCACACGCATCGGACATTTCCCATTTGGTTGCGTCACAACCGGAGACAAATGTGTTTTCACATAGCGGACTATCACAAACAGCCAGTAAGAATAAAGCTTCTGCTTCTACAGATCTGAATGTTGATTTTTACGTATTATTTACGGCTTATACTTATGGCTGAAGGTGTTCAGTCGCATATTGTTAAACAAACTGGACAGTTTAAAGAAAACATCCTTTTGAAAGTTTTTGACTGAAGACATTCTGATGCTGGATTGTTAAAAAAGCCATCCTGTCATACCGATCAGATTGTCTTTTCAATGAAATATGGCCTGTTAGCTTTGACTTCTTGAGTACTTCTAAAATACATACTGTAGCTCAAATACTGTACACATTATGAGGATTTGGTCCTTTTTGTTTTTCACCATTTTCAATTTACACCTGTCGCTGCTTTTCCTGTCTATTGGTGTAGAGATGCCGGAGAGGCAGAATCAGACAGAGACAATTCTGCGCCGCGAGTTCTGCGACTGTTCGTTTCGTGACATCCTCTGTTTGTTCTGTGTTTAAGCTAATAAAGCTGTCTGCTGACAGCTCTACCGCGGCTGCAGCTGCGATGCAAGGATGACGTGTGTTTTCACTCCACCTCGTTAGAACGGCCTAACTTTGAATTTCACGTGCATACATCCCTGAAATTGCTTAAAAATGGAACAGATTGCTTGAAAACCGACAGCAATGTGTGATGCACATGTGATACGCCTTCGTAATCAAGGGTAAGTGTGTGAAACACATAAACAGTTAGGATGTGTGCCGCTTAGCTAACCAGAAACATGGAGCTGGAGGAGATGTGCAGCAGGGTTGGTTGATAACAAAATGAACTCAGCTGGCGAATCTTCTGAGAGCGCGGAAGGAGAACTCCGAAGAGCTGATGAATGGGGGAAATGAGGGAAAGGGGAGGACAGATGGAGCATAGATACTGAATTAGAGAATACGGAAAGTCTGTGGGGGTGAAGTTGGGACAGCTTTGAAGAGGATGAAGTGTCGACAGGCAGCTGGTCCAGATGACATACCTGTACATATTAGAACAAACTAGAATTTTTCAGCCTTTTTCTCAACAGATGATGATGAACGGTGTGGTAGTAATTTTATTTAGAAGCGCACTTCCAAGCAAGGCCAGCAGATGGCAGTACTTTAGGACCGGTTGCCCATCAACTCCCATCGGAAAAGAATGTTTTTCCAACGGCACCGACGACGTCAGCAGTGATGTCATAACTCTATGACGCCTCAAAGGAATCTCTCTCTTGAATGCAGCTCACAGAGAGCGTTTTGTCAGACCTGTTCCACAGCTCTATTGCGGCAGATCACTCTACAAAGCACGTTCGAAAGTCATTGAAACAAGCGGCATATCGATTCAAGATATCGCTCGCCTTTCAGAGAAAGAATACAGACATGAAGCAACAACAGCTTGCATGTGACCATGAAGCTTTTCCAGCTAAGCTCTCATGGGTCGACATAATGGACCTCGACGTCCAAGTCGACTACGGCGCTGTCGTTTTCCCTTTTGAGGATGACGTCGACAGCCCCGTTGAGCCGGAAGATGTACCATCAGAGATCCAGGGGGAATCAAGTCCTTCCGGCGACTTTGAGAATCCAACATCTTCAGAAGTCGAGCAGGAAACAACTCGCTCTGCTGGCTTCGGGATCACCCCCTGGGTGGAAGTCATGGACGAGACAAACCAGCACGTCACTGATCTCGCAAAGCAGGTGGACGATCTCAAGAAAGAGTTGCAGAGCAAGACCTTTGATCTCCAGGAGGAACGAGACAGAAGGATTGCATATCAGGCCGAAGTTAAATCACAGCAGGAGGAGATTCGAAGGCTGCGAGATATGTTACAAAAAGAACGTCAACTGCAAGTCAAACGAGATCACGACAGGAACGTGCCAGAGACGACAGGTAGGCCAAAGGGTTCTTGCTCTACCAAAGTCACAGCCGACAAGACCCTTCTTCAACAGCTGGACTACTTCAAGAGGGAGGCTGCAAAATGCGCCTCCCACAATAAAGGTCTCATTGAAGTAATGGTTGAAGAGTATAGAGTGAGACTGAAATATGAGGAGCAGCTCAAAAGACACGCTGAGCAAGCTTCTAAATATATAGAACAGGAGGGAACAGTAAAGAGTCTGCAGGGTCAGGTGGAAGACCTGAAGCTAAAGTTAAAACTTGCCCTGGAAAATAACCATCTTGACGTTTCCACCCAACCAGAGGCCCCCCTGCAAACACAAGGCTCCCTACAGCCAGGGAGGTCTGAAGACAGACAGACCTTGACTCAACCAGAGGTCTCCTTCCGTAGCCTGGCTCAGCCTTTGCACCGACCCACACCCAGGTTGCAAAGAGCGGAGACCATGCAGAGCCAGACCTCCACGCAAACATGGAGCCCCGAGGAGAGACCAACGTCCATGCCACCAACCTCAACTGGCTGCATGGAGGGCCTTCGTGTTGGCATTGGTAGGAAGGGCAAGCTATCCCCGGCTCGGCCTTTACGCCGACCCACACCCGGGTGGAACTAACCTCGGTTACCACCCAAACCCAGGTTTCTCTAAAACTCTGAATTAATTCATTGATTAATTGGTCTCTCTAAATTGTCCTAAGGTGTGAATGTGTGTGTGCAAGAGTAGTTGTGTTAGATGATGGATGGATGAATATTTGTTAAAAGTGTCTGACAGTAGAAAATGAAACAGAGAATTTGTGAAAAGTCCTCTGGCTCTGTTACTGTCAAGAAACAGCCAATCAGAACCAAAAGGCGAGCTTTTGGTTCTGATTGGTTTCTAATGTGTTGAATGTGTCTGAGCACATTCAACACATTAGACTGCTAGTCTATTGCAGCTAAGCAATTGGCAGAAATACAACCTAACATTATATCATCATTGTTTAGAAAACAAAATGCTATCCAGGCTTGTCAAAACCTGTATAGCATTTTTCGACCCAAATGGGTATAATATGGGTATTTTTCAACCCATATTAATACCAGTCCATTCCTAACCCTAACATTAACTAAAACTTAATTTGCATCTTACCTCCAAACGTTACCCAAATCAATGAGTCCATCATATTAGGACCAGGCTTTGGTCCTAATATGATGGAACTAATGCGGTGTTTCTCAATTCCCCGCCTCAGGCGAATCCCCTGCCCTGCATGTTTTAGGTGTTCCCCTTCTGCCACACACCTGGATTGGCAGGTGTGTGGCAGATTAACAGTGGGTGATTAACAGGCTTCTGCAGTAATTGATGACTTCAGAAGAGGTCATGCAATCATTTGGATCAGCTGTTTTGAAATAGAGACACTTCTAAAACATGCACAGCAGGGGGTGCCTGAGGACTGGGATTGAGAAGCACTGACCTAAAGTGACACTGGACATATGATGGTGTGTTAACACTAAATGCGTTTTGAGCAACAGGCGTGTCTGGTTTGCATTCAGTCTATGTGGAGGCACGTTGAGGGCTGTTGCGGTGCGCTTCGAGCGACTAGCGCCGCGCGATTTGAACCGTTTGACGTGTTTGACACATCTAGCGCATCCAACACTCCCCATAGACTTTGAATATAAACCAGAATCGCCTGACGCTCAAAACGTGTTTGATGTGAATGAACCATTAGAATGTTCAGTTCCACTGATAACAGTGACATCAGCAGTGATGACATCACTCTTTGATGCGTCAAATGAATCTCTTGAGTGCAAAACACACAGACTGTTTTTTCAAACCTCTTCCTGTTTCAGACTTATAAGTTATAAGTTATGCATCTTCTACATTGATAAATTTTTTGAAGACACAGAATCAGCCCAGTACAGGTTCACATTCGCAAGTTAGAGAGACTCACCTGATATGAAGTATATTTTTCTGTACTGCAATTATACAGAAAATAAATTATTTTAATCAAAGCACGTGATGAATATGTGAGCATCTACTCCATAGCATCTGCAGCAACAATGGAGGTAGATGCACATTTTGTTGCTGGAAAAGCAGGAACTATTTTGAGTTTCGCTCGCCAAGTCCGATTGTTTTAAGCGGCTTTGGGCTTGTTTGTTTTTAAAGTTGCTTGTGGATTTAATGAGTCGCGGTTTTTGGCGCTTAATGAGCAGACATAAACCCCAGAATTTGCCTGGCATTTTAGTTAGACCTTACCTCAGCTCTGTGCGCTGCGACAGCAAACACAGGGCCGTAACGCACAACCTGGAGGCTGGGGCGCAGAAGGGGGGTGTGTTTCTATAGTTTTCCAGACAATAGAAACACACAAAAACATGCACAAATTACTAAAGTTTTTTTTTTTTTTGTACTGTTGTGACCTTTAAACAGTCTCTCCTTCAGTTCAACCTTATAAGTGGAGTCACATTGTTGATGTAATCATAAAATAAATTGCAATTACGTTTAGGCAAAGCTCAATGTGATTTTCACAGGTGCGTTGTTGTTAGCTGCTGAAAGTAACTAAAATAGTTACTTTCAATGTAACTTACTTACTTTGCAAATCAAGAAATCAGTTATCTAAGTTACTTTTTCAAAGTATCTATGCCATCACTGCCTGTGTGTCCTCTGTGTGGAGATAGTTTGGCTGTAATGAAAGAATATAATCTAAGAAGGGATTATCAAGCTTCTCAGAAACACACAAAGGCAATAATATGAACATCTCAGAGCAGCACAATAATGCAGTTTCAGTTTATTATTCATGCACTTTAATTTACGTATTTATCTTGACATTAAGAAACATATTTAGTTTTTCAAAACAATAAAATTTTTTGCTGTTTGCCTGTTGAAAATGTTTTCCCTTGAGGTTACTGGCAGTCATGACAAAATATTGCTTTGTTCTTTTAATGTACAGAACGTGCGATTTTTTTTTTTTTTTGAAGGAAGTTTGTTTTTGTCTGTTTGTCTGACAGATCCATAAGAAAATATGGCTTTATTCACTTAATTATTAAATAATATACAGTGTGTTAGGTCTTGGTTCAACAAGCTATGTGCAATCATTTCAACATATTTCAGTAAACGTAGAACCAGTCCGGCCCCCGGCTTGTAGCAAATTTTTTTTTTTTTGGCCCTCGGTGTATTTGACTTTGACATCCCTGCCGTAGAGGAATGGCAATGTCTGGGAGAGACGGCAGTGGAGTTTTTGACCGGCTTGCTCAGCAGAGTCCTGCAGAGTGAGAAAATGCGGGATGACTGAAGGAGTGACCGATGGGTTCAAATAAGGGAGTGGGGATAAGTTTGACAGACGAGATTAAACAAGAGGCTCCGCAGATCAAGATGTTTGCAGATGACATTGTAAACTGCGGTGAAGGTCAGAAGCATGTGCAGGGAAACTTAGATGAGGTTTGCCTCGGAGGGATAAAGGTCAGCAAAAGCAGGACGGAATAATGTGTGTCTGAGCGATCGTGAGGAAGGTGCAAAGGTGAAGCTGGAAGGAGCAACAGCGGCAAGAGTTTAAATCATCGTCGACAGCGGGCAGCGTGAAAATCAGAGGTGACGAAGAGTATCAGCAGATGGAGGCGGTTGTCATCAGGAAGGTGTTATGACTTCTGTGATATATGATGCTGAGACCCCGGCATTGTCTGCAAAACAAGAGGCTGAGCAGAAGGTGACAATGAAAAGGTGCCGAGATTTTCATTGGGAGTGACCGGGATTAAAAAATAAATAGATCAGAGGAACAGCTAAGGTTCAGTGATTTGGACAAGTTCTTAGCGGAAAGGATGTTGGCGGGTGGAGAAGAGGAAGAGCCCGGACAGGATTAATGCACATAGTGAAGGAGGACAGGGAGTTGGTTAGTGTAACAGTTGAAGAGGCAACGGATAGGATAGGGTGAGGTGGAGGCAAGTAATCAGCCGAGGCAACCCCTGAGGCGAGCCGCCGGAGGAGGGGGAGGGAGAGTCAAGGAAATTTGAGTTGTAAGAAAAATTCGAAGGCTATTTGTCATTTTCCCTCCACTTTTTTCCCCGTTTTTTTTTTTTTTTTTTTTTTTTTTAAACCAGTATTTCCCCGGTAATACACAAGTTTGTGTTGGTCTGTTAAAAAAAACAAACAAACAAAAAAAAAAACACCTTGAAGATTTGAGTGTGACCAAAAGCATAAAAGTTCAAATGAGGATGTCAGACATTGCGACGTTCTAATCGTTTTTGTCTCCTGTGTTTAACTCCCTTATTTCTGCTGCTGGACGCGTATCTCTGAGGTTTGGACAGACGAGTAAATAAACTCATTTTAAACCCGGCACATTGTGAAATGCAAGGACAGAAAATACACCGCAAAGGGGCCGGTTCCTTCTCAGCTTTCCTCTCAGGCTCAACATTGTGGCCTACCTTTAGCTAGCCCACATTAAAATCCAAATGTGCCACTTAAAAGCGTCAAGTAATGACAGACGTGAATCGCTTCCTCCACCTTTTTTTTTTTTTTTTTTTACATTCGTAGACAGATTTCACGGAGGTGCTCGGCGTCGATCCATCCTGAATTAATGCGTCTTGCCAAACACAGCTGTTTCCTCGATGCCACAACTCTTCGCTGTCACTACTTGTCTCGAGAAGCCTCTGCGGGCGCAGCAATTACAGAGTTTGTTGTTGGCTGCTGCTAGTGGGTCCTCTGGGCATCTGTATCGTGGTCTAATTTCATCCCCACTCTGCGGGGTAATTCGATCATCTCTCGCGGCCCGGGGAAAGGCACACAGTAGGTACAAGGAAACAGAAAAACTCCGATAAATCCATTTAGACTGTTTTTAATCCGTTCTATGATGGTCTGCTGTGTACAGCGTGTCAAAGGAGGAGCTGTTCGAAGCACGTGAGGACGACTTTGAGCGGACCAATCACACTAAGTATCCCAGGAACCTCCATGTTCTTGAACAAAGTTTTTCTGTAGAAAAAAAAAAAAAAAAAAAGAAGAAGAAGAAGAAAGAAACAGCAGTCCTCTAGTGCCCCCGGTGGTCAGTCTGTGGGGAATGCTGGACCAGGATTATGGGTGTGTAGCGCCATCTACAGGTAAGCGTTTGCCTTCTGTGATTTCCGACAATGACAGCGTTTCAGTGTGACTGAAGCACCATATTCTGTGTGTAATGTTTTGGAAAGAGTATGAATCGCATTTTAATGACCAAACACCGAGCATCTTTATGAAATGAGATAAACAACATGAAACACTCAAGCACAACAATCAATAGCAAACATAGAAAGAAAAAAAGAAAAAAAAAAAAAAAAAAAAAAAGAAAGCTGGATGAATGATGGTTACCCCAGATCAGTGGTGGTTAAAATGCTGGTATGGATGGTCTTTACTCCTTCCTGTTTGGAGTCTCACCACCATGACTGAGCTGTCATGACAGCAGCACAAGGTAAATGAACTGTATTCTTGTATTCCTGAAGGGTTATTGAGGATGATGCCGTGGCTGAATTTATTTGCTTCATACAAGATCCATCAGCGCCCCTGTGTGGTCACACAGCGAAGCAGAGAAGTGTTTCTTTAAATCCACTATTTGTTTGACCAAAAATAACCGTGAGATGAAGTTCAGAACAAGAACTAAACAAAAAGCAGTAGACTATATGAATTGGATATTTAAACCCCTGTGGATATAACTGCTCCGCTCCATTTTGGCACAGTTCAAGTTGAACATTTATTTTTCCAGGGTGGAATGATTCAACAGCTTAAAACATATTATTGTCACATCCCAAAACAAGAACCGCATGCAAAAGTTTGGAGCTCCTGCAGATTTTCTTTAATCCATGCAGGCTTAACTGTATAATGCATTTGGTTTAGCGTTCTCGAACGAGTTGGATCTCGGCCAGGCATCGTGGGTGGTCCTTTACAAGCTTCTGGCACGAGTCCAGCTGGATATTTGACCACTCTTCTTGGCAGAGTCCATTTGAATTGGTGGTTTATCTGCCGCCCACCCAACTTTTGGTTGTTGCATATGAGAGTCTGCAGTGACTGGCAGGAAGTTTGATGGGAGGTTAAGATGTTCAGGAACGGCCGAGACTCAAACTGAAAGCAGCCAAAACGCCGGTGATGCTGTCCAAAGCTTCACATTATTAGCATGATGGCTCCCATCATGCTAATAAAAACAATTTCTTGTTTTGACAAAAAAAAAAAAAAAAAACAACTTTGAGCTTGGGTGAAACCACATGGAAAAGAAAACTTTTTGGACCTAACAAGAAAATCTGAGTATAGCAGGAGGCATTTATGAAGACGTCAAGGTGTTGAATTCGCCGCAACCATACCAGATGTGAGGGTTTTTTTCTTCTTCTTTTATCCAGTGACGGTACATCGCACAAGCGTTGATGATGTAAGGAATAATGAGGACAACCTCTAAATTTTGTGATCTCACTCTATCGGGACCAACACACATGATTTAGACTGATTTTTAAGATCGATAAAAGGCTAACATTAAGCTTCTGGATGTTCCTGATCCCATCCCATGCTTTGCTTAAAGTCCAGCAAACCAAGCTATTAAAATAAATTCTACCATTTCTGTTTGTTTCAAGAGTGTGGTCGTTGCCAAGTGAGATTATGCAGTGGGGATGCGGACAGATGCTTTAGTCGCTTATGTATCATTTCGACTCTTTCATCCATTTTCTTAAATAAAATGCACGTCTTATGCAGTTATTCCATCCTGGAAAAGAATCGGTTTGAATGAGCTTCGTAAAAGTAAAAATTAATGACATTCATGCCAATTATGAATGCATGTAAACATTCAACTGGAGCTGGAGCTTCCCGCTTGCTTAACAGAATAATGAGGCTTATTTGAGCATGAGAGATATGAATGTCATGTTTTCAGGGTGAGAAATATGACCGAAATCGTCTGGTACCAAACAAAGACAGCAAAAATAAAACTCAAGGTTCGGATTATCGCTGACAAATCCACTTAAAGTGATGCATTAATAACATTGTTTGTTTTTTTTTATTATAATGCATCCATTTGCATTTCCAAACAACCTTATTGTTGAAGGTCATGTAAATGTTCCACTAGTTTGAGGTTTTAGAGAGTAATACCCGTTACAACATGTTTACAAAATTAGTATCTCTGGTTTACGTGTAAATTCCAAATATGACAAAAACTAAAAATATTTCTATAAATACTATAAATACTGTAAAGTCATGATTCTTACATCTTTCTACGAAAATACGTTCCATATGCAGAAAACATGAGAAGTACATTCACTTTTACTTTTGTTCATATAAATCTCTACTGCTAAAGTGTTTTTAAATTAGCGCACGGCTCTTATGTCATCACAACACTTAACAGTTTCCTCTTCAAAATGAAGAGGAAATAGGTTTTCATAAAAATTAAATCTAAAAATACCACAAAGAATACAAATGCCCTTTTATGGAGATTTGGGGTGGGTGGGGGGTAAATCAGCTACCAACAGACGTTCACTGCTCTTTTTGCTCTTTTTTTTTTTTTTTTTCCCGATGTAAAATGGTTTTGATATTCTGAAGTGAAATTTTTGGCATTAAAGTTCTGACGTCTCCCGCCCTGGCGGCGCTACATCTGGTTGTCGTTGTACTGCGGGCTGGAGAACTGGTCCTGCATGGCTCCGGCAGCCGCCCCCATGGCGGCCTGCTGGGCTGCCGCCTGGACGTGGGGGTTCTTCCAGGCTCCCGTGGCCCACTCCTCCTGCGCTTTGGACATGCTCGCCCCAGTGCCGCGATAGAAATTATGGATCTGCGAGCAAGATGAGGTGATGAGTTAATAACAATACGGCTTCTTATGAAAGATAGCAATGAACCCGTGAATCTTTTTACCTTGGTGAGTGCAACGAACGACAGCGAGGCCACAGCCGTGAACATGATTGTCGGGATGAGCATGACTAAAGCAATGAAAATGTTATAGCTGAAGAAGGAGATGGTGGCCAACCAGCCGCTGTAAAACAAAAATATACGAGTGTTAGAAAATGTCATTTAATTATTTAAATATTAGCATCAGAGAATCAGGACCAAAAAAAAAAAAAAAGAGAACATAAACCGTTATAT
Source organism: Poeciliopsis turrubarensis (assembly GCA_010277015.1). Taxonomy (NCBI): domain Eukaryota; kingdom Metazoa; phylum Chordata; class Actinopteri; order Cyprinodontiformes; family Poeciliidae; genus Poeciliopsis; species Poeciliopsis turrubarensis. The sequence continues at coordinate 750,874 of VMRN01000045.1, read as the reverse complement.
TGGACTCTGTGGTTCTCCTCCACCCAACAGAACTGAACATCTGGCTGCTAAGTGGTGTGATATTCATTGATTTAAGTATTGTGATATAAAAAGTTAAGGTTTTATGGATGAGAACGTCCCGATGCACATGGTGACATTTACTAACTTTATAGAGGCTGTCATAACATTAATTTCTGATCATCAGCCTGAGTCAGGTGACATTTACAGGATTACTTTAATGGCCTCTCAAAGTTTAATACGAGGACTAACATAAAAGTTATAGCGAGCCAATATCTGAGAGTTTGACATTGTAATCTTTATGAGAAGCGATGAGAGGGGGAAAAAAAAGAAACTATGTCTAATTTGGGCGGCACTGTCATTCTCCTTAAGCATAAAATATGACAACGATCAAAGAAGTGACCTTCGACCTTTCGGGATTTTATATGTTTTGTTCTATATTCTTCAAAAAATGTTAAGACTTTTTACTTCTCCAGCATTTTAAATATACACAAAATGCAGCTTAACATTTTATGCACATGGCTCTTTTTGTTCTTTCTCTGCCAGCAGCACATTAGCTTTATTTACATCAACTTCACTTGTGTTTATACGTGACAATTTTCTGATGGTAACTAGAGCTACGTTCAGTTTTCTTTTCATATTTTATTCTGCAAAACTTAGAAATCCTTTCCCACTGCAACTCTAAGGTAAGGCAAATAAAAAATGGAGGGGGTGAACATTTGGAAATTTAGGTCCGAATCACACACAGTTCAAAACAACCTCAAATTAGTTCAGCAACAGATGAACGAGAAAGTTTGGAAAAAGAATCTCCTTTTGAAGATTTTTTCGGTGTGTGGATCCTCTCTCTAACTCTCACCATACTCCCCATCCTGGGATGCCGATGCTCTGGATGATGCTGATTCCAACTTGGGCCATGAACACAAAGAAGAACAGCATGAAGTTGAAGGAGCTGTCTGTCCTAACAAAAATACAACAAAACATTTATATTTCACCAGTATTGTTTTCGTCAGGCTTTATTTTCTTTTTTGTGTGGGTGAAATCCTCAAAATCAATCGATCTTTTAACGCAGTGGCATAATCTCACACTGACAACGTGCAGTTTTACGTCAGTGATGTTTGACGAATTAGTTTCACATCCCTTTACTTATAACACAATTTTCTGGTCGCCTTCCCCCGACTTTTGAAGATCTGCCTTAGTTAACCGGTGCGTTCTCTTGCTTTTCTACTTTTGGAGCACGTCGATGAGGACTGGCGTTCTCTGCCAGAAGCCGGTGCATATCTTAACACGGAGTATACTCAAACCTATTTAACTTTTTCAACATACTTTATGTGGCTTTTTTTTTTTTTTTTTTTGTACCATAAAAGTTGAATTTGTTTTAGTCTTTTTATGGATCAGGGCTGCCGATTCCAGCAAAGGGGGCTGCAGATCCATGTTCTCGATCGATTGAAAGCGCCTTTATTTATCTGACTTGTGATTATGTAGACGTTTAACAAATTCAAGCTGATGTTCATTAAAATGAGCAGCCATGAAAGACAAGGACGTGTCACTCACTAGCTGAAACATCACACGTGTATGTTTGGAAGGAAACATCCTTTATAATCTACAGATACTTGATTTTGGCACCAGGATATAAAATCACACCAGACACTGTCCCATTCAGAATGACTTACTTTTATAACAATTCTTCAGATTTACAACGACTTCATCATCCAACCCAGTAAGGACCTTGTTAGAAAGCTGCATATTTTTAAGTTCTGGACTTACTTGAACGCCTTGTAAATGGGCCTGAACCAACACACGTAGGAGCAAGGGGTGAACATCAGGAGCCAGATGAGGGACAACCCGAAGTTGGTCACTCCGCCGCCGCCAAACATCCAAGCAAAGCAACCGACGAAATTCACTGCAAGGGTGGCACTGTTCACTGCAAAGGAGCCACAGAGACATTTTGGGGTTTTTGGTGCGAAACGTGAACAAAAGATTATATCCACTTCATGCGCATGCACGTGCAGAGAAGAGTTTTGAAAAATGAAATAAAATTCATAGGAATGAAACCTGGACTAATGTAAACATAATAATGACAATAAAAGAAAAAATCTCCATGCACAATCAATGGTTTGAGATTTCCTATGAAACTAGAAAAACAAATGTGAAGAAAAAAAAAAAAACATAACGTTGAAGCAACAAACATGCACATTACTGTTTCATATCACACGATTTACCAAATGAAAATCAGGCAGAAAAAAAAAGGTTTGTGGCTTTGATTACAAATGAAATACCTTCTGTTTAGCATTGATTTTTTTTTAAAAAAAAAAAAAGAGGAATCTGCAGAAAGAAAGAAAAAAGACTCATAGAGTTAATTTGCAGCGCAAGACATACAGAGTGTCTTGTAAAAAATGTCGTAGCCTCAGAATTTTCCACATTTTGTCGCAACTACACCGTCGTATTTCAAAGGGTTTTCCTGTGGCAACACAAAGCAGGGCATAATTGTGCAATCAAAGTAAAAGTATACACGGTTTTAAAATATAACATTTTAAACATACAAAAAAAAAAAGTACAGCAGGCTCATATTTTCGGAAGCCCACAAGTTACACGCAAGCCACACTTTTCAGATTTATATTTGTAAACAGAAAAGGAAATTACCCACTTATCGTGACGCTTCAAAATGATACAGTTTTGCTTATTCAGTCACATGACGTCCCATTTAAACACAGAAAAGCTTGCATGAGCACAGTGAGAGGTTATTGGAGCGTCATTGAGGTCATCAAATGATGCTGGTGAACACACTCACAGATCCACAGGTTGTACATTTTCTTGCACATGCTGCGGTGCTGATCAGGGATCTCCTCGAAGTTCTGGTAGAAGCAGGGCTTCAGAGGAACAAACCCGGGCAGAGGAGGGAAATTGGGCTCCGTATCTGCGAACGATGAAACAATGGTGAGACGTACACTCGAATTTATGTCACTTTTCTTGTGAATGTCAATTTACACCCACCAGCCATGTGGACACACGGTCGTGGTTCGCTTTGAGATTTAATCTTCCGCCAGGCCCTTCAGCCCTGTCAAACAAGAGGAGACTTCAGGTCGGTTCAACTGCGGGAGCTTCGCGATAACTTTCAGACGATTTAATACTTGATGAGATGTATCGCACAGCTAACGGTTTGAAAGGAGAGGGAGAGAGAGGTTAACGGTGGATGGAGCAGCTCTTGGTTGCCGTCCAGGCGTTTGCGGGGAGATGGACTATCTGCTAAGACGTGAACGACTTTCCGCTTTCATCATGCATGAGGAGACAATGCAACACGCGCGCGCAGAGGGCGGTGACAGCCTCGCGCAACCTGGAAGCGGATGAGACGCGCTGTTATTGCGTTCCGCGAATGGTGGAAATGTGGGAGCTGGCGACGGGAAACTTAATCTGCTTACCTCAGAGAGCAGCGGCTCCTCGGGCTGATATGCTCTCACACACACACACGCGCGCACACACGCACACACACACGTACCGTGAGTTCACCTGTGTCCCGAACACACCGAATACCGATCCACCGCCGCCTCAGGCCTCGCTGTTGGGAGATAACGGCACTTTCTTCTACCCGGTGTAACAGCAGTACTAATTTAAGGTCGTTCTAATCCTCCACCAATCAGCGCGCAGAGCTCCGCCGTCGCTCTGATTCTGTCCAATGGTGGGATCACTTTAATCCTTGACGTCGAACTACTGGCCCAATAGCTGTTCGGAACCCTGTCCATGGTGCTGAACGCACAGACTGAGGAGCCAGTTTTGTCGGAAGAGACCGATTGTCTCTTTTTAAAAAACACAAACAAACAAACAAATAAACAAAACAATTTGTGGTGTTTTCAATACCAGCTCGTACTGTGCCACGTGTTCATTAAAATACTAAATTTTATGAATAAATTGCGTCTAGCGGGTCACATCAGTAAGGGACGAAGCTTAATGTTTAGGTTTCCGAGGTGTCTTGAACACATCGAGATCCTGACACTTATGAGGAACAAACTATCTTACAGGTTCATCTAAATACATGAGAATGTTACGAAAAATCATGTATTTCAGTAATTCAAGACAAATGAAAGTCTACTCGACATATTAGCAATTATTAGTATTTGGCAAAGCTATAATGACAATTAAAAGTAAAATATAATAGAAAGACTCTTATAACAATTCACTGAACAGAAAGTGTTTATTTCTGTTAACACTCTTGATTTTAGATTTACATGAAAACCTATTGTTGACCTTTCAGAATACTGACTTTGGAGATTTTAGACAAGCCGTATTGTAGAAGCACGGTGCTGTGTCCACGCATAATAGAAAGTTGAGAGGAAGGGAAAAGGTATGAAAGGATAAAAAAAAAAAAATCAATTCTGAATATGCGCTACAACTGCTAAAATCCTTGTTACTACTGTTAAGCTGGTGAAAATCCAAGACAACATCAAAATCGTTTGACATGGACGAAAGTGAAACACGTCTGGATTGCTGTTCATTGATCCACATTTTTCAGATCGAATCTATTTCATTTGGAAATCAAGATCGGAGAGTTTGGAGGGAGAGTGCAGATGCACAAAATCTGTCTTGTGGCGACATTTGGGAACAATCATCTCCAATGTGAGCAAAACAAAGGACTGGACCGTCGATTCAAAGAGAAACGGGATCAAACTCATGCGTCCACTGTTGGTGCCTTAGAGTGCAAAATCAGTCAGAAGTTCAGAACCAACATAGACTTCTTCTCCAATCTCAAGTTCAGCAGGTCGACTGTTGAGTTGGACGTCACGACCAAATATTATCAGATTTGCTTACATGAGTTTTTCATGTGCTGCTTCTAACTTACTCACTTTGAGGAATAAATGTTCCTAACACAGCCCCCCCACAGGAGACATGACGAAGAGATGATTAGTGTTGCTTACTAAAGTTGTCAGTGTTCATAATGTTGTGCCTTATCGCCGTATGTTACGGCAGGTCATTCTTTCCTTCCAATAACTTACATAAGACTCAGCTGATTTATGATTGGCTGTTTTGAACCCGATAGGTTTTCTACTTTACACAAAAACACTCCAGTGTCGATGGCTCAAGTGAAGTCCTTTATGTTTGTCTCTTCTTCAACAATATTCATTTTATTGCTCAGCCTTTTAACTTGACCGACCTCCCTCCCATCCCCCCACAACAAACAGGGACACCACTGACATCAAAAATAGATTATTTCTCCCTTTTGCCTCATTCAGAAACTAATAGTCCTGCATGATATGAGTCCACCTGGCTCCAACAAACTCCACCAGCAGAACACGACCACTTTAGCCTGCAAAAAATAGATAAGGAATGTCATATTTCCCCCCACCCCCCCTGCAATCACTCTGATAAAGAAGCGTTGATGCAACACAGATAGGTTCACTCTGAAGATTTGTTTCCAGCCTGGGAGGAGCGGCTGATACACAACAGGATGCTAACTGTGTGGCGAAGCGCTGAATGAGTAATAAACCGAGAGAACCAAACATATTCAAACAGAATAGAAAACAAGGGGAGGAAAGAAGAAAGAAGTGATGGGAATGGGCTGACATCAATTTGGGTTTGAAGAGAACCCCTCCTTTCTTACTCTGGCTGTACGTTTAGGATCTTTTACTTACTAAAAAGGTAAACCGTTTAATGCGTCTCACAGGTTTTCTTCCATTTTGTCCTGTTTTTAACTCAAGCCGTCTTCCCATCGACTCTGACTGTGTTTTAGGATGTTGGCCAAAACCTCAAATCAAATAAAATGCACCGTAAACTTTGTGGTTTTTGAATGAGACAGAGAGAAAAAAGAAAAACTTGTTTTTGTTGTTCAAAAACAAAACAATGTTTTGCTTTTGAACAAAATTTGGAACCCGCATGTAATAATTTTATTTCAAACAAATGTTTCAATCACTCAGAAATGTTATTGTTAAATTATTCTTGATCAGTTTTGTTCAAACTCTTATGTGTCTCCTCCTTTATGTATCCTGGCAGCTCTGCGTCCTTGTCCTCCTGAGGAGAATAATTCAACCTGGTTACCATGTGTGTTTTCTTCGTCTCTATGGAGACCTTTTCATGCTGACCCATCAGTTCCAAGCCAACACGCAAATGTAAGAAATGTAGATTGTTATGCAGATTTTATGAGAAATTCATTTAACTTCTTTAGCGTTCAGCTTCAGTCTGGAATGAAATCAGTTTGGGTGAGATGTGGTCGCCACTGAAAAACAGATGGGGGCGCTGTTGTCAGTGTCTGTCTACAAGTCTGTAATGTGGTAGTTTCAGTTCAGCCACAAGCACTTATTGTTTTGGGGTTTTTTATTATTTAATAAAATAACAGACAAGTTTCTAAGTGTGAGGTGAGTTTAGTTGGATGCCGCAAGCTTGTGACGCCGACGCCAGTTCAGAAACCAGGCGTTACACAAATGTTACATTATCCACAGTAAGACTTTGTTGAAGAACTTCTACTTAAACTCCGGGGGGGGGTTATCTGTAAAAAGAATGATAAAAATTGCAATACAGAAAGTGTATAAATCTGTTACTTTTTGGTAAAATTAGAATGAACTGTGCAAATCACCTTGCAAAAGTATTCACTCTCACATTTTGTGATTTCATAAAAATCTAACCTGTAGGAGTGCATTTATTGCAGACTTATTTAACAGACCAGTGCAACACTAAATATAATTGTGAGGTGAAATAAAAAGAATGGGAGATATACATATATATATAGATTGTGTATTTGTCACAAGTAACAGTTTCAGAAGTGAGAGGTATTCAGCAATGAGGCAATGATTTGTTGAACCGACGTTCACAGCAGCAAGTCTTTTTGAGTGGGTCTCTGCCAGGTCTGCATGTGTGGAAAGTGAAATTTATGACAATTCTCTTTTGAGAAATAACTCAAGGTCAGTCAGATTTGACAGTGATCTTTTGCAAATAATTATTTTCAATGCTTTTCATAGATTCCAAATTTGATTTAGGTATGGACTTGAGTGGATAATGTTAAAGGCATAAATATGCGTCAATGTGGAGCCGTAAGTGGCTCTAGGGACCTTCGACAATCGATCTTAGTATATCTGCTAATGGTTTTTGAATATAGATAGAATAACAAATGCATGTTTTTCTCAGGGTACAGTGTCTTGTTTGTTTTCTATTCTGGATTCTCTAGGTGTCCACCAGGGGGCAGGCACGTGTAGAGGGGGGGATGGAGGGGGCTTGAGCCCCTGCCCCTTTTATTCTTGATGCCCTAGTTGATTTTCCAGTTTCTGCCTCCATGTTGTTCAGGCACCAGGTCCATGGTGAGGAGGGGGGCGGATCGGTGTCCTCTAACTATTAAATCATGGGCAAGAATATTTTTTATGCACTGGTTTGTAAATAAAAACGTAGGTCTATCGTTAATGTTAGAAAAGCTGTTTCTGTTTATATTTTTGAAATTGTCCTCGCACAGAAATGCTTTGGCTGTAACTAAATAGAAGTTACTGCAGAACCTCAAGTGTTAAAGGAAGATTCGGGCCTGAGCATTTATAGTTCACAAAATAAGCATCAGAGAAAACCCTTCCTACTAAGAACCTCAGCATCACTAACATGTTTAAATATAGATAAGGTGAATCTGTGAGAGGGAGACCAGGTTTATTGGCTGAGTTTAAAATCAGTCACTGATTATTGGTTGTTCGCTGTGATGTGTTTGTGAACAAACACAATTCAAACACAAACGTTACACCATATTGTAGCCATGGTAATACAACAAACTATCAAGATGATTCTTCAAACTTTTACAAACTTTCTAATTAAATCCTAAATGTGCAATGTTTTTCTCAGCTGAACGGATAACATAAATTTGAATAACATTGTCATCCTCTATAAATGATGGTTTAGATCTGTGGTCTGTTACAATTAAACCATTTCTAGGGGCCCCTGAATGTCTGGAGGGCCCTACCAGCAGCTATTCAGTTTTATTTGCCTTGATATTGTCACTCTTACAATTCTAGATGTCAGAGGTGCTAACATAAAAAAATTATGTATGTTAACACTTTTGAGCTTTTTTGATCTATAAATCAGTCTGCAGCCAAGTTGTTCTAGAGGTTAAATAAATATTATTAGGACTTAATTAGTAAAATGGCAGCAATTTTTCTTATTTCATAACTTCATAACCTTTGACCTTCTCTCCTCTGGTCTGTTTAACAGCTACAGTCTCAGATCACTCAGCCCTCCTGGACTATCAGTGGCAGAAACAGCAACTTTATACCACATGACGGTAATGATATAGTAGATTCTTGATGAATATGGGTTGTTGCTATGTTGCTGCACGGTGTTTTAAGATCTTGTTCAATGTGCCCCTTTTTAACTTTGAGCCACATTTTCAAAATTGCATTTTTATTTTTGAAAATGCAAACAATTAAAATTAAAATTAAATTAATTTTTTTTCCATTTTCTACATTTTCCAGTCGAAAATGGACAGAGATTGGTGGACATTTGTAATGGAAGCACAGCTACTACTCTTCAATAAACCTTTTAAGATGATATCCACATGTGGGTCACTCACCTTAAACATGACAGTCTTAGCAGTTTTGTTTTTTCTTAACTGCATTTAAATTTCACACAGAATCTCAAACAAAGTCCTTATGTTTTAAACTTATATCACCAGTTTAAAATTGTGCTTTTTCTCTTTGCTGCACATTCCACAAGTCTCAAAATTGGACAGAGGTAAATGTATCCATTTTTGCTTATAAAGGTTGTAAAGGTTGCATTCAGGTACAGCTGAGGCTGAATGTTTGGGGTCATTGTACTGCTCAGGTTGTTTTCTTGTGGGATTGCCATGGTTTTAGCTCCATCCATCGTCACATGGACATATTTCATCAGGGGGAACACATTTCATTGAGCGAAAAGGTTTTTTTCAGTGAATATGCAGTGTTAGTTTTCCACCAACATGTTTGGTAGGAAGCTGCCAATGACACTTTGTACAATTTTCTTTGAAGCATGAGTTTCTCCTTGCCATGGTTCCATATCAAGTCAGATTTGTGGAGTGCGCGACTAGAAGTTATTGTGACAATGGATCCCCCCCCTACCCCCGAGCTGTGGATCTCTTTCGCTGACAATTTAAGGCAGCTCCTCTGACAGCGCACACCTTGGCAGGTCTGAAAGAAATTCCTCAGCCATGCACTTCCACTTTAATTTGTTGAAAGACCGTACACTGACATTTCACATGAAATTCAAGTAAAACACAATTACGTTTGCAGTAGTAGCAGGATAAAATATGAGAAAATTCAAGGAGTTTTCAGGGGAGAAAATGGCATTTCTCATGTCATCTTCATTTCAAGGCATTGTAAACTGAAAAGTAAGAAAATATTATCAGGCCATAAATATAGCTGACAGCCCAATCTTATGCAGGAGATTTAATTCCTGCAGGAATAAAGTTCTTAAATGAAGTTTGTTAAATCACTGAGTTAATATTTTGCAGTTTTTCTTAGTAATGCAACAGATAAAAGTACAGAAGGAGATGATAATCAGTAGAATAACAACAGAATCAATATCATCATTAGGTGTATCATTAACCATAGTTTCATTTTACTGGCATTAATCAGTGCTGCACTCTAAGCTCAGGTAGAGGTCATAGTAGTAGATTCATGCAGATTTTAATAGTCACCACTAATTACTCTTTCACCCTTTTATTTTGGACTTGAGTCATAGCTTGATTGAATCTTGAGTTTGTTTAGTGAATCATAAGTTTCGTGTCTGTGTGGTGATCAGACCCACAGATCCATCAGATTCTCTGGGGAAGACTGAGGCGTTTGCTCCTAGGATTTCAGCAGTGGATCTTTAGATCTGGTATAAACTGGAATGTCTGAAAATGTTTGCAACTTTTGTTACAAATAACAATCTAAATAAAAAACAAAAAAACTGTAAAAGTAAATTAAATTACCTATAATTCATATGCAGTTGTTAGTCTTTTGGAGTACGGTGGACCCCTCTGATTCAACCATCTACAAACGTCTTACTCTATGGAAGGCAGCTACAAATTATTCACAGAAAACCTACCTATTTGTAGATGAATCAAACATTGTAGCAAAATGAACAAACTGTCATTTTGTTACAGTTTATTTTCTGAGTTATGCCTTTGCTAGCTTTGCACATCTAAAGATTGAAGATTTTACCCTTTATATACAAAAACAGCTTGAGGACACAAGTTTTCTTTCATATATTTACTACAAAAAGGTGAGACAGATTCAATGCTTTGTAGAATCTGCTGTTGTGACTGCTGAACACAAGAGCAAATCTTTTGGGGTTTGTCTACACTGGCTGTACGCGTCCAGGAGTTGAACGTTTTGCCAGTCATCTTTTGCAGAATAATTTATGCTAAGTCAAATTGGATGGGGAGCATCTGTGAGCAGTGATTTTTTTTCATCAATAAATCTGCCAGTTATGTGTATATCTGCAGTTTGTCTAGACAATTTTAGCACATCGATATGCTTCGTAGATGTGGTGATTACGTTTCTGGCTGCTGTCGTGATACAAAGCGAGCTTCTGCTCCAAGTTCAGTTCCTGTAAAAGTTACAAAGGATTCCTTGCACGATTTCTCACAACTCCATCAATCTTCTCATCAACTCTGACTAATTGTGTGACTGATGGTGCTGGGTTAACCCTTTCTATCTGCCATCAACAGCTTTTTGTGTGCACTCTAAACACTTCCACTTTGTTTCATTTTGTCCCTGTCATTCAAAAATATAGGGGCAAAATTGCTCTCAACTATGATTGCCACTCTTCTTGAAAGGGCGGGTTTGTGGTGTGCACCACTAAGTGGACTCATGTTGACAGATTGTCTGACCTGAGTTGTTTGCTGTTATATGCTACTTTGTCTTTGTCATATTCAATCCCAGTAAGTTGCACCTTGAGGTTTGTGGTTAGTGAGAGACAAAATGTGCTAAAAAGGCTCAAAGGGTATAATTACTTGTGCAAAGCACTGTAAGCGAGGACACTTGGGGAACAAATGAAGGATAGAACTTTAAATGTTGCAGCTGCACATCTGCTTTCAGAAACATTACAGAGAAGCAAGCTTTCCTCTTGTGTTTGTCTCTGCCGTTAGTGCTACATAAAATAAAAATAAAAACTCCTCTGCATAGGAGGATACCCTTGAATCCACAGGGTATCAGGTGGAGGCAACAGTCCAAATTTTGGATTCAGTGTTTGACACCAGCAGAGGAAGAAGGATGAACGGAAAAATTAGAGCCGAACAACAATTGCAGAGGACACAATAATTCTATCTGTCTCAATCTCATGATCCAATACCCCAGACATTTGCTTTTAATCAGACATCTGGGAGCTGCATCCATCCCATTTCATCAGCGCCAATCAATCCTGCGTCGATGAATACAGCGAGGCGGGAAATCTGGTTACATGATATGTTATTACCAGAAGGAACAATTTCATCTGAGACTGGTTTTGTTTCCCTGTTGTTTCATTTTGTGTCAGGCAACATAAGAATTTATGTTGCCAGAACAGTAAAACAACACTTATTTAATAGCACATATTAAGGTTGTGGGATTAAAAAAATGAATAAAAATCAGCACAAGACTTTCCTTTTATCTCGGGGAGTTATTTCTGCTAGAATGTCTTGTCACACTGTCCGGAACTTCAGTGAAGCTCCGCATTCGTCCTGGCCGCTGGTGCTGGCGAGTGTTGGGGATGGTGCTGGTATCAGTGATGCTGAGGGCGCTGCAGGAGGCAAGCCTTTTGTCTGCACTGGGTAGGCTCGGCTCCAGCTGGCTCCTGCTACGTGTTTACATGCAAAAGTCAGTGGCTCCCTCAGCACATGGAGCAGTGGCGGGGGCAGCAGCTGGTTGATTGATTGGGATGCAGAAGAAGCCCTCCCCTTCACCAGCCCACCTCTTTTTTTTTTAAACTCAGGGAGCACATGAGCCCCCCCCCCCCCCCCTTCACTTAAAACCATGCTCTCTTTTACTAACAAAAGTGCATGCTTTCACTAAACAATGCTACAAAAAAGCTTTTAAGAACGAATGTGCGGTTACCTAAATAAGGGGGTCGGGGGGATGGTGGGGGGGGGGGGTGTGGCAACGCATTAGTAGTCTTCACAGACACTCAAGCGGACCGTTCTCGATTCTTTATTTTTGCTCCAGCACATGCAGAATCCTTGCACTGGATGACCCCCTTCTCGTCACCCCCACTGCGGGCTGAGATGCATTTGTTGCAACAAATTTCCAAGTGCATTTCTATCCGGCAGCGTGCCTGCCACGAACGGGTCCCCCAAGGGCGAGAGGAAGGCATGGAGTCCAACAAAAAGAGAAAGGGGAGTATGAGTGCGTGCGTGCACGCGTGTGCTTGTCACCCACAGCTCCCGTGGACTCCGGCGGACTACCAGCCAGCCACTGTCTGGTAAACGGGCGCGTGCGTCAGGGGATACGTGTGCACGTGTGCGGCCAAGCGTGTATGTGTGTGGTGGGAGGATAGGAAAGCGGCACACACACACACACACACACACACACACACACGCACACACGCACACACACACACGCTTAACATTCGCTCGCAACATGGCGTTGAAGCGCCGAGAGACACGACAGCTCTGTCCCGACTAATGCAGTGGTTCTGCGCGGAAAGCCCGGGGACCGCTGCCCGAGAGAGACCCCAAGCCTCCACAGAGACCCCGTTACGCACCGCCGTGGACAATAACGGATTCCAGCGTGTGCGTGTCGCCCTGTGGACTCGAAACTACGGTGTATGTGATTGTATACATGCGCACGCTTCTGCCCCGCTGGTGGAAATCAAAGGCTGTACATGGCGGTGGAGAGCATTATTTGGCTGTTCTGTCTTCTTTCGCTGTATTGGGGTCCAACCAAGCAAGGTAAAGCGCCTTTTTTTATTTTATTTTAATTTTTTTTTTGTCATCATGAGAGAGGTGAGGGGGGGTTGTTTATATGTGTGTTTGTTTCGGCGGGGTGAAACCGGCCGCTCAGATTACACAGAAGTGCAGTCGGCACCAAAAGTCGGCTGCCAAACAGACAGGACGGAGCTGCTGGGGGGGATTTGCACCCTGCGCCTTGCTGCGGCTCCTCGGTATTCCGCCGTCACCTCACATGGCCTCTGTGCTTGTTTATGAGATCCAGGGGGAGGTGGGGAGGGGGGGGTTGTTGCATCGATGCTTCGGTTGCCTCCCAGCAAAGAAGGCGCCTATAGGACTCCGGGGTTGTCAAGTTGCAGAAGACCCGAATGTGAACACGCCGGGCCGCCGCGTTGAGCTGAACGGTGAAAGTTTGGCGGCTCAGTGTAAAGACAAGTGAGTTCTGAGTTTCTGTCCACCAAAAGACAAGAAGAAGAAGGAAAAAAATAAAATAATAATAATAAAAAAAGCGCAACACTACATCTTTTTAATGCACGCCAAAAAACACAAAATGTCTGGAAATGATACAATAAAACCATGAAAATATAAATATCATGATTTGCTTTTATTTAAGATGTAAAAGCAACAGTTTAGTTCTCTACTCCTTGCAGAAATAACGTCTGCTCCTTGATTATTCCAGTTAGAATAACAGTGTAACATTTATTTGTTGCTTATTTCAATATAATAAGCCTCCATTCACCAGAACAATTAATTGAAATTTAATTAGAATTTGGCTGTAGTTTTCCAGTGCTTATTGAGAGGAATGTTAGAATGTAAAAATCACTGTTTTTCTGAGTTAAAAAGAAGTACATAGTTTACAGGCATGGAGTTCAGTGAACTGGGGTTTATATATAACTAACCCAAAGTTTTCCTTATTGGGACAGACCTGCACACTATGATAATGACTAATTCACTAACCTGTCAATGAAGGAGATTAAGAGCTACATTTACAGCAACATTGTTTCCCAAAAGCAACAAAAGCATAGTCCATTTTTTTTTTTTTTATGCGAGCAACTTTCTAAGCAATGTATCTCATTCAAATGTCTGTAATTCTAATGAATTCAAGAAAGTAATAATAGAGATTTTGTGAAAAATATCTGATCAGATAACAGATGAGACAGATTCAATTGCAAAAAGTCTTTATCTTGAGGTCTTGATCACTTTTGAATGTCATTTCCGGTGTGTTTTAAGGATTGGCTAGTTTCTACATAAAACAAACAGATGACAGGATTTAACAAACAGAAAACAGCAGCAGACATGAACACCGTGTTTATGCTTAGCAAGTCTGCATGTGTTAACTGTCAATGTAATCCAACCTTGTTAAGTTATACCGTCTAGAGGACATACAGTATTAATAATTATGGGGTCGATGCGGAGCAGAGAGACATTCGTGAGCTCGGTGAAAACAGTTGCTTTTAGACCTGGCATGTTCCTGTTCCTCCCAATTTGGCCTCCATTCACCATTCAGCTGGTCAATTTATGTAAGGCTTTTATCAGTAATATCAGTTCACAGCCATTTCAGATGGAAGATTGAGGTTTGCATCAGATTGGAAATTTCTACGTCTGTGATTAAATGGCTGAAGAAAAGCCTTTCAAACAAGAAGCTGTTAATCATCAAGTTGGACAGAAGAGCGGTAGTCTCACAGCTTGATGGAAGACAACTTTTTACAGCACATCATATTTTATATGTATAATGGGTTTCAAGGGCATGAATCTAATCTACACAAGGAATCCTGCTTGTGTCTGAATAGATATCTAAGCCTGATTTGCCTATAGAGTCAGATGGTTGGATGAAATGTATAGTTTATGGTTCCATGCATATGAGGTTAAATTGAAAAGGTGTCTGCGTTCCACTACATACTGCAAGTTTAAAATGAGATGTCTTTAAACAACCTTTATTCACATTCAACAACTGTTGCTGTCCGGACATTGTCTCGCACCTTGCGGCTGCTTCATCTTGAGACTCTTTCTTCATGTTTTGGTATCAGCGATTGCAAAGAAAGCAGCGACAATGTGCAAGAATTGATGTGGAAGTGAAAAAGCCTTGAGTCGAGAAGGTTGGGGTAAAGAAGGAGACTGAATGTGTTCTTTGTTCATTTTAATCTGATAAGTAACTAGAGGGTCATGGATGACATGCACTTCGGTCCCCAAGAAAGTTTGAATAAAATCTACCCCCCCCCCCCCATTGAGATCCTCCTCACATGAGTTGATCCCACAATGGAGGCCATCACACCCAGAACCAGAAATCTAGTGTGTAGGTTGTCTATAGTGATTTCGTTGAATACGTCAACAGAAATGCTTATGGTTTGTTCAATATCTCTGCTTTAATTCTTTGAAAGGTTTAGCTTCTGATCCGCTAAATAATGCCGGTATTCAATACATTAACATTAACTGAATTCTTGGTAATGATCTTATGCATACTTTAGCTAACAAGCTGGATTGTTTGACACATAAATAGAAAGTTAGTATACTAATATTATTATCTGGCATTCAACATTATTTCTTTGGAATATTCTGTTTAAAGCCACATGCAACTGCATTGGATCCTTAAATAAGAGAGATAAAATGGAGGAATAAAGGTCAAGTTGAATATTCCATAATTTATCATCTCACAGTAATCGGTGATGAGTGTTCATTGCATCAAAACAGAGTGTGAAATGTATTTACCGTGTGTTTAAAATACCATTACTCTGTTAACTGTTAGCAGGTGGCCCATTCATACATCTACTGTGTTCTCTTTATCTGAAATTGGGTCGTAGGAATGACAGGTCCAGGAGGGAAACCCAGATTTTTCTTTCCCCAGTGACATTCTCCAACCCATTCAAGGGATTTCTGAGTTGTTCCCAGACTAGATGGGATATGTAGTCCCTCCAGTATTTTGTATTTTCTTCATCTGAAATTGACTTTTGATTGATTGTTTATTTTTGCTGTAGTTCAAGTACAAATCTCAGTCAAGAGCGGTTTTCTGAAATGAAAACTCTGGGAGCCAACAGTGTCAATCCGGACTGATCACCCTGGAATACTATTGTAATTATTTACCCTCTTATGCTATGCCAAGCTTATTAATTTTGAGTGAAGCTCTGCGAGACACCATTTTCATATTTTTCATTTATTTCGAATGTGTTTTAAAGTCTACAGAAATGTTTTTTTTCTGAATCCAAACCAAATTCGAAGAAAAGAGCCTCCGGACAATCCAAAAGCAATAATCAGTGATTTTTCAGAGTGCATCAATTGTTGGAATCAATGGTGAACGTCTTCTGAACTTGTGTAAATTTTTACTATTTGGAACTCAGCTTTTTGAATTACATACAGGTGGACACACTGTAATTAATAAATCCACGGTTCAGATGAACGCCCAAATGCCTCACACAATAGTTAATATAGAAAGAACGATCTGTTTTGTGCTCTAAAATTTGTTCACAAAAGCTTAGAAATAATAAATATTTAACACAAAAAAAATGAACATAACACCGCTAAGAAATCTACCAAAGTCAATCATAACAGAACCAAACTCAGTGACCAATCTGTGTCCTCGGTGCAGATTAGCACTCAGATAAATATAATGCCTCAGCATGGATGGACCCGTCACTGTTCCATGTGGAGTAGAGTGAGAAAGAGTGAAGTGTAAGGTTTGCCCCAGAAAACTTGCTAAGCCTGGTGGTTGGGGGACTCGGGCAGTCATTCATTCAGTTGCCTGTTGTGTTTTTGAGTTAAAAAATTTTTTAAAAGTTGACAGAAAATTTGAAAATATCACTTGACAATTATGTGTTATTGAAATATTGGAAGGTTAATACCAGAACACCAAGTATAAAGTCTTAAAAATGCTAACATTTTTAAATAAATAAGTAATGCTTAGCCTGGTGGGGGCAGAAGTAAAGCCTGTTGGCCCACCAGGCTTATAATAGACTGGGGAAAACCCTGAAGAGGAGTCCTGCAGGGCTGGAACCATGAGAGGAAAAGGGGCATTACTGTTTGGTCTTCCAGTCTTCCATTGGAGCTGTTGTTTATGTACCGTCAATTTAGAAGATAAGTTGAGAAATAGCCATTTTATTTCTGGCTTCATAATAATAACCTTAATCAGTGTCCTCTTTGCTAGAAAAAAACACAATGCAGAGAAGGTTGGATGCATTCTGTGTTTGGATTGCAGACGAGATAATGTCACACTGACAAATAAATGTATGTTGCTGATTAAATGAAAATGCGACAATGCTTCCTCTGTTAGTGCTCCTACCAATAATAGTGATATTTGATTTAAAAATCTCAATATTCTGATAACTGCAAAAATGTACACACATTTTGTTCTAAAATTTTGTACTAATTTGTGTTGGGAGAGGGAACTTTGCCTGAGTGTTCTTGTCATCATTGGCGTTTGACATTGACTTTGTAATGATTTCTCATATATAAAAAAGGATTACAAAGTTGAGTTTTTAACAAACAGATCATTTTCTTACCATTTTTTCCACCCCACTGACCAAGTTTCAGACTTACTAGATTTTGAAAAACAGGGAGACTTCTTGATTGAGGAGCTTTACTGTGTGTCCAATAGTTCACTGCTTGGATTATTACCAGTAACCTTAATTTTGTTGCAAACCTTTTGAGTACATTTCACTGACCTCCTAAAACTGGAGTGTTGAGTGGAAGTGGCTGTGGGAATACAGGCTGGTAAGCAGTGGGCACAGTGAGGGATGCTTTAATGGGTGCTGGGAAAATGTGAGGTTAAGGGCTGTTCCTACATGCACAAAGTATATGTATTTGTCCACTCCAAGTATCAAGTGGAAATATGCGCATTATACTTAATGAATTTGACAAAAGTCTAGACGGCTCTTTGTTCTCCCTCTGTTTAGTCAAACAGTTCTGCAGCTATTAAAAAAGATAATTATCTCCAGTTATGCAAGGGTTTCTGAGAAACTGAATTGGATTTTAACAATAATGAGTCACAGGTACTGACTGAACACTGACCTGAAAAACACACCATTTTTATTCGGCATGACTGCATGATTTTTTTTTAAAAACTCACATTTGTCTTATCCCTGTGCGCCAGCTATTTTTTTGTTTTATGTGCTTCTGCTTTGTCCAGCTTAAAACCCCCAGCTCCCACTTTGGCAACAAACCCACCCTCCCCCTGGTACAATTCCACAGGAGCAGCAGAGTGTGATATGCCTTGATGAAACTTAAATGTACATTCATCTCTTCCACTGGTCTTGTCATGGTGCATTCGTCAAGCTGCGTTTTCCTCTTAGAATAGCCAAATGGAGCATGTCTTGAGTTCTGGACAGAATATTGGCTGCAAGTACATTTCAATTAGTTTGTCTCATAGATTAGAAACCAGTAGTTATTCAGGAGCGGTACTTTGTTTTGTTTTTTTTTGCAAGATTTTATAATGTGTTGACATCATTATTTGAAGTTCTAGCAAAATGTCAGTGACAAGCTTTTCTCAGATACAAATTAGACACAATGAACTCGCTGTTTTAATTCCAAATCATTCTCTAATGGGTTTTTGCTGGATTGACATTCTCACGGTACGATAACCTTTAGTAAAAAAATACACAGTACTGCATTTTGCAATTTAACATTTTAAACAAAAATGTGCAACATGAACTAATTGTCCATATTCCTCACAAAAGCAACAATAATTCCTACTACTGCAAAAATAATATTCATTCCTCCAGCTATATTCTTAGAAATCACCTTGAGTTATTGCTGCTTTGATTTTGATTCACAACCTGAGGCAAAATTATACAGTAGAACAAACATATTGTCATTTAGGGAGTATTTTTAACCATCCTTCATTGACTGTGGCTCAATGGGAAGAGTGGTCGTCTTAAAATAAGATAGCTGTGGGTTTAATTCCACCTCCCTCCACTGTGAAGTGCAGACCTCTCCTTTAACAAGACACTTGGTGTGCGACTGGGTGAATGCAGCTCCAGTGTGGTTGTAAAAGCGCTACAAAATTTCACTTCGTCTACCAGTTAGCTGTAAGGGCTTCTTGTACAGCAAAGGTTCCCTGTTTGTTCTTCTCCCCTTCATTAAGGAACACAAAAATAAAAAGCATAATGAGTTGGGTTTTCAAGCTGAGTATTTGGGGAACTAGCCTGCAGTGAGCTGCTTTACAAGCAGGCTGATTATAAGTTACCATGTGTAGTTTAGGAACCCTTTAAATCCCCAGCCAGAATGCTACTTGAGACGCTATTGGTTGGTGTTTGCATTACAGCACCCAATCCAGGAGCATCATTCACTTTTATTTGGCACTGATAAAAATGCCAAATTTGTATCAGTGCAGGACATAAGGAACTGTAGATGATTTTATCTTCTCCTGTAATGCTAAGGGAGTCTCTACTGTGCATATTAATGTGTATTTGGTGATATTAAAACAGGGAGTTATAAGGATTTTCTGAGGGCATTTCAAGTTTTAGGATTTCATTTATTTGCAGGCGGCTGTAATATTTAAAATAATGTATTTGATCATCAGAAAACCTATTATCTGGATAAATAAAAGACGATGCTTGTCTTTTATGTGTTGCAGTCGTCGAAGTGGGGGGGGGGGAAAATGGTCGAAAAAGGAATCAACTATTAAAAGTTTATCTGTGCATTCAAGCTTAATTCTGACGTTCCTGCACAGAAGCTTTTAGATCCGTTTGCTTCAGCTCGTGCAGTGCAATTTATGCTCAACACGTTTTACAAGCTAAAGTGGTGATTCATTCTAATGTGACATTGACCGGATGGGGGGGAAAAAAAAAACAAAAAAAAACACTACACGTGGAACGCTTGATCAGTCAGAGAATGTGAATGCCGCACACTCAACTTTAAGGTTTGAGGTGATTATCGAAGTAGTAGTTCCCTATCAGGGCCATTTGTCATGATAAAAATGTTTCCTGCACACCTTTGATCAGACTCTGGTGACTGAAGTGGAAACCTGAACCTTCAAATAGGTACTTCATAAATCTTTTGGCAGTATCCTAGTAAAACGCTTGCTGCGATTTCTTTAATGGGGTCTCTGCAGAGCGTCACGGGTGATCATATAAAGCTGAAACAATCACAAGAACACTTTGAACTTCTCCGGGGGAAAATGATTAATAGAGTACTATATTTTAAAACAGGACGTTAAATCACCTTAAAACTCACATTTTTATATCATAACTTTAATTGTGAATTTCTCATTTTGAGAGTGTAGTAGGGTGACTGTAAATATAATTGAAATAGTAAGTACCTAGAAGAAATATATCCTTGTTGTTGTCAGGTTGGAGTGATTAACCCTTCTGCAAAGTACGTGGTAAATATTTTTGTAAAGCTAGCAATAAAATTTAGACAATAAAAATCTTAGTCACCTTGAGAGAAATGGGTGGAAAGTGATTTTGAGACAGAAAATTTATGACACAGTGGTGCTGTGTTCAAAGTCCATTTTCTAACTTAAAGCACATGGCAGTAAAGCTGCACTACAGGGTGGGGAGGCATTTTGGGGTTGACAATCTGTCAGAGAAGACCCATTTTACATACCCACTCATTTCACACGTTTTATTGCAGCTCATTTAGTCTGTAACTTAATATTTAAAGTATTTCCCCTGCAACTTTTAAATTGGCACTGTAATTATATCTAAAAAAAAAAAAAAAAAAAAAAAAACCACCCAAAAAACCTTCATCTATTTCCTTGTTGTTTAGTTATTGCTAATACCAACTTCTTACAAGATGCATATAGCGTTTATGTTTAATATTTCTAGAGTCTGGAGGCAACAGAACATTTTAACATTTATACATTTCTGCAAGATACTTTAGTCATATTTAGTAAGTTAGAATATTAATGGAGTGTTCTTTCATTTCAGAAACTTGATTCACAAAGTGAAAGACATTATATAGATTAGTTACGCACAGACTGATGTTTTCACGCCTTTTTTTCCTAATAATTATGGCAATTTTCTGCCGTACAGTTAATGGAAACATATTTAAAATGAAAGCATTACGTTAGGTCATCTTCAATCAGAATCATATATGAACATATATACAGTATAAATGATATTCCGATGAGGGAACATCTCGATGGCAAGATTGTTAGCTTCATGTTTTCCATAACACATGAATTAGGTCCTCTCTATATTTGCTACGGCGCAGCACTGATTGAATGATGTTGAATTAGTCTGAAGCAGGCCTTGGGATTTAGATTTTGAAGAAGCCTCAAAGTTTGTTTGATGAGTTTTGATTAAATTAATTGAAAAGCTTTTGCTCTAAACATGTTAAATTAGTTTTTTCCAGACAAGCTACATTCAAGATTCGTTTGAGCTGTTTATGTTCTTGAAATAGGAGAACAAGTTACAGGTCTTAGTACTTCTGGTGACCCTCCACAACCTACGGGCTTCGTCTGTTTCATTGTCTCTCAGAAAGCTGTCATTTCTGTTTTCTCTCAAACGCTGCAGCTGTCAATTTGTATAAATTGTTGCTGACAAAACCTTGATAGGCAGATGTAAGCCCTTGAGTGGCTTCAGTACTAAACATTTTCGATGTAAAAAGATGCAAAGCGCCCGTGGAAGGACTTTCATGGCAGTTCTGATGTAAATTCAAACACTCACTGGGGGGAGATGTTATTCTCTCGAAGTCGGTTGCATTTTGAAATGTAGGCATAAAAAAAAAAAAAAAAAAAAAAAAAAAAGATTCTCCTTTCACATCTATTTCTGCTCCTCACCAAATAAGTTTATTCATTTTTGGTTTCATTTCAGCTGACATCTTGAGACTATTAACAATAGAACAGGCTGTTTAGAGAACAGCTAATGGAACATAGCAAATTAAGCTGTGCATGTGTGCGTGTGTGTGTGTGTGAGTGTGAGTGTGTATGCGTTTGGTTAGGTTAATGCAATGTTCCCAGTGTTCCTCCTTGCTTGTCTGGGAGCTTCAATGTGTTCGCTGTGATTTGTCACTGCATCTTGATCCATTCCCCAGAGAGCAAATACTAATTTGAGATGCATATTATTTAAAGACGCCCTGGGTTAAGTTATATTTGTGGAATGAATATGTTGATTTTTTTTTTTTTTTTTTGTTATGTCACCTTGTGCTGCAGCAATTGCAGCTTTTGTGTGATTGTGAAGGTTAGTGCATGTTTTTATTCGGTGGTTGGTGACAGTGGCTCTTGAAGTGTCTGAGCATAAGGCTCTCTGTTTGCCAGTTTTATTTCAATAAACATCACAATGCATCGATGTGTTCATGGTGAACATCCATCAGTCCTCTTGTCTTCTCCTCCAGTCCTTTGAATCTGTTGACCAATATCTGTACGTCTTATGAGCAAAGACGTTACGAGTACAATTAATTAAGATTAAGATCATTTTATTAGTCTCCCATAGGAGAAATGTGTCCTGGAAACAGGCAAAACTGCAAAACAACAATAAAAGCTAATCCAAGGACAGTATCCATTAATAAATACATCAAAGCAAAAAACACATGAAAGCACAAAGATCGGCAAAGAGTTCCATTCACACACAATACGTCCTCCACAAGCCACTCTTGGCTTGTGGAGGCAGACCTGCAGACCTGCAGGCCCTGCAGGTCTGCCATTTATCAGGTTAATGGAGAGTGGTACAAATGAATGTTTCAGACGGTCATATTTGCACAGGGGGACCCTGAACCGTCTCCCTGAACTCACGAGGAGATATTCTGATGCGAGCATCTTGTCTGTGACCCATCAGACAAGATGCTCTGAGCTTGCCTGATGGTAGCCTGCTCAAACAGCTGTTGTGGAGAACACAGAGCCAGAGCGGTGATTATCTTCTTTGCCGTCTTCACCAGACTTTGAATTTGAGTTTTTCATTTATCAGTTTGATTTCCAAACCATCCAGTAATGCCATATCTCAGAACAGACTCGACGGTTGCCCTATAGAAGATCAACATTATCAGTTCAGAAACGCCACACAATCGAAGTCGTCTAAGAAAACAGAGACGCTGGTGAACCTTAGCGCATACATTTGTCACATGTGTGCACCAACTCAGATCGCCATCTATGTACAAACCTAAATATTAAAAAGACGTGACCTGTTGGATGGATCAGCCATGGATGGCTATTGGACTCTGGTCAGTGATTGATTTAGGATCCAGAAATGACTCAACAGTTTGTGAGGTGATTATCTGTAGTTTCTGAGAGTCACACCAAAAAAACAAACTTATCTATGGCAGCTTTATGACTGTTGGGATTGTCTGTTAAAAGACTCAAAATAACAGTATCATCTGATAACGTTATGATATACTGACTGGGTTGAGAACTGGCACATTCATTTGTGTACAAAATAAAGAGGCGAGGCGAACTGACGCAACCTTGGGGGGCCCCTGTGCTACTAATCTTTGAATCAGCGAGAACTGAATTGTATTTTACGTCCTGAGATCTTTTTGATAAAAAAGAGTAACACCACTTGATTAAAAAAACAAACAAACAAAAAAAAAAAGGATTAACCTTCAACTGTACCAATTTCATGAGAAGAATGTTTACATGGATGGAGTTGAAAGCTGAACCAAAATCAATATTTGGTGTTGATACAATTTTATCTCCCCAGAAAGAAGAATGAAAATATGAAATTGTCTGATTTTATGTCAACACAATAAGCACCAAGACAGATTCTTCAGACCAAAGTAGAAGCATACTTTACAGCAACTGCTGAGGTTTTAAGTGAACTATGTATAAAGCTGACAATAAACTCAAGACTGATCATTTTAAAGTTGAATAGTAGATTAATAACTATCATTTTATTATAATTTACTATATATTTTGTGTCTCTCATTGTTCAACGTGACGGGGGTTGAAACTTGCACAACATAACGGGCCATGCAAGATGCGGCTGTCGCATTATGGCTGCGGAGGTCCGAAACGCAAGCATGAAGTAGCCAAGATTACGATTGTGTCATTGAAATAAACACAAGCCTTAGGGAAATAAAATGGGGATTGTATCCTACGTAGGACTCAGGGCATGACAGCAGAAATTCAACGGGTGGATCTGAAAAATAATTGAAAGTGGCAGGGTGATTACTCAGTTGGATGTTTGGAGAAGTTTTCGGCTAAGAGGGAAACCAAGAAACTAACCAGAAAGACTCGTCATCCATCTGTAAAAGTACAGAAAAGTTCAGATTTCTCTAATACAAATGTTTCTGATTCACCTCATTGTCCTGAAGTGATGAAACCTGATTGGATTTTGCCGCTGCTGCTTTGACTCTGTTGTGCTTTAATGCCAATGAAGAGAGAATATGTTTTTCTTGATACACATTATTGATTCACAGCACCATCTCGCTGCATTAGGTTCTCGGCTTTCTGACATGTTCTGAGTCAAGCATTTAGCAAGCGGTACTTTAGGTTAAAGGCAGCGCAGAAATTCCTCTGGCTTCGGAACGCAGGTGCGGCGTGTCACACCGGTAAAGCTTCCCTCCTTTGCGTCCATCCGGGCGTCTGCTTTCCGCTGAGGTTTAATCCGGTTCGAGGTCGTGGAACCCGGAGCCCATCGCAGCGGTCGGAGTCTGAAAGGCAGGGTGCAGCACGTTCTTATGAAAGCATTAGCAGCCCTGGCAATATTCACTTGCTGTTCAAACCGCAAGTCACCGGCTCTCAAGTTACTCCTTGCTGTTTGCGCGGCCTCTTGAGAGCAGAGATACTCTGCAGGTGGCCATGCAGGAGGGGCAGAAGTGGGTTGTTTGTCGAGGTTTTACCGACGTGTAGTCTGTGTGAAGAGGCAGTTCTCTGGCACTTCCTATTGAGCTGTTCTTTCACTCGTAGACCGCTAATATTTTCCTCCGCAACAGAACCAAAAACAAAATAAATAAATAAATAAATAAATAAGCACGTTTTATGGATCTCCTTAACAAATGTGTGTGCATTCGTAATGAGGATGCAAATAGCCCTCGTTTACATGCAGCATGCTATTCAAAGACCATGCTACAGCCCCCTGACGGGAAATATCTTGCGAGAATCCCGCTGTGAGCATATGTGAGCCTCGCCGCAGTGCATGATGTCAAATGACTTATGCAGTGTTCTGCCTCATCCTGATCTTGTGTGAAATCTGTGCCCTTTGAAGCGTTATATCGCTAGGCTTCAGCTCCATCTCTCCGGAAGGAGCAGTGAGATTGAAACGAGTTGTTGCAAGTGTCCGGCGCGCGCGTTGCTTTTCCTTTAAGTTCGCGTCGTCGTCGTCCATTTTCACGCCAGTTAGCCTAACAACAGCTTCTGCCTCATAAACTGGTGTTGCCAGGTCCTTACTGTAGGATAACCGTGCTGTGAATTTGGATGTTTATATCTGGAACCTGCTGTGTTACTCCCATGTTAGCTTTGTTGCAAGCCTTGTTGACTCTTGCGAGTGCATCTGGCCCTTGACATGGCCATTCGGAGGCCCCATGCAGCTGGGGGGCTGAAAGGGGGGGTGCAGTGTATGCAGGAGAGGAGCTCTGTGATTGGAGGAGACTTGGCTGGTATGAATGAGCACCGAACACAGAGCAGCGGGCAGGAAAGACTCCAGGGAAACGCCCCCCTCCTCCAGCGCCACGTTGCCCAATCACCCCACATCAGCACAGCAAACTATTCCAATTTAGCCAACAATTGGTACGAGACGTTTAATTTAGGGGTACTCCATTCAGTGTTTCGGAGTATAAACTGTCTAATTGAACATAGTTTAAAGCCATTTTAAAAACAAGTTATATTTGAAAGGTTTTCTGAAATCATTACACTCATTGATTTATTTAAATGCTCAAATAAATTAGACTACTTTTTAACTTGTACATATACGTACCAGGCAATACTTCTGTGTCAATAAATATTTCCCGATCAACTGCAAGAAACAAAAACATCTGCACAAACAAAATTCGGTGTGAAAACCAGACAACAATAACATGCATTTAAATTGCACATATTCCTAAATATGCATTTATGATCGACAAACTGTGATCGGTCAGTTGGTGGCGAAAACTGACTTTTAGGTGTCAAAACACGACTTTCTTGATAAAATGTTTACTTCTTTTGCATCGTGTGCTGTTTCACGAAAGACATGTGGCTATAAACACTTCCACCTCTGACTCTGAACATGAAAAGTAGTTACTGTCACAGCCGCTTCAGCCATTCGCGCCTATGCAGCCCTGTGACAAACGCAAATTTAAATTTACCTTGAGTTGTGTCCTTTTAGTTGTAAAGGGGGGAAATAAACCCCAAAACATTCCTTACATTCTAGTTGCGCTCCGATTAAAGAGCTGCCACCAAGAGACGGCGCTTGCAGAGGCTGTGCGGCTGCAGATTTCACCTTTGCCGAAATCCTTGAATTATTGTGGGCTTTACGGGACTGTGGTTCTGTTTCTGCCCTGAAGTTGGTGTGAGAAAAACCTTGGTGTGTCTGTGTGAGAGGAAACGCAGCTGGAACGGCTCACGCTCGACACAGCAGCTGTTACATGGCCTGATTGACTAGCAGCTTCGCTGCGGCTCCTCACCACAGGACACGGACAGCTATTGGTTAATAGTTTCAGCTAGAATCACACTGCTGCATGTTATTATGTTTTGATTGTACGTCACTTCTTTTTTTTTTTGATCCAGCTAATTGAGTGGGATTTATATATCTGTATATCATTTTTTTTATTTCTTTAGTTTTTGCCAAGCATTTATACTTGATTGACTTGCAGTGCAAAATGGCATAAGAAAAATGACCAAACATAAATAAAAGTCCCTAAGCTGAAGTTCCAGCGACTGAACTGAAATCAGTATCTAGAAAGACTTGCCTTGAAATACCTTGAAAATCCTTAAGGCTTAAACAAAATACTGTATTTTAATACAATTAACTAGGAATTTCATCTTCAAAATCCTACTTAGAATGATAAAATCATTATAATATAGTTGAACTAGTGTAAACAAAAATTGTATAGCTAAATAGTAAATTAATTAACTGACACTGGAAGCTTGAGGAGCTAATATTAGCGAGTTAACTAATCATATGATTGATCTTTTTTAAATTTTTTATTGACCTAATAAACCATCTAATAACCGACTGACTCACTCATATTCCAAGACAGTCAAATCTCAAAAAGAGCAGCAGATGGTTGCCTTGGAGATTTGAAATCGTACCACCTCCAGTGGTTTCAGGTCATCACTAAGTTGTTTCCTGTACCTGGAATAATTCCCCAGCAGCTGACTTTCCTTTTATGACGGGGGTCAAACAAAAGGTCGGTGATTTCTTCAAACGTCACGCGCAGCTGACTGACAAACCGACTGAAGGGCAAAAAGAAATGCGAGCTGCTGTCCCTGAAAACTCATCCACACAAGTTTAAATCCTTGCAGTGGCATAAAGGGAAGGGGAAAAAAAAGAAAAAGAAAAGAAAGAAAGTCTGGCCCACAGCTCGATCCGATAAACTAATCAATATTTGTTTCCTGGAAACAGCTAAACGTTTAGACAATCGTAGACGAAAACTGTCGCTGATATTCTGTTATTGCGCAGGCATTTCAACTTTCACGCTGAAACCAAAGAGTCTTCGTCTCCCTGCAGCTTGAAAATGTCGATTCGTTCACATGACGGGCGCTGAGATTTGATTTCTGACCGCGAGCTTTCAAAAGTGGCCGGTTATTTAATTCTTACACTTCACTAGTGATCTAGAACGTGAGAAAGAGAAGCAGCTTTGTGAGACGAAACACAAATTTGCTCTTGATTTGAGACGATGTAATTTTTTGGGAGGGTTTTTCCCAAGAGAAGTGTTATCATGCGTGATACAATTTAAAAAATGTGGAAGCCCAAATATGTGGTAATAATTGATGTTGATGGATCAATTTAGCATATTAAAGGGACAGCGGTACAGATGTTAGCATTGATAAAGATGCCACCACGTGTTTCGCTCTGCACTTTCATTCCAATCAGAAATGACCTTTTATATTGTATACTGTTTAACTTCTTTTTTTGTGTCCTTTTGTTTCATTTTATTATCAGACACTCTGTTTTATATATGCATATATATGTGAGATAACTTTTCTGTGGTGCTGAGCTATGAATACGTCATGACTTCAACAGTTCGCTGTTATGACGCCAACATTTCAACGCCGCCTTTGTTCAAGTTTGAAATATATACAGCATGTAATTGGTTTTTCAAAAGACTTTGCATAACCTTTTGTCCAATTTGTGAGTCTGGAGTGGCCATTGTATCTTCTTTTTATATCCTTGAGCATTGTGTTCATGGCTCAGATGAGTAATTTAAGGATTTAATTGAAACACTTTGCAGACTACGAAGCTTCGATAGCCTCCGTTCTACCAAACAGAGAACAGGAGATGTCAGCAAGTGTCACAGCCATTAAATGACATTAAACACGTTATTTCCTAAATACATATCTTTTCATCGGCTTTTTGGCTTGATGGAATGATGGAGGTGAAATGTTTCGGGCTGATGGATTTCAAAGGTTGCAGATAAATCTAGTCATTTGCAGCAAACAAGATTTGTGGCAACCGCTTTGACAAGTTTTCTGAATGGTCAAAACATTTGGGGAACTCACGGGCAATTTTAGCTGCAGATCGTGTTGCCCGCGTCTTCAGATATCGATTACAAAGCCGGCACGCGCGCCTCAATTTAACTCGTGTGTATGTACGGGAGACCCTTCCTGAGTTTAGCGCAATCTATCTTGGGAACAGTCGTCCAAAATTGGACCAAAGCCAATTCTTAAGGTGTCAAACTGTTCATCTCGTCACTGCAGTCGTTGTAAGATGTACCTGAATGCTTAATGACAGTTTATGAGTGATGTGTTTTTTTTGTTGTATGAATATCAATCTCTCCTCTGCATTGGGCTGATTTTCACAGATGGAAGTCGCTGTAGTTTGGCACGATCTGCAACAACGGTGGCTCTTAAAACTCTGCATGTTTACGTGAGTTTACAGACAGATAAACCTGATAACATGGCTCCGATGTCAAACACTTTTTACCAAAATCACAAGGCACAGAGTATTGGACTCGCGAGCTCCATAAAGCTCAGAAGACGTAAGTTATCAAATAAGGGAAAAGATTGTATGGCTTTTCTCTATTTCTTGTTAGCGTGACCAGAACTGCAGTTTGAATCCAGATGAGAATATTCAGGTGTATTCCACCTGGCTATATGCCAGTGCATCATTTGTGGTAAAGTAAAAACAAGACTGCTTGTAGCTTTCATTTGCGGGTGGCATTTCCTGGTTGCACTGAGAAAAACAGTAGATAAATAAACAATAAAATATTTTTTTCTGTGTTGCTTTTGTATCTCTGTCCTCTCACGCATCAGTCCTTGTTTTTCGCTCATTCCTGATCTGTTTAGGATCACCTGTGTGCTTTTTCTTGTTGTTTGCTTCTTGTCGTTGTGCTCTGCTGCCGTTTGCCGCAACAGCTCACTTTCCCCAGCAGACGCAATTTGTGAAGAAAAGTGGCAGGATGACCACGTCCCGCATCCTCTCCTCCTCTCACTGCACCATTACCTCATGACACGCTTGCTGCTGTTGCGTCAGCGTTACAGCATCTGTCAGCGTCGGCCCGGCCCGCGTCGGTGCGTGCGACTCTGCGCCGTGCGTGCGAACACCTTTGGCTTTCAAATCAGCGAATGCTCCCGGAGCAGACGCGCGTGAATATGGAGTCGGAGTTACACGGCTGCTCTTTCAAATCCCGCTGCAGAGGACAGGAGATTGTGTTGAACCTCATTTCAGGAAATCTTCATGGCTTTTTTGCCTGTTGTTTGATTTATTCTGGAATATAATGAGTGCGACGTGAAAAGTGGCAAGTTTTATTAATGAAAAGAGTTGCGTAAAGCCCCCCTCTTGTTTAATCACACCTTTATTTCCTCTTCGAGGGCTGATACAGAGTCTTGCTCGCCTTTCATTTAATTATTGATTATTTTTAGCATGCTTGCGGTAAGCTGGGAAATCGCTGTTAGCATTTTAATGACTTAATGAGACCTAATTACTAGAAATGGGAGAGAGGATACAAGGAGCCGTTAGGGGTGATCTGTCTGTGTTGAAACACATTACCAGCTGCGTAGAAGCTTTAATATGCTTCTCATGCGCAGGTCTTTAGTTTGACTGATTTGTTTTGCATTTGCTCTATGGGCGTGTTGATACATCTGTACAGCAGCGTTTTCTTCTTCTTCTTCTCCTCCTCCTCCTCCTCCTCCTCCAGTGTAGCTATGTGTGGATGTGTCGGCTGCCTCACTCAGCATAACCTCTTCATCAGGAGGTGATGGTGGGGAGTCAGGCCTCATTTAATCAAGGGAAGAATTCCATTTCCCATTAACTTAATTAGTCCGACGGAGGAGACGGGGGGGGAGGGGGCGGGCTGGAAGCAACCTGCTCCCTGTGTATGTGAGAGTCGACCAATTTCAAGATGAACCGTAAAAGGGATTGTCGTCGGAATGAAGACGTGACGTTATGTGACGCAGTTGATTAGCAAAACGCGTTGGTTGACTGCGACGATGCTTCCCTGAGCACTTACCGCTGTCATGCTTCCCTTTCCATGCAAAAAGACAGTAGGATAGGTAGATTAGACTTCGGGATCATTTCGGAATGCACAATTCAATCACCAGATTAGGCAGATGGTCAAATAAATATGTTTGAAACATTATTGGAGAAGCTACCAGATGCAATTTATGCCACACAAGAGGCACGATATGCTGTCCAGACGCTATGTCTGAAATGATGAGGGTTCACTCGGGATGCCGAAGGCTTGAAAATGAAAGCGAAATGGATGACTTGGCCTACTCAGTAAATTTTTCAGTAAAAGAGAAAACATGACTTACCTGGAAGAACTCGCAGGGCTTTAAAGTTTCACTTCCAATGTATCAATTAAATACAGAAATAAGTGAAGAATGTGACTGCATAAGAAACACACCGCTTTTTCTCGCACTAGAAAAAAGCAACAAATTCCACACCACGAATCAAAACATAAATGCACCACTCGGAGCGAGAGAACAATTCAAAACAAAACCGTTCACAACAGCAGGGTACGGCAGCCGTTAATAGTCTGCAGTTGTTTCGTTTATCTTGTTTATTTGGACATTTGCGTGTCCGTGTGGCGTTATGTTGGTTGAGCCTGCCGGTTGCTCCAACAGGTTTAGATTTCTGGCTCGTGTCCTTGGAAGAATAATACGTTCTCTTCCACTCCTGTTGCATGCAAACAAGCTGCTTCATAAAACAGGGAATTGTAGGTGATGAAAGGAACATTCTTCAGGATGATTTTCTGATTGAGAAAGGCGAAGCAGTCAAGCCATCTTTAGTTCTTCAAAATCTCTAATTGCGACAGAAATCTCTCGGCCTGAGCTCGAGTGGCCGCACAGTGTGACTGCCGATTCAGAACCAAAGGCAAGCTGGAGCAAATTTTAAGCAGCGTTCGGTTTTTCCCGGATAAATGATGCAACGGGATTCTTGTTTCTAATTTGCCAAGGCTTGAGCATTTTGTTTTCTCCTTCCAGGTACACATTTCTGCAAGCCTTCCCTTAGGAGGGAATGAGTGTTGACAACCCAGAGCTTTCACTGATGCAAAAATGTCTTCAGCAATAGCGGCTACTGACCATCAGACGACTCCACACACTGTAAAAAGCCTTAAGATTCATCAGGGAATATTGCTGCGTCACAATTTTTTCTTTTTTCTTTTTTTTTTTGTCAAGCAATTGAGGGCAGGATGGTAAAAGATTTCAGAGCAAAGCGAGGCAAGTCACTGCATAATGCGAATTAATGTCAGTGTAAAGGCATTTCAATTCAAATTTATTGGAGGAAAAAAAAAATCTTGGCTGTGACAGAAAACAAGCAGCAAACGAGAAACAATGGCCTTCTAATGGTGGCAAAGAGATTGAGGACTGAGGAAAAATTGTGGTTTCGTGTTAAAAGAGCTCTTTAGAGAAAAGCTGAACTTTTCTTTTGCTCTACAGAGTCAAAGGAAAAAGATTCCTGAGATTAAATGGTCTTGTTGTATTGAGTTTATCAGATTTATACAAATCACCATGAGGCCAACTTCACAAAAAGCCTGCACACATTTTTCATCTTTTATTTTATTTATTTATTTATTTAATTTTATTTTTTTTTATATTTAATTTTTCTGTTGTTGTATCCTTTTCTAAGAAATGATGAACGTACTTTATTCACTTCACTGTTTGGTTAGTATGAGAACTACCTCCTCTGGTCTCAT
Source organism: Poeciliopsis turrubarensis (assembly GCA_010277015.1). Lineage (NCBI taxonomy): Eukaryota > Metazoa > Chordata > Actinopteri > Cyprinodontiformes > Poeciliidae > Poeciliopsis > Poeciliopsis turrubarensis. The sequence goes on along the minus strand of VMRN01000045.1, from coordinate 718,905 downwards.
GCATATTACAAAGTGCATATTATACATAATGCATGGCAAAAGGATGCTGACTTTCAAGTTAAATTGACCTCAGAACAGTGACCAGTCTAATGCAATACAGTGGCTAAAAATACAAAAGCAGCAATTTATGCTGACCGTATTTAGATGATTAGCATTTTAATGTACGATGTTATCAAATAATGGGATGTACTTTCGCTTTTCTGCCCTTCCCGAAGAGAGTAAGCCAATCGTCGAATGATCTGCAGAAAAAAGGTTCTTTGGAAATCCAAATCAGATTTCCAAATCAGATTCCCAAGGATTTGGAAATGTCGGCGTCGGCTGTGTTCACACTGTGGGACAATGTTGAAACCGAGCCAACGCGAGCTACTCCAAGAAATAATCCAGCCAATTGATTCCGATTCAAAGAAAAGCATATAGTGCATATTGAACTCTGAAAAAAACAAACAAACAAACAAAAAGAAACAGGAAAAAGTACTGCGGTAGTTTCAAGATGCACAATAAAGAAAGACTTGGAGGAAAAGTGATTTCTTGTCGGTACGCCACGCGGCACAAAGACAAGCCTCAAAACTCCGTAAAACGCTGACGTAGAAACAACACGTTGCGACTCGGCCAAAACTGACGGGCAGATGAATGTGTTTTAAATAAATAAATGATTCTTTAAATAGTCAAGAGGCAACATTTAAACTGGGGACATTTGGGAGGGAACCCAGTCACGTCATTCGTAGCACAAGCTCTCCGCTGATCGGGGCGATAAGGGAGTTGAAATCAATTTCCAAAGCGTTCTGTGTGGGAACCGCTGCGAAGAGAGAGGTGTCTTGAGGTCACCGAGTCTCCATAACAACCATTAGACACTGTGTACATGCCAGCCAGCTGCCTACGAAGCATGCCAGAAAGAAGTCGTTTCTGTCTTCCCATCCGTAGCGTAAAACATTCGGAGTTTGCCCAACTTCACCGGAGCTTTAAAACTTTGGTCAGATGGAACAGATTGAAGTTTTCATGCTGGGCTCACTGGAAACAGGACAAATATTCATTTGAGTATTCATTAGGGCTTGTGATGCTGATGCAGTGAACCCATTCCTCTTCGAAAGGCCTTCAGATCCTGACAGGAGAGCGTAGCATAATGGAAGTGGATCTTTTATGATTGCGCACATATGGCCGAATCAAAAGACAAAACAACAGCCTTCTATCATGGCCGCCACAGGATCCAGGACTGAAGACAGGAAACCTGAATGGTGAAGTGGAGGGAAAAAAAAACCCCATCTAGAGAGAAACACAGAACAGGTTCATAGATCCCTGTTCTATCGTAACAAATTATCGTAATACTGGAAAAAAATGATTGCATTGAAAAAAACCCTGTAATTGTGGAAGTTGTGATTTTGTCCGAAATAATTATTTCTTAATACGTGATGTTTTTTGTTTTTTTTTTCCCCCACACCTTTCAGGGTAATGTCCCCATTTTGAAAATTGGTCTTTCATTTTATCCCACTGCAACGAAAGACTGATTTATTTACACTTTTTTTTTTTTTTTTTTTTTTTTACAGATCTTTACCAGCGGTGCCAGTAAACTCTTGCTGTGCCAATCCCATTTTTAAAGATCCTCCTCCAACAACGCTCTCCGTTCTGCTCCAGAACGGCCCGTTTCATAAATGTTCTCTTCAATCCATCCGCGCCGCCGAGTTTGCAGAGACGACTAACATGTTTCAAAGTAGCGAGTGTGACGTTTCGCCCAAATTTATCACATAGTCAAAGAAGTCAGACGATGCTTTCTTTTTGCATCATTCTGAGAGCTCCTTGTACAAAGTCGTATGGGAATAAAGCTAAACTCTCCCAGACCTTTCCTGGTGCATCCTCATTAACTGGTCTTTTTGTCCTCTCTTCCTACACAGAAAAGCCTGTTTCGGTGGAACTGAGCTGCGGTGCTGGGCCCAGCCATGTGGTCCTGGAGCTCTTGCCGCTTTTGCTGGACTGCAACCTGGGGTCCAGCGACACTCCTTTCAATGTCACCTGGTTCAAGGACGGCCGGCTCCTGCCGCCGGCGCCGGGAGATCGCCTGCGGTATTTGACCAATGGGTCCCTCCTGTTGTCGCCCACCTCTGCGGACAGCCAGCCTCCCCAGAACGTAGAGGGCAGCTACAGCTGCGTGAGCGCCAGCGCCATCGGAGCCCTGACCAGCCGGACTGTCAACGTGCTGCTTGCAAGTAGGCGTCACACAGTTCACAGAACACTCCGCTGTCGTTTGAAGATTGTAACTGAGCCCGCGTAAGGCTGAGCCTCGGTCCTGTCTGCGGATGAGCGCTACATGATGTCTGTCTGCATGCGTTTGTTGGCTCTACTCAAGACTCCAGAGATCCTTTTCAGCTGTGTTTTTTGTGTTTTTGTTTTCTTTTTCTGGGTGGATTGGGATGCACTCATCTGAATTGATTGTGGGTTTTCTCTCGTGCAAGTTTTCCTTGATGTAGCAACAAGCTTCTGATTGATTTCCAGCTGGATATTTGACCCTTTTTTCTCAGAAGACACAGCGGAGATCGTTCAAACTGAGGAGTTTTCTGACTCGGACTCTGTCTTAAGACCTAGTGCAAGAAACGCTGAGTTGGCTTTGGTTGATTTTAGGTCGCTTTATCCATTCGAAGAGAACTGCCTGCCTCACCTGCCTCAAATTCAGCAAATTTGAATCAAAAATAATCAGATTTGGTTACGCTAAATGAAAAATAGGTACTTTATACTGCAAACCTCAGGGTGAAAAGAACAATATAAATTATTTTATCATCACGTATTATTTTTCTGCGAGGGACATGCTCTCATAGAACCTCCCCTGACCGCACGTCACTGCATAATATATACGCTTGCTAATTGCGGGGTCACGGGGTTGAGCTCTGAGTGGCTAATCGTTGGTCACAATTCATTCTCCACGCACTCCTCATCAGTAAAAGCTGAGGTCCACTTGAGAGAAACGGTTCAATTTGAGAGACGTTTTCAGGAAAGAAGGAGAAAGAAACGAAATACAGCAAAACTTGCTTGACAGACTTTGACAACTGGTTCGACGTGTTTGTTTGCAGTGCTGACTAAATGAGGACTTTTACTGTCATGTGAGCCTCAGATCTGGCACATTATATATAGCACGTCGTCAGGCCAGTGGCCCCCATGTATTACAATAAAATCCGCCCCAAAACGAAGAAGAAAACAAATGAACTGGCTCACACATCATTCCACCAGACATAAACCTAGGAACACATATTTTGTTTTCAAACTCCACTGAAGTTCATTTCGCTCTTCAGGTTGCAACAAAACAAACTACAAACAGTAGTTTACAGTGAAAAACTTCAATGTTACTATTTATTTTTTATTTTTTTCCATTCATCCATATCACTTCCTGCACTCCCCCCTCCCCCTAGGGGGCGCACCCCACACTTGGGGAACCGCTGCATCAGGCAGTTCTAATAATGATCTTAGACTGTAAGTTACAAGTACAAGCATCTGGCATTTTGGTATGATTAACAGTTGCATTGCAGCTGTTTAGAGGGGAGCATTATGGAAGTTCTTGCCCACAATGAGTCAGATTGGAAACAATTTTGTTACCATCAACTTGCAGAAAACAGACAAAGTGGGAGAATCCCGTACGTTTAAGTGGAAAATTCACACAGCCTCTGGTTCCAGCTTCACCAGTGGTTTTGTGAAGGTTTAGTAGCGCGTGTTCATTAGTCTCTCGACGCGGTGCTCCTTCTCTTCGCAACTTAGTTTGTGTCACAGTCTTGCTCAAGTTTTTTGAATCAGTGTTTCAGTTAATTAAAAAATAAAATGAAAAAAAATCAGACATCGAGGTATTTGATCCGCTCATCGCCTGGCATTTTGAAAGGATTCTGGCTTCTTGATGACTGGCCTTTTGATCGGTGCATCTGCACCTCGGACGCTCGTTCTCCCCGGCGCGTCGAGAGAAAAAGTCCTTCTCTTTGCGCTTTCTTCTTCCGCCCTTTGAAGGGCGAACCGTGTTTCTCGACCCCGCGGGTTCGCACAAAGCCGCGCCATTTTTCAATTAGCCGGAAGACCGTGATATGAAGCAGCAGGGCACAGGTAGACGTTTTTGTCTGACCGACGGACTGGCTTTCCCTCAAACGCCCCGAGTTCTGCTCTTTATTCCGTCATTAGCTTTGTGTAAGATGAGACACCATCCACTGTGGATCTCCTGTCTTTTGTCAGCTGCTGCATGCTTATTTATGAGGATCTTTTCTTCGGGGAACAATAAGGACTAAAGTACTAATAGGGAGGGGGCGGGGGAGATATTAGATTAAATGCTGCGAAGGGCGGGCGGGGGGGGGAGGGGGGGAAAGCAAAGGAGAATTTGGAGAGTTACAGCCTCTAGCATAATGAAAGGGCTTTGCAAAAAGGATCCACACCCCCTTGTAGTTACACTACACTTTCAATCTTCATTGTATTTTATCACAATTATTTATGCTTAACCCTCCCCACCCCCTGAAAAGGCAGCAGAGATTTATTCGCTAAAGAAGAAGAAAATATTCCCCCCAAACAGGATGAGTACATGTGAATATATTACTGCAAACACAGCTTCAAATTGTTTGGTCTTCGTCTGCGTCAGCTTTGACATGGTGGAGGCAGATTTTTCGTTTGCCAGTTCCTTAACTGCTTAGTCAGATGGTGGGGAGGGAATGAGGAATGTGTGTAAAGAGTCATTTTCAAGTTTTGTCAAAGATTCTCAATTGGGTTTTAGGTGTAGACTTTGACTGGTCCAGTGGAACTCGTGAAGTTGCTCAGATATTAAATATTCCATAGTGACGTCCTGACTGTGTGTTGAGAGCATTCCTGCCGGAAGATGAATTTCCACCCAAATCTCAAGTCTTTTAGAGTCCAGTACTGTTTACTAATGACGTGAGGCGAGTAGTTCAAGTGGATTTTTGTTGTAGGGGAATCAGGTTTAAAGGGACAGAATGCAAATCCGTTCAAATTAATATCACGTAAAGCGTCCCATTTCACTTTCACTTCGCAGGCACACACAAAATGTCTGGTGGTGCATATTGCGTAAAAACCACAGCGCAATACGCTGACTTGCGGATTTTTACTGCGACAACACGCGTAATTTAAGGAGGATGAATGCAGCGCCGGCGCATCTTTCGGTCCGCGCGCGGAGGGTTCGCCGCAAAAACTTTGCGAAGAGATGTGAGGGAGTCCGAAGCCGGTCCGCCTGGTCGTCGGACACCGAGCGGACCTCCTCGTCTCCCCCCCCCCACCACCACCACCACCACCACCACCACCACCACCACTCCCACTCCACCCGGGTGTCTTCGCTCGCAGGAATGAGAGTGATGAGAGAATGTAGCAGAGATCACATCTGTGAAAACACATTAGGAGAGCCACCTGCTCTGGTTTCGCAGTCGCCGTCTAAGTATGAATCATGCCCTTGTCCCTGAAAGGCACAGAGACGGACAAGGACTTTTTCTCCCTTTTTTTCTTTTTTCTTTTTTTTAAATAGTTTCTGAAAGCGATGGATTTTTTTTCTTCTTCTTCTTTAGTGTGTAGACAAAGACTGCAGAAGGGAAATAAACACAAACGAGGCCAGATACAGTATGTTTGTTGAACATGAAGTAATTAAGTTTCCCACAGTAATTATGATTCAGTTTTGCGAAATTCCAATATATTTATTGATGTCCTTCTACAAGCCAATACGGCCTTTTTTTAAAAAATCTTTTTCCCAAAACTTACACCTGCGTGGTCCCGCAAAGGAGACATGTTTTTTTTTTTTTTTGGTTTGTTTGTTTTAAATCCTCCTTTTGGCAGCGTTGAAGGGTTTTCCTTCCTTCCTGTCCGAACTGACCGAGTTGCACATGCTCCACGGTGGCTTTTACAAATAGCCCGTCCAGGCTGGAGGTATGCTTGATGAGCTTTCACAATCTCAGCCCCAGAGCCGGGTAGCAAAGAGGTCACGGGTGGAATTATCTGCTTGCACAAGGGGAGGGGAAAAACGCTGCAATCTGATAGCCGAGGGGCCGAAGAGTGGGGCACAGAGACAGGGACAGACAAAGACAGAGGGAGAGAGGGGGGGGGGGGGGGGGGGGAGAGTCAAGACAGACAAGAAAAAGAAAAGGGGCCAAACTAAATTTGGTGCCCCTTTTTTTTTATTATTATTATTTTCATAAGCTTTGCAACTTCAGGACGCCTGAATGATCTCTAGCTGTGTTTTGGAATGTTGTCTTGATTGTGAGAATGTCCATGAAAACTTGCCTCTGTGTCAGATTTTAACCACGTGGGTGATCATTGGGGTATCGGATGAGTCTGCTGTGGAACGTCATCTCAAATTCTGAGATCCTTAAAAAAAAAAAAAAAGATGTGCACAGTTATACTTTGAAAGAATCGGAGGTGGAAGGCCGACCGACCACCATTGTCCCATCGCGATATGGGCAAAGGGCCCTCCATGAACAACCCCCTCTCCTCTCTCTCTCTCCTTTCATTGACATTTGCTGCTGTGCACCCTTGCTTATCTGCTGTCATTCACCCTCGTGTGCACACACACCGTTAGAGAGGAGATACACAAAGTTAATCCACCAATGCAAACACAAGGAGTGTGTCCGCAGGCACCGACGCGGCCCAAACGCTGCGAGGTAAAGAGCAGCGTGGCCCGAAAGCCCCGCGACTCACGAGCTCGCCCACGCTCGGACGGTCTGGCTTGGCGTCAGGCGCCGACGCGGAACTCTGGGATTTAGGTTGTGGTGCGGAGCGATGTGTCCAGGAAGCGCCAGGGGTTAATCATCAACACCTCCCCTGAAGCTCGCGCGGCTCCGGATCTTTCCGAAACGAATCGGACCCCTTCTGCTACTGTTACCACACGTCCTTCAGTCTTTGTGTACACACCGGGAAACTTTGGTCTCTCAGTGCCGTGACGGACAGACGGTCGGGGTGTCGCCAGCGCCAGCAGTTGTGGTCGGCGGCGAGATTCCCGTGCTGACAAACCTTGAGCGACGGCACCTCAGAGTCACTGCACGAGTTTTGGGGCAAAACATGTTCTTAAAACAGAAAAGGCAACAATGATTCATACTACTGCTGCAAAAACGAATAGAAGCTGCTTCGCATTCTCATCTAGAACATGTGTTCATTGTTTGGATGCGATGGTTTGAAGAAATCTTTCCCACTTTCTCAATTTTCTGGAATTTATTTATTTTATTTTTTTTGTGTTTTGCACATTTCGCCGCGCATCACAAACTACTTATTGGCCAAATACAACACAAGTCAACTCAAAATGCGGTTTTTATAATAACAGTCAAGCGCCTGCGATGTCTTGCAGTGGGTCTTTTCCAGCTGTCGAGGAGCGTTGGACTTTTTAAGGTCATGCCACCGTATCTCAATAGGATTCAGGTCAGGACTTTGACTAGGCCACCCCAACGTCTTCATCTTGTTTTTCCTCAGCCACCAAGCGGTGGAAAGGCCGCCGCGCTTTGGCTGGGCGTTCAGGTCCTGCAGCAGCAAAACCGTCCCAGACCATCACACTGCCACCACCATGTTTTACTGTTGGCATGCCGTTCTCTGTGTGAAATGGGTGCTACTTTTACGCCACGTGCAGCAGGACACACCCCTTCCAAAGAGTTCAGCTTTTTGTCCCGCAGATTGTTTCCTCAAAAGTCTTGGGGATCAGCAAGATGTGCTCTGGAAAAACCGAGACAAGCCTTAATGTTCCTTCTGCTCAGCAGCGGTTTATGTCTTGGAACGCAGGCCATTTCCTTGCGGTGGAGGCATGACCTCTGACCCTAACTGAGGCGAATGAGGGCTGCCGTCTTTTGGATGTTGTTGCGGGGTCTGTTCGTGACCTGGTGGACGAGTCTTTGCTCTGCTGTTGGTGTCATTCTGCTCGGTCGGCCCAAATTAACTGATAGATGGTAGAAAAAAATAGAAGCAAAGAAAAACACATTGATGTTCTTTTTTCTTTTTGAATGATTCCGACCGATTGTTATAGCAACACTCATCAGGAATATCACTGTCCTCTTCACAAGTTGTTACCGTAGCAGCAGCACCTGTAAAGTCTTGTATGTGTAAAGTTTATATCTAAAATGTACAGTGTAAAATATTAGAGGCCACTAAGGTCAATGCCAGAGGTCACTATAATACTAAATTGCTACGTCTGAGTGTTGTCCTAAGTGTTTGAAAGATGTCCTCTGTGAGACACTGAGACATCTGCCAGCAGGCGGACAGCTCAAAAGTCTTCGCTAACTCCGTATGCGTAGTTCCGCTGAGCAGTTTTGACATCAAGTCGGACAAATATGTTCTGCATTAGTTATGCAGATCCGTTCACACGGAGAATCTGTCACTGAAACTGATGGAATGTTTTGAGAATGCGTCTCTCATCTGGACGCCTCCCTGTTCGCTCTCGCAGTCCGGATAGGGTGAGTTTAACTGGACGCTTCATTATCTGTGCCCGTCTTGTTTGGGGTTTTCAGTTCTCTGCTGGCTTGTACTCTTTTTTTCTCTTTTTTTTCTTTCTGTTTTTTTCAAACCCCTTGGTCTCCCACCTCTGTCTTCTTTATGTGTTTTCTCTCTTTTGATCCACCCCCGTACTTTCCATTGCAGTCGGGACTAAAGCTGAAGTGGTGAGGGACACTCGGAGCTGTTTTGTTCATTCTTCTCACCCCCACCAGCATGTAGGGGAGGGGGGGGGGAGGGTCAGAGGTCATAGGTTGACTGGCTTTACTCACTGCTGCCATCTGGTGCTTCACATTACTCCTCAGGCACACATATTCTTTCGTTTCTATTGACTTTGAACTTTTAAAGGTGTCTCCAAAGACAAGTGAGTTACAACTTGTGTCACAGAAATTGCAAAATGGTTTGAAGAGATACTAGACTGTTTGAAACCGTGTTGCCCTTTGAATCCAGCTAACGACATGGGCAGTGAATCGGCCAATTATCGATCCTATATTGGTGTTTGGCCTCATTCAATGGGTTATACATCGTTGCCGTTTGTCCCTGTGCAGGTCTGTCCAGCTTCTATGAGGAGCCGTCACCACAAACGGTGACCGCTGGGGGTTCTGCTCGGTTCGAGTGCCAGATTGAGGGAATACCCACACCTGTCATCACATGGCAAAAAGACAAAGTGACTGTCACTGACGAGACAAGGTAAGTTGTGCCTTTAATATTCTCACGCAGATGTTGCTGGTGAAAGGAGGTGTGCACACTGCCTCACAAAAGACATTTTGCACCATTACAGTCACGCGTTGAATTCGGATTTTACGTGACAGACCAGCGCACAGAGTAGCACGTACTTTTGAAGCGCGAAGGACGAGAGTCCAGGTTTTTTATAAATCTACAGGGGAAAGAAAATCTGAAAAAGTGCGGCGGACCATTTCACTCTGACACTGCCAGAGGACAGAGGACAGCCAAAGGTGCAACGAAATTGTTTGGCTTCATGTCGTTGACTGTATATTCAGCTTTTGAATTTTTTCAAAACTAAAACGCAGTAAAATATGTTTTATACGTTTCCTGTTGCTCATATAGTGCCCCAGTAATGACATGACGAACATCAGCAAGGATATTTTAAAGAGTATAAGAACGATCGCGGCGACTGTTGCGGATCTCCATTTGCTGAGGGATCGACTTTAGTGAAACAAGGCAATGCAACCCTGCCACATTTACACGTTTGTGCTCGTCTTTGCTGGCAGTGATGTGACCTCAGGAGACAAACACTCATCTTTGACGCTTGGCGAGTGTCTGCTCCTATTGAACAGTCATGTGTCTCTCAATGGGGTGGCGTAGCCGTGGCATTGTTCACAGCCCTTTAAAAGCCGAGTGGAGGAGTTGTTTTCTTTCTCTTGGTCAAAAACTGGGCACATCTGAGAGCAGATGTTTAAAACATCATGTCGCTTGTTTTAAAAGCGACATGATTAAGAGGCTCTCTGAAGTGGAAACATAACATGTCTGTAATAGTCTTCTGTGTGCTAAAAGAATATGTATATATATATGTATAATTTATAAAAAATCCAACTATGTGACTCCTGAGAAGATCTCCTTTGCCAGTGCTCTCAAAAATAATCTCATTTATGGCTTAGCGAAGTAGACATGTTGCTGAGGCCCTGGGGTCAGTGAATTTCTTTTCGGTCTTATTACGCAGATCGAACCGTTAATGTCGGCGATATCGCGGCATCGCCTCCAGACAGCTTGCTGCTCTAAAGGTCTTACTGGTGTAATGTGGTTCTCCCACCCCGGGCGGTATTAATGGGTCTCTCGCAGAAATCGGTCAAAGGATAGCTGATGAAACAGAGGCTTTTTTTTTTTTTTTTTTTTTTTGCTCCTTTTGTTACCTCTTGCTTTTAGGTGATTTTCTTTTTTTTTTCTCACTCAGACCCTCTGCCATCTCTCAGGTATTATCTCCTTGTCCTCAATTGCGGTTAACCTTCCCCCCTCTCCTTTGCTCACCATGTTCATCTTTTCTTGTCATTTGCTCGTCCTATTCACAGCCTCTCCTTAGTCGCTCTCTGTTGTAAACTTGAACACAGAACTTCGGTTAATTACTGCGTGAGTTATTCTCTTAACTGTAAGCAGGTGATGCAAATAGCACCTGTCTTTCGACAATGGCGGGTGGGATTTATTTCAGCGGATGTTTCCTCCAGGGAACCTGATGAGGTAGAAGCAGAAGAAATGGGCGAGCATGAGGCTTTGACTTGCTCAGATCGTCTCCGTGGGCTGTTTCTGTTCTGCTTTGGTCAGAATCCCATCAGAACCGGTTCAAGGAAGGAACAGTGGTTCACGACGGGCCAAGGCTCACTGTTGCATCCGAGTAGCAAGGTTGGTTCGTGTGGTCTGATCCAACAGCCAACCGTAGCTCAAATTGCTTATCAACGCGATAAGGTTTCCCTGCCAAGAAGCGGGGGAAAAAATGGTTTAATTAGAAGTACAACAAGTTGGAGGTCTTCAATCATCCTTTGTTTTTCCCCTGGTACCAATCCAATAGGACTCATTGGATTGAGTCCTGTAGGACTCACCTTCATGTCCATGTGTCAGTGTGTTAGGGTTGTTTCAGCAGAAAAGGGAGACCAACACACAGCTGGTTTGTTTTAGTGCATAGCTAGTAACTAAAGTCCTGACAGGTCAAATCTCTATTTCAAAAATAAAACAATTTGGAAAACTGCCAAACAGTAGAGTTCATCAGCCTGCTGCGTCATGGATCAGTGTACGAAGTCATTTATTGTATTCTCTCTCTTATGCTTCCTGTATTTTTTTTTTTTTTACTTGTTTTGCTTTTCCCTTTGGAGCAACAGGTTCATTTCTCTTCCTAATGGGGTGCTGCAGATTCTGGAGGTGACTAAAGAGGATGAGGGCCTCTACCGCTGCGTGGCATCCAATTCTGAAAGGAAGAACGTCAGCAGCGAAGCCAGACTCACTGTCACGACAGGTGAGGTCTGCTGCTCTGCTTTACGGCGTTTCAATAGGGAACCTGGTTCAAGAGGAGGTTGATGGGTTTTTTTTTTTTTTTTTTAAGTGTCCTTGGGCTCGGGGTAAAATCCAGGTAGGTGAACAGAGCGAAAGCAGATACTGTGAGAGAAACATGGCTTGTAAAAAAAAATCGCCGCGTTGAAATGTTGCATTTCGGAGAGCTGGGGCAGCTTGACCAAGTGGGACAATCAGGCACCGCCGGAGAGTCCTGCTGCTCATTTGAGGCTGCAGCTAAATAAGACGACCGGAATCAATCGCAGCGGCAATCAAAAGCGCAGCAAGGGAGGCGACAGGATCAAGGAAAGGGAGAAAAAGGAAGAAAAAAAGAAAAGCATACTAAGAATACTAAATCATCACTCGGCACTTGATGGAAAATATCCGCCTATTGGATATCGTATCTAACCTGATGCGAGAGTTACGTTCTGACAGATCGCATCAATTATTGATCAATAAAACTGCTGGAACGCCATGATTGCGTCTCCAGGTTACTCCTTGAATAGGCTGAACATCAACACTGCGTCAGTTGCAGGGACTGTTTCACATCCCTGGCGCTCTGTGTCTCAAGGTGATTCGCGAGACATTGTTCACCTTCAGTGGATCCTCAGAGAGCTGCTCTCTGGTTTCACACTGTGGCACAGGGGAGGTCGTCCATCTAAGTAAGCCACATTAATGCAGCACTACAAGAAAGGTTGCATGCTGACAATACAATTATAAACCACGTATTGGTTTTGTTATCGAGGGAGCGTGACATCCTTATCCAATGGGGTGGCTGTGTGTTGTAGCATCTGTTACCGGGGGATGTGATTTTTAAAATAACTGCGCGTTTCAATGAGATTAGTTCAAGTAAGTCAGTGTAGTGAATATTGGGTGCTTCATGCAGCTCAAACCAGATGTATTTGCATGTGTTTGATGGAAAGAGGCATGCTCGGTTTTACTTTAATTCAGACGAAGCTTTTCCTGTTGTCAGTTGGTGACAATTAAAATAGTTTCTCCGATCGCCGAATGTAGAAATATTGAAATGTCTAAAAATATATTCCAGGAATTTAAAACTTGGGCAGGGGCCTTCCGATTGAAAGTGACCCTCATTATATCTGCAATTTAGTTGTAAAGTGGCTTAATGACTACACTACCAAATAACAAGGAAATGTGTGGAAGAATGTGTTTAATAAACCTTGCATACTACATTTGGCCAGTCTCACCAAACCGAAATGTGTCATTTCACGTCGCTGTAATAATGATTAATTGAGACAACTCAGCGGGTAATAACAGACGCCCGATTTTGATTGAGGAACTTCTTAATTTAGCTCTTCCACAGTCTTAACAAATTGTTCTCGTTTCAGCGGCCTCTAATGCTAACCTCCTGGACATGGAAGAATCTATTTCTAAAGCTATGCGGGTCAGACGATAGCATAGAGAGTTGTTGACTATCAGCTGAAGTATTCCAAGAACTTGAGCGTCAAGAGCTTCCTGAGGGTAGAGTTACTTCAGCTATGTCCAAAACCGGAGCAGGCGAAGAAGTCAAAGGGCATTGATGGAAATAGGCCGGAGGCCGATGGGGCCAAAATACAGGAATTGTCGCACTGAACGCCAGTGTTTTTTTTTTTCTGTTTTCCTTTTTCTTGTGGAGGATCCAGGGGGGTATTTTTTGGTTTGCATTAGTTCTATCTGTATGTCAAAAGTGAGTAAAAAACCGAACAACTTCCATATAAAACACTGTAGCAAAATAAATCAAATTGAAAAACGTGACCGTTTTGTTAGTCGAAACAGAAATAAGCTCTAATCACGAACATGAATCACCTCGAAAACACATGCAGTTCGTGAAGTGATGGTTTCTGACAACCTCCTGTCCTCAACAGATCCCACGTGGGGGGGGGAAAATGTCAACGTGATCGAAAAGTAAAACGTAAAACTCGTACTCTTTTCTGATTCCCAAATCACCTTGAGGTCCATAAAATTGATTTGTCAAGCCAATTATTTGGACTACATGTAGTCGTATGAACTGAGGAAGTCAAATTTTTAACATATTCCACTTAAAATACTATCGATTGCTTTTACAGTCGATCAACTTCTTTTCGTTTTAAGTCAGTTTAGATTGCAAGCAGAAGACTATTAGCTATATTCATACGTGACTTTTGGGGTTTAAAATCAAGCTGCTTGACAAACGACTTTCTGATGAAATGCTTTCTTATCAACAGCATTTCATTCGCAAAGCGTTTGGGAATGAAAAAGCTGTGACGACCTCTGATCGGGTCGTCGCGTACAGGATTCATTTACATTTTCACTGCGCGTCTTTCAACACCGCTTTGCTTGAAATATATGCAGAAGTCTTTATTCTGCAAGGGTTTGTTGGCAACGTTCCTCTCCTTTCAGGGTCTTGGCTTTTTCTTCGTGTTGAAGATCTCCGTCTCCTGCGCTCGTTCAATTCCGTGAACCGGGTGAATTATTGTCAGTCACAATAAAGGTTGATGTTTAAAACAAATTAACTTTTTTTTTGCTTGTTTGTTTTATTTGCTGCTTTTTGGCCACACTCAAGTGTTTCAAAATGTGCCAGAGAAGATGTTAAACGTGCAAACCAGACGATGATCGTATATATTAGATGGAAAGGAAGCTTTACTGGTAATTGAGCAAAACGTAATCGCCTTCGTGACTCACGACGCCTTTTGAATGACTTACACTGATCACACCAAAGCCTGACTCACACAATCGAGCAATCCCTTTGAACAGATTCAGTGTGAGGGGCAAAGTAAGACATGTCAAAATACACCCTGAGCTCAAAGAAGTCGATAAATCACATCTATCAGTTCACAAAAGGATCGCAAAGACATTTCTATGGCTTTGCGATTCCTTCAAAGCACAGTGAGAGCAACAAATAAAGACGCCGTTAAATCGGAGTGAACCTTCCTGGTGCGGCTGGCCGAAGAAAATATTGCAACAATGCACCCACAAGGTCGCAGAACACCCCAGAACAATAACTGAAGCAATGCGAGCCTTTCTCGCCTCAGGGAGGGGGACGTTCCTCATGAGATTTCCAGGGCAAAAATCACTGCTGACGGAAAAATAACTCCAAATGTGTCAGAATCAGCTGCAAGGTTGTGCACACAAAACAAGGAATTTGACATCTGTTCTGCTCCTGCTGTAAAAAACTTCGAAAATGTTAAGTGCACAAAACAGGACATTCGCCAGTAAAGAGCGGTCACTCGTCCACATGGTGTTGCCGACGAGTCAAAGCACAGGCGTACCGTTTGCATGACTGAAGAGTTGATTTGTGGCAAATTAGGGAGTTCAGTCACTTTTCAGCAGAGTCAATGAGCAAAGAACTGAGCACACACCCACTCTAAAATCAAGTTACAACTCTCAGGTGACAAAAAGCAGAACCACTGATTTTGTTCTCCAACTTAGTTCTGCTGCAGGTGGGATAAAGCGGCAAATAAATACGATCTGCTTGTTGTTGACTGCATCAGTTTTGTAAATCCTGACGAAATTTGCAAACTGTAAAGGCCTGAGATATGTTGAGAGGTACATTTTAAAGCTACTGAGACACTTCCTTCAGTTAAGTGCCACAGTCTGGCAGACACAGAGGCATGTTTCAGCTGCTTTTTCTGTCACAGGGACAATAGTGCTGATTTTCTTTACCTTAAACCACGGCAAAAATCAATGGTGTGATTTGGAATACAGTGTTGGAAATAGTCTTACACTCTGTGCCTTTCAGAGATTTGTTCAGCATTTAGTGCTTTGACTTGCATGAATCAATGGACCTCTTCCTCTCCAACTGCAGAGTGGTCATGTTTTCAGGTTTTCCGGGAAAATGGCTCGCCGCTTTCATAAAAAAAAAAATAAAAAAAAAATAAAAAAAATCACGGAGGCAGCGCTGTCTGTCTACGTCAGATTTAATGCTGTCGCCTCTGTCTGTCTGTTTCAGTGATAGCTCAACACCCACAGGAACGCGTCAGCAGTTTTGTGTTGAAGTAACAGACCGAAATACTTCAGAAGCTGAGGAAAACCTAAGACAGTAACAGGCACTGCCAGAGGTTTTCATTGTGTTTCTTTGGTCTGTTTTCTGCTGCTACGGCTTCTATTTTTGGCAGTGCACTTCACCCGCACCTATTTGATCCATCACTTTGGAGACATCCCTCGGCGAGAAAGTTGTTGCAAAGGCAGCATGACCCACTTAAAGCCTTTTGCATCGCCAAGGTTTGCTGCACGTGATGTCAACGATTAATGCGTGTTTACAGTATGCAAGACCATTTCTGCTGAGATTATTTCTTTCATTAGCGCTTGCTGGACCTTAGCGACTTTGGTGCGATCAAGAAACGAGTGCCTATCAAACCCATGAAGACGTTTTTTTTGTTGAGTGGCGTTCTTTGTCTATGAGGAGGAGCAGAGGTTCTCCGTTTGATCACTGACACCGTCCTACGACCTGATATGATGGTTTACCTTTTAGGGCCCTTGAAAAGCCTTATTCTTCTGCGTAATCTGCTCTTCGGCTCGACCTTCTGGCCAAACACTTTGCGTTATCAGGTGTCATCATCACTAACACACCCACCTCCTGCTCCTCCAGTTTCTTCTGCTTCAGCCTTTCAGGTCGCGGCTCACTGAATCTGTCGAGCCGAGTTGCAAGTAAATAACTTTGAACGAAGGAGTCTTTTGTTGTCTTACATGTCCAGTGGAAAGAAATGCTTTCTGGACAAAACGTATGTTGGATCAGATTACGCTGGTAGTTCTAGGCCGAAACATTACAAACATTTCGCACCAGACTTAAAAGTCTATGGTCTTGTCATTGCAGTGCTTAATCTAATGAATCTAATGTTGATCTAATGTATGTGAACAAGGTGCTCCTGTTCAGGGTGGCTAAGAATCTTTCTGGTCTCATTTCATTTCTGGATTGGAAGAGCAGGAGTCTAAATAATGTTGATCCCAAGCATATAAACTCGATAAACCATTGTTTTGTTACAGGCTCCATTGACAGCCCAAGCCCAGTTGTGATTGTGGCGCCACCCCAGAATGCCACGGTGGTGCTCGGCCATCCTGCCGTGATGGAGTGCGTGGCACACGGCCAGCCAAAACCATTGGTGTCATGGAGCAGACAAGGTAGGACTTCCAAAGGTTTCCACTCGCTTCGAAAGTGAGCGGAAATGTATCTTCTTCCCAGCTTCTGGTGCTACCTGTCCAGTCCGCTTGGTGTCATTCAATGCCCCGAGGCGTCAGAACCTGCTAGACTTTTGCTTTTTCCTGGTGTGTCACCAAATCCAAACTAAACCTTAAGCACCCAAACCTAAGCCTAACCCTGTCCACTTTCCTTCAACGTTGTTGATGAGAAGTTATAAATTCGCCTGTTTGCAGGAACTTGGACATGTTTTCCTTTGCCCACATGCTAGCCGGTAAAGTCACAACTTTAAAATAACCGCATGCTTATTTTAAGATGTCTGCATCCAGACATCTCTGCGAACCCAGTCCAAGAAAAATCAGAGAGCCCCCTGTTGGTCACTTTGTGAGGTTTCCTGTCCGGTCCCGTCTCGTGTTCTTCCAAGCATTTTCTTCCCGTCGCGACTCTCTGGCATTTATGAGACCGCAAAGAAAGATCTCTTCTCCTGCCAGTCGCCAGCAGCAGTTCCCCTGTGCTGATGCTCCACACCGCTTTCTCTTTTGGTCAGATGGAAAGCCCATTTCCACAGACGTGATCGTCCTTGCCACAAACCTGGTGATCAGGGACACGAGGCGTCACCATGCCGGCGTCTACGTCTGCCGAGCCAACAAGCCCAAAACGAGAGAGTTTGTCTTTGCTGCTGCCGAGTTGCACATTGCCGGTAAGAGTAATGTCGCACCGTCTACCTGCTGCCTTTTATCTTGAGATATTTCTGACAGCTGTTTGAGTGAGGATAGTCCCCATCAACATCTTCACGCTATTGAAGGCCTAATGTAATTTGAAGCATTGATTAAATGGGGAAACCGTCAAGAAAGCATGATATTTTGAAAATGTGAAAATGATAGATTTTCTTTTGTGTGTGCCTAACAAGCTCTTCTTTAAAACTGCAGTCTGGATTTGAGCTACAGCTCTTAAAGGGTTCTCCACGTTCTTCTCTGACCAGCCCCTCCAGTGATTGTACAGCCCCCGGAGTCTGTGTCCCTCTCCCGGGGGAACACCGCCAGGTTTCTGTGCAACAGCTCTGGGGAGCCTTTCCCGGTGCTGCACTGGCTGAAGAACGGCCAACCCATTCGATCCTTCAGGCGGGTGAAGGTGCAAAGCCCCGGGGTCCTGCTCATCAACCAGCTGGCTCTGGAGGACGCAGGTTACTATCAGTGCATCGCTGAGAACGGGCTCGGGACGGCCTGCGCCACGGCCAGGCTGACGGTCATCGTGAAGGAAGGTCTGCCCAGCCTCCCTCGCCGCCTGACCGCGACGCCGTACTCCAGCACAACGGCCCTGCTCTCCTGGGAGAAACCCGAATACAACACGGAGCAAATCATCGCCTACTCCGTGCACTACCAACTCACTGCAGGTTTGCTTTTTTGTTTTGTTTTTGAAGCGGATGTGGTACGGAGCTACAAAGTCAAATAAATCCACACATTTGATATGAATTTCATTCGTTTTTAGGGTCAGATAATCAGGACTCTTCATTCGCAGTTAGCAACAACACCACAGAGTATCTTGTCAAAGAGCTCCTCCCTCACACCGCCTACACTTTCTTTGTGGTGGCTTATTCACCCATGGGAGCCAGTCCTCCATCGCTGCCCATAACCATAGAGATGCTTGAGGATGGTGAGTACTTCAACCTTCGTAAAAGGCAAACGAAACTGAAGTCATAATGAAGCAAAGAATTACAAAGTGAGGTTGTTCTGTGTTGCAGCTGCATCTGAGTGATGCAGGTGTACTCAGAGGAGGACAGCAATCAGCGAATTTATCCGGGGTCGGAACACGAACAGACCTTAAAAGCTAAGCCATGTGACATATGTTCGGCTGCGGGACTTGACAAACGATCAACGCTGCCCGCGCAAAAATGCTGTAGATTTTTGTACTTGCCTACAAACACGTTCTGTTTTCCTATTTCATTTCGCTTCTACAAATGGATCTTTTTTTCTTTTCTTTTTTTTTTTTTTTTTTTTTATTTGACCGGAACACTGCTGTGTTGTCATGCTCTCTCAACATTTTCGGACTTACCGCGCACGGCAGTCAGCTTGGCTTGTCTCCTCCTTTCTGCTTGTAGTTCCGAGTGCGCCTCCTCCGCTCTCCGTCGCCAGCACGTCCCCCACTGACATCAGGCTGACGTGGCAGCCGCTGACTTCACGGCACAGCCGGGGGGCCGTTACCCGCTACCGCATTGATTACAGCGCGCTGGATCAGAGTGAGTGATCTTCACCGATTGAGAAGCTCAACGCTGTTTTTTTTTTTTTTTTTCTTTTGTGGCCCCCTGAGAATGACTGAAAACTGATTTGTGGATCGTAGCAATGATAATTAGACCTGGAAGCAGTTATATATGGGCTCCAAGCCCAGCCTACCGAGTCTGCCGCCCCTGGCCCTGCCCTCTGACCTCTTAGCAACCGACTTCTTCTTGTTACAGGTTGATTAGTTTTACCAGTCCAATCCTCCATGGACTTTATTTCCATAACAATTTTCCGTAGATCACATAAAGCAGAAACAGCACATCTATTTTGGAAATAATTTGCACAAATCTCTTTTGCAAGGCAATTATAATTTAAAAAAAAAAAAAAAAAAAGTACCTGTAAACTTTCTCTTTCGAAAGCCCCCGTGGCCTTGGGGAAATCAGAGTGTGCTCTGTGTTTTCCACAGAGGACACTGTGTTCTCGGTGGAGCTGAGGGGCAACGAGACTCAGTTCACGCTCAGGGAGCTGCGCCCAAACCAGGTCTACCGACTGAGGATAGCAGCCGGAACCGCGGTGGGCTTCGGCGTTCCGTCCGAGTGGGTCGAGCAGCAGACGATGGTTCGCAGCGGCCCCAGCGACAACAGCACAGGTGAGAGGATGCACGGCTCACTCGTGTCCCCATTTGCTATGCGGTAATTACTTCATGCGTCATTTTGAAAGCCACGGGACACAAAAAGTGGGCAACACGTCACCGTCTTTACGGAAAAAAAATAATAAAAAAAATGAAGAAACAGTCGCGATTATGGCAATAAATGACATGAAAACAATGTTTGGATAACGTTAGGTCATCCTTCTGCCAGGACGTCTGAGAGCACTTCCTGCTTCAATCTCTTTATTTTTATTGTCTAACAAGGTGTGGCACCAGATTCATAATTTAATTTTGATTTTGGCTCAAACCGATCGCACCAATAATGTGAAAAGCAAAACGATATATTTTAAAAGTTGTACTGGCATATTTCAGTGAGCTGAGTTGAAGGGAGGGGAAAGTGTTGCAATGGGCTAATCTTCACTTCTTTTTTTTTTTTTTTTTTTTTATCTTTTTCCAGTGATTTTTGCTCCTTCAGAGCTGAAGGTCAGAACCAGAGTGACCACCCTTAATGTGACATGGCAACCCTCACCAAATCACACGCTGGTTTCTGGCTACAAGCTCTCCTATCGGGAAGCGGAAACGGTTGAGTTCTCCGTCAGAGACAGAACGCCGCACGCGCACACCATCAGGCTTCGGAAGAAGGCGAGGCACCACCTGCTGACGGGGCTCGGTAAGACGTCGGTCGTTTCTGACATCCAACAATGCGCTGCTTGGACAGACCTTTTGTGCGTTTGTCTCGTGTCAGTCGGGGAAAATGGAGTGCTGCTTTTAAAAGTTTGTCTCTCCGGGTTCTTCCTCTGCGTTTTATCAGCTCCTGACCGGCAGTATGAGGTGAGGGTCTGGGCATTTGACAAGCAAAAGGACGGAGCAGCTGCAGTGTGGAAGGGAAGGACGGAGAAGATCCACGGTAGACGTAAGGCTCCCCTCAGAGGGACGCATCTCCGAGCAGTAAAAGAACCCGACATGACGTCTGCATGTGGATGACGCCAGAACAGCATTTGCACTTTCTGGCATGCAAGGGAGTGACGGTACGCTTGTGTTGCAGACTCCGGGCCGTCCTCGTCCCCTCCGCTGCCCCCCGGCAGCATCCAAGCTACGGCCAACAGCTCCACCTCCATCTGGCTCCGTTGGGAGAAACCTCGGTTCATCAACGTGCGCATCATCAACTACACAGTGCGCTGCAGCCCAGCAGGAACCACCAACGCCTCTCTTGTCTCTTACTACAGCAGGTCGGTAGACCAGGATGAGTATCTGAGACGGTTTTTGCTATTGTTAAAACGAAAGTTACCACTTTTATATATCGAAATATGTTTGAAAAAGCGCACAGGGCCATCACAAGGTGTTCCAGTTTTTCCACTCGGCTGCAAGGAGAACAAATTTAAGGAGAGACTTGGACTCAAGTTGCACATAAGTCTCAAAAATAATGACTTTAGACGTGACGTGAACTCGTTCTCCAAAGGAGGCGATTGCTTCGTAACAAGTGAAGTTCTCTTCACCCTTCTTCCCCTCTTCTATCCTCACCCCCCGCGCCTTTTTCCCTTTCAACTTTTTTCCCCACTTATCTTCCTTCCTTTTCTGGTTTTTCCCTCTTTTTTTTTTAGTCAGTTTCCTACTTTTGGGGGAACACAGGAAACTGGCATTCAAATATGCATTCGACCCACGCCCGAACCGAGACCTCTGCTTTGAAGCAGGCCAGAGAGTGCTATTTTCGGTCTGCATCCAACTTTCAGTGCGCATTCACACCTCGCCAAACAAACCAGACATTTTAGGCAAATAAATTAAGAGTTTTGATGAAAGCGAATGGCACGGGGCTGGCAGAAATGCATCCTTTGAGTCCTAAGGATCATCTAAACTCATTCTAGACAACCTTTTCCACTAAATATCACCCAAATCTCTCCTAGATGTCCATAAATCATGTAGATATTGCTGAGACTTAGTTTTGACAAAATGAAGTGCTCCATAGAAATCCTAACAACTTTAGAATAGAATTAATGTAAGGTTTTGTACCAACGCCCCTCCTGACCCCAGTAGGGAAAAGGGTGTTGATGGATGGATGGATGGATGGATGGATGGATGGATGGATGGATGGATGGATGGATGG
>VMRN01000045.1:639401-690785 GCA_010277015.1 Poeciliopsis turrubarensis | reverse complement strand
TGTGCTGCTTTGGCTTCGAAGAGATTCATGAAAGTTTCATTTCATTTTGATTCAGTGAAAGTAGGTCGGAGGGGGAGCCGGTTGACATTTCACGACCCCTGGGAACATTTCTCAATGTCTTCGAAATGGTATCGGCACGAGCGAAAATGTTTTGCCGCACAAACGTTTTGATACCATATTTGCCCGATTTGACTTGACTCAGGTCAGAGCAGGAAGGGGTGAATTACAGATGGGCTCCTCCTATTGGTGGCGTTTAGGACGTCACAACAGGAAGTGATGGCGTAACGGGACGGGGTTTCATCGGGGTGGGTTGCTTTGTCGATACCCCCACAACGTGGCATTGAGAAATGACCTTAAAGAGTATTCACGAATGTCAAAGAGTGCAGAGCACCCACATCCTGCAGTCTCAGGGTCCAAACACTCACACAGGGATTCCAGCTAGCACCAGTCCGGCGTACCGTATACAAACATTTCCTGAGTGGAGGGTGCCGGGGGGGTGGGGTGGTGGTGGTGGTGGGGAGAGGTCTCGGGTCCCTCTGTAATAACCTCTGTGTACTTTCTATTCAGTGCAAGTGCAAACCATGTCAGCGTGAAGTGAACAAGGTTCGGTAGATGTGTAGATGTGTCCGTCTCGCGTTGAAATCCAGAGCACCTCAATGTTGACATGGGCTGCATTAAGCTGGAGGGAAAACAAAAGGGGGAGGTTTTACAGCAACCCATCTGCAGGCCACTCTCCTGATTTAGCTCGGCAGGGATGCACCTCTGTCCACACCGATGTCAGAACACTGTCACACAAAAATTGAAGCTCTTCCACCGAGCCTGTTTGGTGGCTCAAAAAGTGTTTGCCCCCTTACAGATTTGTTTTTCGGTTTGTTTGTGTTTTTTTTTTTTTTTGTTGTTGTTGTTGTTTTTTTTTTTTTTTGCCAAAGTTAAATGTTTCAGATGATCAAACAAATTTTTATATCTCACAAACATAATCAAAGTAAATACAAAAGTCTTTTTTTTTTTTTTTTAAATTAAAGTTGATGAATAAAAGTTTAGTGAAAGTCAATTTAGCTCTTTTGGAGGGCTTTCGAGCACGAACGGCGCGTTTTGAGGTCACACCGCAGCAGGATCTGTGAATACGACACGTGTGATGTCTCTCGGCCGAATGCTGTTTCAGCTTTCTGTCAGACGTACCGGGAAGCAGAACTGCAGAACTTTCCAGAGTTTTTCATCTGTTCCAAAAGTCTTTTTTTGTTGTTGTTGTGTCTCTTATTTCTGAGAGTGGGGGTGAGGTTGTAAGTTTGAATTCCTTTTGCTCAGCAGTGGTTTTGGATGTGGAACTCTTGCATGAATTCAAATTTCACCTGGTTTTTCTTATTGTCGGAGGAGAAAGATTGACCTCAACTCCTGGGGACGTTTGCCACCGTTTCATGTTTTGTCCGTGTTGTGGACAACGGCTTTGACTTCGGCACAAAAAGCCTGAGAAATCCAACCAGACTGACGGTTGTCAATAAAATTTGTAATCTGTTCTGGAATTTATTCGGGCAGGATTTGTTTTTAAAAACATTCATCCTACTTCATGTTGTGGGACAGGTTCTGTTTGACTGATCTTTTGATTCTACAGTTCTAGCCATAATTTGAACTGATAGAAGGCCAGTTAATTATAATAATAAGAACAATCACACTTCAAAAGTAAGTGTTGGACAGCGCATTGCGCTTTTTGGGGCACTTAACTCATGACTTAATAAGGGGGACGGGTTGTATTGGATAACTGTCCCCCTCTGAATAAAAGGATTTGTCATTTGAAAACTCATCTTTAGATTTGTGCCATTGATTTGGTGATCTGAAACATGCAAGACTGACAAAAAGGTAAGGAAAAAAAAAACAAAAGACATCTTACAAGGGAGCAAATATTTATTAAGAGAAAAATCTATGGAAAAATGACCCCAGTTTTTGTATTTATGTTCATGTGATTTTGAATAAAAAACAAAAACATGTTGGAAATATTTCTTGTATTTTTGGCCCGATCCGTTTCGATGTCGTTAATGGTTGGAGCAGTGTTCACACGGACTGGTGCATCCCTCTTTTGTTTTTTTTTGGGTTTTTTTTGTCTCAACGTCACTACCTCATTTCTTTTCAGAAAGGTTGTTATATTCGTTTTACCCTAACACCGGCGCCTTTAAACTAAACTCGTCTGACTTTCGGCGCAGGCGGGAGGTGTTGGACGGCGACTCTGCCGTCGCGCTTTTATATCAAAAACAACGAATGTATGTCCGTTTGCCGTTTGTGGACTTTGTCTCTCTGTGTGAAAGCCCCCTGTTGCGTTTTCCTGTGCTCGACCAAAAGCCTTCGTACTCGGTGGCCGCTTCGTCTAATCTGAATGTTTGCTTGAGACGTTTCAGTGGATGTGGGCCTGAGGCCTTTGTGGGTTTTTGACAGTTCTGCAGCTCAATAGTTGCAGCTGGTGTCATTGCTTTGTGTCTTCTGTAACACAACTTTCAGCTGCTGCTTCCGTTCTGCCCTTTATTATAAATAGACTTTCTTAAGGCTTGTAACTCTTATGATTTGAGAGATTTTTTTTTCTTTTTCACTTATGATGGAAAGAAGGTGGAAACCTTGGTTTGTAAATAGACGTTACAACTTACCATCTGTGATTCTTGTATGCTAGCAATACTTTGGTATCCTTGTTTTTTTCTTTTTTTTTTTTTTTGTATCACAAGTTGCTTAGTAACAGGACCGACCTTCTAAATTAAAGTTTGGAAATGTGTAACAGTCCACACAGGTCCCTACAAAAATATTATTGCACCTTTTCACTTGTTGACACTTTACAGCAGCACACTTCAGTGTGTTTACCTGGGAAAGTAAACGAGCGGCCAACACCGGCGTATTTCATAAATTAAGTGTCAAGACAAATGATTGAAAAGTTTTTGTTTTGTTTTTTTTTTTACCAACAAAATGTGAAAAATATGACATGTGTTCACATTCAGTCCCCTTTAATCTGACACAGCAAAATAAAGTATACTTGTGGTGTTCCACAAGGACGGGTACTGGGACCACGTCTGGTCGTTTTGCACAAAGCTGATTCTCATAGATTACGTGATGTCCTGATAAAATATAGCCTCCGATTTCCTTCCGAAGTTAACAAATTAGTAGATTTTCCACCTGCGTGAACTTTTATTTTGTATGAATACAGCTGTTCCGTGCGGAAAATGACTCGAGATCAGAGAGAGGGTTGTGGGGAAGTTCAGGCTAACACATAAACATAACCGTTTTGCCGTTTTTTTATTCATAGAACGTTAAAAATAACAAAAAAAGTATTGAAATTTGTAGTTCACCACTTTGTGCTGACGTGTCGCGTGAGATCCCAATTGAATGCGATGAAGTTTGCGGCTGTAGTAGCAGAATGTGAGAACGTTCAAATCGCTGTTTGTCCTCTTTCCAGTGGTTTTTCTAATTAAGCCAGACCTGAGTCGGAACCGAGCTTCACCTTTTTTTTCCTTTCCCTGTTTCTGTGCAGCTGCGACAGTCTAACAAGCTCGGCCCGAGTTATCACATGTTCCAGAACCTCCTCGGCGTGTTTCCATCGGCAAAACACGGTTTTCGCCAACACCTCGCCTTTGTCATTTCAGATACAGTGTTGGTACATTTCCAAGTCTATTCTTTTATACTTTTTTTTTTTTTTTTTTTGCTTTCCAGTGTATATTTGTGATTGTGTTTTATTTTCTCTGTAGTTGATTTCTCGACAGAAATGAATGTTCTCGAGTGATTAATTGTAGGAGTGACGGGGATGGTTAAAAAAATTGTATATGCCAAGCCGGTTTCATTTGCAGCCGATAGTTGATGTCACGGCAGATTTGCATCACTGGCTAACTAAAAAGTCAGCCGTGAACAAATCGACGGGAGGCGGAGGGCGTTGGTTGTAGCGTGTCGAGAGCAATGCACCTCGTGTTGCGATGACGTGCTCTGTCCGAGAGCCGAGGTGAACCGGTAGAGCCGCGCTCGTGTCGTTTTGCCCCTGGAGATTTCTGAATACCGTGAAATCGTCCTTAAGAAGACTGGATGTCTGAAAACCATCCCAGCTTTACTTTAGTGCTCAGAACTTGCTGAGCACGTTCAGGCATTTTAAGTCTGTTTCTTGACTTGCAGCGGCCTTTACTGTCGCAGGTCACAAACTGCTCCTCCAGTTGCTTCTGTGTGCGTTTCCTTCCCACTTACAAATGTAAACTGGCAATAAAAAAAAAAAACACAGCTTGGTGACAAAGAATAGTTTTCCATGGCAGAATTTCACAAAGTGCTTTTCTAAAAGTGACACTGAAGACAAAACTATGATTTTTGAGTTAATGAGATTAGCAGAAAAGACAGAAAGTATTGAACTGGTCAGGTGGAAATTGTAAAAATTAGATTTATTTATTTATTTTTTTTTGTTAAATCATTGATATAGGTGTAATGAACCCCAAACTAGGATGGATCCAGTTGTGAACAGCAAAGATGAATTCTTAACTTTTAACTCCCAGGAACCTGTTAATATTTCCTTTTCTGCGTTGCCCTCTGATTTGATTGGCTACCTCTTTGCCTCTCGTTTACCCGTTTTGCATAAATCTGTCCCTCTCACATTTACTGGGACTGTGGCGACAGCGTAGGTTGTAATGCAGGTGCATCCACGGCATTTCTCATACGTCTGTTTCCCTGGTGATCGGCTTCGGCTTCAGCTGCTAAATTTGACCCAAAATCCGTGCTGCACAGCAACCATGCAGGAAATGATCAGGTACCTATAGATATGCTTAACTGCTTTATTCCTTCTGAGAGGTCGGTAGAAGCAAATGTGTTGAAAGTTTGTTTTGTTTATTATTTCTGATTTTCACTTTACGACAAAACAAAAACCCACTGTGTCGTGTTCTGGCCGACAACCCCAAATCTAATGTGAATTTGACTCATTTGACAGAAAAACATCTGTCCAGCAGCTCAATTATAAAAAAAAACAAAAAAAACAACAACAACAACAAAAAAACATTGCCTATCTAATTTAGCATACCCGGTTTAAAGGGGATTTATTAAAGTAAAAAATGTTTGTTGGTTCTGATCAGATTCTTTGTGCTGTACCTTTTTTGTAACAACTGGAGCATGTCATTTTTATTTCTTCTTCTTTTTTTTTTTTTTTTAACATAGATTTACCTCCTAAGAATTAAAAGCGGTTTTGTCTTAACTCAGAGACTATTTTCACTCATTACAGGCACAGAGTGGCTCTCGACTAGCAATGCAAGTGTGAGCAAATGTAGGAGGGAGGAGAATTGGGATTAAATAACTTCATTTCGTCGACATGGGTAAATAACTTTATAGCATTAAAAAAAAAAAAAAAAAAAAGCTGCTATTTCAAGTAGCCAAGACTTCTGATGTCCTCGTCCACTTTACTTTTGGTCCTCCTCTGTTCACTGACAGAAAGGTCTCAACTCAGGTCATCTTTGCATGAATTTGTAAAGGTCGGTGCCGGCATTAGGAAGCTCGGTGTGGTCGTTTTCAAAAGTCAATCAACGAAGTTCCCGAATGCACAGACGATGTCTCTCCCCGCGGTCACGCCTCTGTACTTTCCGGTGCTTCACTGTGAGCAGGTTGTGTTGTTCTTATTGCTCCAGGACGGGACCGTCTCGTGTTTCCCGGTTTTCGTGTGCCGACTCCGTCCCGCCAGCTCCGTTTTGAACTCTGCTACTCGCTTCAGACACCTCTGCCGCCATGTGCTGACAGCAACCGCAGGCCGTCCTAGCAAATTATAAGGGCACTTGGAAGAGCGGCCTCTATTTAGGGGCTATAATCAACTTTGACCTGTCATATTTACATTTTGAGAAGGGCAATTTTCTTAGCCCGTAAGACCACAGAACGATTACTCGCCTAGAGAAAAGCTGCACTTAAAAAGCTTGGCTTGTTTAGGAGAAATCGATCAAAGGACGCGCTTTGCTTGTGCTCTGTGGTGGAGATATTTCCTGTTACCACGTGTGCAAATGTAGAAAAAAAAAAAAAAAAATCTCACAACGCCTGAAAACTTGTCTCATGTAAATAAACCTCGACAGTTAAAAGCCATTTGTTCGGTGTGTTTTAGTCTGTTTCTTGAACACAGAGGGTGCTGTTTGTTGCTCTCGCGCTCCGAGGATGTTTACAATTTTCGCATCCTGGGCGAAGCTTTCTTGTACTCATCTTCCCATCAAAGTGAACCTGTGAAAGAGAAGCGCGCGTACGAGTAGCATGACTGAAACGGGGCCGAGTGCAAAGGCATGCCACGTCTTTCAGACCTTATTTTGTCACATAAAATGGGGGGAGGTTTGTAATTGCAGGACTGCACAACCTCCAAAATAGCTTGAAAGACTTGGGGACTTTCTAGGACTCTGTAACTTGGGTCAGCATTGGGCAAACGGTGTACAGGAAAAGCAGCGGCGAACAAATCACGGTTTTGAAGTTTATCGAGGAATAATATTCAAAACCCCACATCCTGTTTTAACTTGTTTCTTGTCCTCATCAAACCTGAGTTTCCCTGTTCTAAAACATCGCTGTACAAGATTTAAAAAAAAAATGAATAAGTAAAAATTTCAATTGCATCAGCTCTCTATGTTAGTCTTAGAATCAAACAAAAAGTTTAAAGTAAAAAGAATACATTTATCCTCTCTGGGAGGGTGATCTGTTTATCCTCCTCTTTAAATCAACGGAAACGCATGATGTCTCATTAGTGTCGTTTATTCAATACAGTATCTCGTTTTTAAATGTCACGTAACGGGCAGAAATGTTAATGTGTTTCATTCAGATTTTATGAGACAGACCAACACGAAGTATTGTGTGCAGATGGGCGGCGGGAGTAACATGACACATGGTTTTCATATCTTATTTATAGGTAGGTTTAAATCTGAGGTCAGGCCAGTATTTATGTTGAGTCGCCTTTAATCTAAAAGCCATGAATAAAGTGTTGCGCAATCAATTGATAAATATATCACTATCAGCTTTTTTTTTGTTTGTTTTTTTTTTTTGTTTGTTTTAGCGAACAGCCCAAAATGTTGAAACCAGTTGATTTGTTTCTGATCTGATCTGAGTTTTACCTTAAGTTTGTTGTCTTAGTTTATTAACCCTGACAATAAATTGATGTTTTATTTTTAAATCCAGAATATTTTATGTGCTGTTCGCTGCAGGATTACATATTGAATCTAATGAAACGATGTCCAAAAAGCAACAACAGTGTGGTGTTTGTTGCTGCAGGTACATTATCTTACCAGCAGACGGTTTTATGGTGTTCCAAGGTCCCGAAAAAGGAAAACACAGTAACATTGAAACACCAAAAACAGAGCAAATTTCAAAATGAAGAAATTGAAATCGAGAAAAAAATATATACATATATTCTCACCAATCCTTAGTCTTTCAAAATTATCCTGCGATGTTGTTCTTGCAGAAAAATTTCATCTCATTCTTCTATAAAATTGGTGTTTTCCTTTTATGATTATCTCCTTTTTTCATTCGTCTTCATTTTTTTTATACCGTCTTTACTATTGTACTTGTCTGTTTGAGTAAGGCCAGAAAGGTCAAACAGACTTTACTGACTTTCAAATTTGACAAGACAAATACTCCTTTCCCCACTATTAAGACTTTTGAGTGATAGGGGGGGGGAAAAAATCCCCAGAACTTCCTCAATTCAAGAAGCATAAATTAATTCATTCATCCATTTATTTATTTTATAAATTAATTCAGTTCAGATATTCTAATCTTTAGAGTTTATTGTTCCCAATCAGGCAGGTGAAAACTAACCGTACACAAAGTGACATCTCTGACTGATAACACATTTATCAGTCACTTCAGTAACTGACCTGTCAGCCTCCATTTGGACCGTAGCTAGGCAACAGTAGCGCTGCTTGCAACAGCAGGGCTTCCGGAGGTCACCGTGGTAGGTGCAATCTTTAGACTAGCCAGCAGGGGGCAGTGTTGTCATTTCCCACTTTTTTTTTTTTTTTTAAGGAACGAAGCAACTTAATTTGTGCCACTCCCATGGAAGACAAAAAACAGCTGCGTGAATTCTGGTGCCCTCCAGACATCCGGTCTGGATCAGCAATTTAAAAAAATTGTATTTATCCTTCGTAGGATCAATGACTGACAAAAAAAGAAAAAAAAAAAACACAAAAAAAAACACAATTGTGTGTTTGTTTGAATAAATGGAGAACTGTCCACAGACTGTATAGTCTTTCTACACAACAGAGTGGACTCACCGAGGCGATGACCAGATGAGCCGGGAGGAATGAGCCGACGTCGCATCATGCCGCAATTCACCCTTTGGAGTCAGATAAAAGCTCCAGCCGAGTGACAGAGAGCTCAGTCTCACTATCTCCAGCGTTAACCACCGGTCGAGGCTTCTCTGCAGATCCCTGGGAGGCGTCGAGGCCACGTGGCGCGTGCAAGACAATAGGGGCCCGGGTTCTCCGTTTTCCTGTTGCATTGCGCCGCCCTGAAATTGTTTCTCTCCTTCAGCAACAACGCGGAGTCGTGTGGGTTCATATTTCACCTGAGAGACAGGCGAGCCTGAGTGCAGGAAGTCAGGTGAGGGCTGTGCTAATGAGGGAGAGCTCGCCGCCTATGGGGAAATAACTGAGTGAAGATGTTGAAGCGGGCCCATTCATTCTGCCTCCTCCTGCCGCTGCTACTACTGCGGGAGAGCCTCCCCCGGCGAAGGGCACCGGCAGAAAATGAGAGTATCTGGACGCTCTCTCGGCAGCCGCAGCGAAAAATAAACCGGATCTAATTGGACTGCGTTGCATGAGTAGCATCACAGAGCATTCTGTGTCTCACAAATGCGTTCAACGTCCTTGGAACTTTTCACATGTCGTCACGCAGGAGCCGCACACCGTGTCTGATGTGGATAGTGGGCGATAGACAAATTCAAATTTGTGTGTAAACGTGAAGCTGAAGGAGAGTTTGTGGGGAATTTGTGGAAGCTTTCAGCGACGTAAACTAGTATTCATCCCGCTTTATTCTGGCACTCCAAATTACAGTCTGCTGCAGAGGTTCAGAAATCTAATAATTAGCAAGTAGCAAAGAACATGGTAAAAATGCTCAGGGATAAGACTGCAAAGAAGTTTAAAACAGTGCGAAATTGCAAAATGTATTCCAAACGCCGTATCACGGCTGAAATGCTTCAAATGAAACGTGGTTGCTACACCTACAGACCTACCAAGACATGGCCATCCACCAAACTGGAAGGCTGGACAAGAAGGGTGTTAATTAAGCAATTAACCAGAATTCACTGGGCTCAGATTGGGCAATCAGTAGCCATTAAAGACAAGACGGGACGCCAGCTCATTCATCAGGAATAAATAAGCAAAACACCTTTTAGTCTGCTTGGGTTTTGAAATCACTGTCCTTAAATGTTTGGTCTCTTTGTTTTGGATTAAGACTCGTCAAAACATTTACCTGCGTTAGACAAAAAAAAATAAAAATATATAGGTTCTTGTTTCTGTTCGTTGCCATATTACCATCCCTCGTTTCCTTGCATTCACGAATCCCCTTGACAAAACGACCGGCTTGCTATTAACAGTAAGGTCTTTCGTGGCCCTGCAGGGGTTTACATCTTGCCCGTCAAGTACTCCCACACCTGAACAAACCCAGAAAACACAATGAAGCAGACGATGGACAAAGTGTTTACAAGGAGGACAATTAACAGCCGTCGTTCTATTTTTACACACAAGTATCTGGATTTTGATTTAATGCGCGATCTGCTGTTAAAGCTTAATGTACCATATACCACAGCTGTAGGTGAGCTCACGGGGGAATGGCTGACAGAGAAAAACAAGGAGATGTCAGTAATGACTTCAGATTGTTTGCCCGGACCTCTGGTTTCCCCTGGGAGCTTCGTGCTGCTCTCCATTCACCGTCGGCTGACCACAATTAGACCCCAGGGGGCGCCCGGCTTTAAAATGTGCAGTACACCAATTTCTCCCACCGCAACCAGGGGCAAAATGTTACAATCGTACATAAAGTGGCAACTCCTAGAGTAGACTTTTCCTTTTCATTTAGCCACAAGCGCCGTATGAGACAGCAAACGTTCAGAGTGGACTGACAGTAAACATTTATACTTGAGAGACATGATCAATCTGATGCGTCAAAAAGAAGAAGAAGAAGAAGAAAAAAGGAAACGTATGACACACGTTACCCCGACTCGCATACACAGACATGAAGCCTGGTCGTTGCGGCTTCTCAATGCATCATCTGGTATCAGTGCGTCACAAAGTTTGGAGCAGCGGCAAGAATTTTTTAGAAAAACGTGAAATATGTTTTTTCTTTTTTTTTCTTACAGATGCTTCCTATGAAGTCTGGTCAACTCCACTGTTTATTATGTGTGCCATTATGAAATTTTATTATTTTGGTTTATAACAAAATAATATAAATAATTTGGGGGGAGAAACATTAAGTTTACTACCAGGAGGAGTGCAAAGATTTCTCTTGACAAGATATGAGTTCAAATATGATTTGAGACATTTGTAAATTTGCAGAACAGATAAAAAAAAAAAGATAAAAAAAAAGAGAGTATGTTTCTTGCAGTTGTTGGAATTAAATTATGAAATGACGAAGTGTTAACAAATTATTTGACAACTTTTTGAATAAATAAATAAAATCAATCAAAAGTGAATCAATTTGACTGAACGTAAGACATTAGGGTAAAAAAAAAAAAATAGATAAACTGATCAAAACACTGATATGTTGTAGAAACTAAAGCACAGAACTAGTTCTTTTCAATTTAAGTTTCTTTTACCAGATGGAGCTGGTTGGAGATTCAGCAAAAAAAAAAAAAAATAATAATAATCTCACTGGCTTTGCACAAGATCTCGTTTGAATTGATCCGGGCTATTGTGAGGCAGCCGTTGCAATTAAAGCTTCCAGTTTTAGGCGGCGCACACACGCTGACGTCTGCGGTTTGGCTCGCCAGTGAGACCTTGGTGAGAGTGGAGAACTGGCTCTCTGCCGTCTGACAAAGGTCATTCGGAAAAAGGTTTACTCATGTATGTATCATATCGAAGTCTGACCCAATGTCAGAGCTGCAGGAGTGGAGGTGTCTACATGCACTGCACCACTTTAGCACATTGGGAACTTTTTTTTTGGGACCAACAAAAGCTACAGCTGTACTGTCCGGCACCGGAAGTCGTAGCCACGTTGATTTTGTGGCCGCAGGGCGACGTGGACTGTTCTCTGCAATTCTGAAATGCAAAAAAGTTACAGGAAAGAATATCGTACAAAAAAAAAAAAAAAAAACTGAGAACAAGGACAAAGCAACACGAGAATCGAGCATGCTAGATTTTACAGCCAAAAAGTGACGGACTTCTGTTTAAAAATAAGGATGGGAAGAAAATTGCTTCCTCGTTTGTGTATGTTTATGCAGCGCAAAGCTGGGTGCTGACTGTGGCACTGGTTGGTAGTGCAGCCTTGATAGTTAGATCCAATGCAAGAGACTTATTTCCACATCAGTGAATGGTACAGGCTGAATCTCAGTGGGCTAAGTGACCCACTTTCGGCACTCTCCAAATGTGTGTAACAACCGTGCTTTTCACATCGCATAGTTCTTGGCTGTTATCTAGATTTGCTCACAAAGTCACGGACAGCTTCTCGTAGCTAGAGGATGGGAGCGAGGCTGGTCCAACGCTGACATCGGGTTCCGAAGACCATCAACAGTCATGCTTAAAAGTAACCAACTATACATCTTTAATTGGCTGTCACTGACCAAGTATTAGCGCGATCCATCATCAAGAAGATGATGAAGTTTGCACACTTTTAAAAGTCAGTTCATTTTTGTGTGCGAGTCACTGGGAAGCAGATTTACGAAGCTGTTGCCAGGGACTAATTGTTCTTAAAGTTTTGAGAAATGCCTCCTCAAGTCAAGTTCTGGATCCCTTCATTTAACGCTCCACCAGTGTCCCATGGACACAAACAATGCTCCCTAAAAAAAGTGATTGTCAATACACTTTTAGTAAGTCAGTGTAAGACATCAAAGTTTGTGTAGCAGAAATGTTGTTTTTGTTCAATCCAGTTAGATTTAAAGTGCATTAAAAGACATATTAAATTTGCATCAAAATAACAAATTAAGAAATCACAGCGCCAATCCAATCTAAAGTGCGAACAGAAAGCATGCTCGTTAACTTCACAAGAGATGGAGAGATTTACAGCCACAAAACTGCTCACCCCTGCTGACCTTGATGGCCGGGCTTGCTCCTGCATGTGCATGCACTCACTACAATACGCTGCCTGGATCACGTGCAGCAATAAAGCAGAGGACGAGAAAAAAGCTGTTGCAAAAACGGAGGAGATTGCAATGCTCAGCGCCGTCGTTGTTGTCCCGCTGTAAGGTTGCAGGGATGAGCAAACGTGGACTGAGAGAGTCGACTTCTGTGTGGGGTCTAATCCTGGCGGGGCGTAACGCTGGTGTGTATAAGATGACAAATAGCGCTACAGAGTGTGTAAGAAGACAAAAATGTACAGCCAGAGGCAAATGGAAACACAGTGCACTAGAACAAGTGGACCTACTTCAACAATGGGCAAGAGTCCCACCTCTCTAGCAAGCAGGGCGCTGGAGTTTATAAAGGCTGAGGTAACAGTGCAGTAAGTTTTAGACAGTAAAAGGACAAAACAAAACAAAATGAGAAAACACAAGTGAAGACATCCGTCTGAGTGTCAGACCGCAGAGAAAGCTGGCCGAGGTAAAAGCAGCAGGACAGGATTCACGGCCGAGAACGAAAGTAGCTTTAGAGGAGCTAGCTGGTACGGAGGAAAGCTTAGGTTGAGGTAGCTCATGCACAATTTTTATTAATATCATTTCATAATATTAAGAACAGGTTTAGAGGGGGAAAAAGCTCGACAGAAAGCGAGGAAAACAAAATGCCTTTCGTAGCAACGAGCGTGTGGATGCCAGGGATGCAGGTTACCCCCGAACTCATTAGCAATTTAGTCATTTTATACAAGAAGCAGCAAAAACATTTAAAAAAATTTTTTTCATATAAGAAGATGCAAGAACAACTGTTGTCCACCAAACCAATAACCTCTAAAATGTTCTGAAAGCAAATCTCCCTTTTTCCCCTGTTCAAACTAGTACAAGCTAGCATTAGCACTGCGCACAGCTAGCTAGTTCAGGAAGTCAGACACGGTGCAGTTCAAAACAGAAACACGCAAAGGGATTATCTATGACCTGTTCAGTCAGTCGGGTTGATATCTGTTGTGAAGCTGCTTTTAGCTTTGACAAAATGCTAAAAACATGGCCCTTAATGTGCCTTTTAAAAAAAAAAAAACTGGAGCAATTTTACATTCGCACGCTTTCTGCTAGCAGCGTTTGATTCTTAGTTTAGTCGTAACCCCCACAAGAAAAATGGTGTCTTCTGCGTTATATTCGATAGTTACACGTTACGTCCATTTCCCGTCTGAAGGTTATGACTTTCCCTGGCAGCCTGCAGACAAATCACACATATTCTGTCGACGCTTTTGCTTGATCCTGAGCTTTGTGGGCCTGCAGCAGATTACCGTGTGATTGTTTCTTCCTGGGTAAAAATGCCAGACAGGAGGAGACACTGACAAGACAATTGCGAAAAGCCGAGCAACGCAGTCATTTCTATTCTGTCCGAGTCCCGACGCCTTTCAAATAAATGAACGCTTTCTTCAATTTTATACACTTTGTGAAATAGCTAACCACAATTTAATGTATTTTCGTAGGGATTTAATGTGGCAGCACAAAGCAGAGTATAATAGTGAGCTCAGATGATGCATGGTTGAAATTTTTTTCAGAAAAGAATACTTTCAGCCACCTTTGTGTAGGTTTGATAAAGAACTACATTTTCTTGCATACACTTCAGTTTTTTGAAACATCTCTTTCTGTTTTGCCCATTAAAAAAAAAAAAAAAACAAAGCAAAATTTTCCGTTTGATGTGTTAGGGAGCAGGATGGCGTCGGCCCGAGGCCGAGGATCAGTGGTTAAGATCCAAAAAAAAAACATGAATCGTTCCCGTTTTGCCAATTGTGTCCAATTTGGCCCTCAAAATGGCCGCCCAATATGGCCGATGGCTGACTTTTGGGCTCTATCTGCTAACTACATATTCTCAATTGAATTTAGGACTGTATTTTGGTACATTCGTACAAATAAACATGATTTAAACTGAACTATTCTGGTAGAGCGCTCAAGAGTTGCTGCTCTGTTGGAGCTGCCCAAGTTCCCCGTCTTTTCCAGTCTCGTAACCGGTTATTTTTGCTGATTGCTAGTTACGTCGTTCCATCCATCAACCGGTCAACTCTTGCCAATGGAACCAAGCAGCATGATGCTGCCGCCACCTTCTTTCACTGCGGCTACTATGCCATGATGACCAAAAATCTCACATACACATGAGAAAAGGCCAACTCCACACTAAAAACGTCACAGCACATTTAAAATTTGCTCCCTGCTTATTGAAGGGTATCTGCAAATATCCCGATGCAAGGGTCTTTTGAAGCATGTTAGACACATATTTTATAATCCTTGCGTTTTGAGCTGTTTTGAAACACGTTGCTCGTGGCGATTGTTTCTGGCTCTTGCACCATGACGTCACTTTTGGCAATGCTGGAAAAAATAAATAAATAAATGCTCCGCTGGAAAAATGATCCAGTCGACTAACGTTGAAAGCGATGCGCTTTACATTAATATAGCTTGAGAAACGTAATGTTGCGAAGCACATTTCTCTTAGAAGAAGACAAACAAATCGCACAAGGCGAGGCGCAATGAAAACAATTCATCAACGGCAAATACTTTGCACTTCAGCAAGTGGTTTCTGCTCCGTGTGACAACTGTGCAGCCACTTTATTCATAATTCATAAGCAGGGGCCGTGTAGGCTTCAGTAAACAGAGCGATTGTTCTGTAAACTTTGCATTAAGGGTATGTGGCTGTTCCAAGCTGCAGCAGACCAGCAGTGACCTAACGATTTTAAACAAAGCGGCAAAAGAAACGACTTGAGGGGCTGAGCAGTTAATGCACGACCGGGTCACTGCAGCGGATCTTTACAGTAAATACCCATGAGATGCTTTTAGGTGCACGTGTCTGCAAAACGTGCTGTGGAATTGCAGCGCTATCTGCCCCTATTATTATTATCGTTATTATAGCCATATCGTTCACACGCTATGGAGATGGCAGTGACAAAAAAAAAAAAAAAAAAAAACACAGAGGTGCTGTGTGGTCTTAAGACTGCCGTCTAAGTGCACAATAACATCCTTCATGGGAGGTAATGGGAGGCACGATTGATGCACTAAAGTGATGCGCGCCTTCCTGTTTTGATGTGTCTGATGTAAGAAATGCCCAGTGATGCTGTGCAAATTGGTGCTCCGATCTGCAAACGCGATAAAAAGAAAAACAGCAAAGGAGGACGTGTGTGTGGAGGCGTTAAGACAATTTCCCCATTTCATTTTGGTTCCACGGGAAGTTCGGTCGCCGTCTCGACAGCACCTGGGAAACCATTACAACGGTAAAAGGCACAGCGGCTGCTCGACTTGAGTCAGGCTTCTTGGCAGCCGCCTCCAACAGCTCTCGTCACCGAGGTCTGACGCCGGGATGGCCGAGGCTTGACCCTCATTTTCTGTTTCGTGTTGCGAAGGTAAATGTTTTGGCTGAACCCACGTGGCTGAAAATCCATGAAAGCCCGAGGATCACGTTGTTGATTACAGCCAGTCCTCCGGCGTGAAAAAAAAAAAAAAAACATTGATAAAATCCAAATAATATTTTACTGAATCACTAACATTGGGGGTTGGGCGAAAACTGCAGTAACTTCCTGGTCCCGGAAATCAGGCTACAGTTTTTCTGTGGTTTTGGCGACATGCATATGAGGATATATTGTTTTATTTTTTTTTTTAAAAAGGCAGCAGTAAACTACTCTGCTAAGGAAGCTAAAGAAGCTGAAAAAGCTCAGGATTTCCCACTTGAACGTCACAACTGGATGCTAAAAAGCAATATGGGAGCCTTGTTTTCTTTTTTTATTTGTTTTAAGACATTTTCAGAAATGATATTCCTGAGTCCATTGATGAATTCGTCTTTGTTTAGTGTCATTAGCAATGTAGGTCTACTTGTTGCTTTTGCGGAAATATTACTTAGAAATATAGAGTTAGACGAAAAGCTAAAGACAAAAGTGAAGAGTAAGAAAATGTATGTT
This sequence comes from Poeciliopsis turrubarensis, assembly GCA_010277015.1. NCBI lineage: Eukaryota > Metazoa > Chordata > Actinopteri > Cyprinodontiformes > Poeciliidae > Poeciliopsis > Poeciliopsis turrubarensis. Next base: position 674,639 of record VMRN01000045.1, on the reverse strand, counting down.
CAAAAAAATAGTATTAATAATTTGTTTGTCACTCATATTGCAAATTATAAATGCATATTGTCCAATATTTTTAACAAATATATGCTGAAAACAAAATGATCTTGTTCTTCAATGTAGAAAAGGCTAAATGTGATTTCAAACATAACAGCGCAGGAACTGGTTGGCGTAATCCGTACACAGTGCTAACTATACACACGCTGTGTCGTCTCGTGAACCTTGGCGGAGAAGGTTTCTGGGTCTCCAAGGCGACGAAGCCACGGGGACACCACGCACAACCGGAGAGCCCTCAGCTGATTTACGAGCTCCACGCTCTGTGTGCGCTGACATTATTACGCGGGCAGCTCGCCGAGTCTCGAGCAGCTCCGTAAAGGTTATGAGGGCCGCTCCACCAAATCGCACGCAGCCACATGGCGACGCTGAGGCCAGACGAGCTTTTAACTGCCATGTTGCGGAGACGGCCCCTCGAGGGGGGGGGGAGAGACGGGGCCGCTCCCGTAAAGCCGGTCAGCGGGACTCGGAACCGAACCCGCAGCTTCACTATTTTGCCCGCGAGCTTCAAACCTGAGGCTGAGCTGCATCGTTTCATCTGCCAGCCCCTCAACATCTGGGTTCCTTCCTCCGCTCCTCCGTCTCCGAGGATCAAAGGACTGGAGGAGAGAGGAAAATTCAAGACAGGAACTGACTCACCTGGGCTTCCTGGCTCTGTCAAGTAAACTCATTTTCTTTCCCGTGGATGTATTTATTGGACGCAGACCCCGAACCTGGGGAGGACGAAGTAGCGTTCGGCGACTTGAAACGTCATGTGGTTTTCAGTTGGGCTTAATTTTCGGTCGGCGCCATTAAATGGCACTGAATTCACAAACAGTACAAGGATGTCTGTGTGTAAAGATTATATCTCCATCAAAAAATAGGATTTAACTGCTGCTTCATTCCTTTGCAGATCAAATGGTGCTGATCTGCACTTTTACAAGAACAAAAATGCCATTTCAACAACAACTAAAACACCCAAAATAATCAATCTACTTGATGAGACACATATTTTGTTTACATGTTCCACTTGCATGGTTCTAACTAAGCTGCACACTGACTGCAGACTTTCTGTGATTTTGTTCTACGTTAAAGACTATCTTAGAGTTTACTGACCCAAGGACAAAAGAGTCCTTGGGACGCTTTTGTTTGTGGGGCCAAAGTTTCAAACAGCTGTGACGGGGCAGTTATCTGCATCAGGCGGCAAAGAAAGGTAGATGGAAATTGATTCCCAAGGGTATTTTATTCCTTTGCCAAGCACAAAACTTATTGTGGACTCAGTGACTTAAAGTGTCTAAATCTGGTCTGGGAGACTAAAAGTTTCCACATAGTTTTACATTTCTTTTCTTATAAGAAAAATAACACCTTTTATCCTGAGTCTATACATCTTGTAGATTACATCATCGTCTGAGCATTTCTTTGAACGTAGATTATTCTCTCTAGAGATGCAAACTGGCTCTGTCTTACTCACATTTGGCCGTTTTTGCGCCAAATATACCTTTTGGGATTGGAGCTGTGAAACGTAATTTGATTTAACCAGATCATAACAACACAAACTCTCCCACAAGCTTTTAAGAATATTTTATCTAACGTTTTTTGCGCAAGAAAATGATTATAATTTTTGCAACCCCACTCTCTGTCCCAGACTTGCGGAGGATAGGATAAATTGTTGTCGCTTGAAGACGAGCTGTACTTCATGCAGCAGCTCTCTCACAGTTACTGGAACGGCAGCGTCTCATTAGGTCTGGAAAAAAAAAAGAAACGTTACACAATTACAGTCCTGTGGTCTTCGGTAATATCCGTGCAAGTCGCGAGGCTGAATGAGAAAATGGTTCATGAACGTACATGAAGCAAAGTGTTTGTGTATAACTTTGCAAACTTAACTAATCCACCAAATTAGCTAAGATGAGAAAGTTAATTAGTTGGTAAAAAATTGGGAAAAAATTTATCTTTTGCATTCCCTCACAATACTGCAATATTTACTGGTCTATTTTGTATGCAGTCGCAAATGTCAATTTAAAATTTTGTCTTAGAGTCTCAGTGTTTCTCCTTAACTCTTTGGTGCAAAAACCTGCTTGAAAATGAGTTTATTCACTGCATGTTTATGTCTGTGTCAGGCTGAGAAGGAACTGCACATGAAATCGGCCCTTTAAACCGGTCAGAGCGGCACGTACAGAGACACAGTCGAAACCGTCAGATGACCTTTCACCCCGTGGTAAGAACTCAGAAAAAGTCCCAAGTTTGGATGTATTTTTTTTCTTTCTTTCCTACTTATGGAAAATTCCTTTTCATTATTATAGGATTGTGGCGCAATTCTGTCCTACGGACAAAGACGTTTCATAACTTTAACATACCGTACACAGACAAACCTCACAGAAGCCTCATGTTAAAGCAGAAAGTACGACGGCCACCGGAAGAAAGGCTTACAGTATTCAATTTTGCCACATGAACTGATAAGTACATTATTGCTAGGTAACGCAAAACCTATTAACGCAAAACATTGCTAGGTAACGCAAAACAAAACCTATTGCTAGGTAACACAAAACAAAACCTATTGCTAGGTAACACAAAACAAAACCTATTGCTAGGTAACGCAAAACAAAACCTATTGCTAGGTAACGCAAAACAAAACCTATTGCTAGGTAACGCAAAACAAAACCTATTGCTCGGTAACGCAAAACCTATTGCTAGGTAACGCAAAAGAAAAAAAAAAGTTCCTCATGTCCCCTGAGGGGCTCTGTGAGTCAGCTACTTGTAGTTTGACAAATAGTTTTAAAATTGATTGGTGGTCCTGAACCTCATAAGTATGCGTGTGTTTTAGACAAAATAATAATCACAATAATAATAATAATAACATTTCAAAACAGCCAATTATGAAGAAAAGGTTGCAATAAATTTCTTTCAACCCATTGACTAAAATATATCTGCATAGCTCTGCAGGGTTGCTCTCCACCGTCGGTGCTGCTGACAAGAACTGCCAAACATAAACAGAACGACAGCAAATCTTGAAGCTGCAGCTTCTTCTGAACATTTTCACCTTAATAATAATAATAACTATTATTATTATTATTATTGCCATTCCATGCCTAACTGGGAAAAGCCTTTAATGTGCGATTTCTGACAAATTCACAGTGACGTTGAACGTAGGGCTTTAGGAACTTGAAATTCATCATCGAAAACCTCATCCATAAATGCGTTAACTTGCATTTTAAGAACAAGAAGTAAATTCCTTTCTAAATTTATGTGCCGAAACATTGCATGCAAATCGCCATGGGGTAGCGGACTGCTTGCAGTTCTTTGTTATTGTTTGCACATTCTTGTCATCGTGGGCAGATATACATATTTTGAGGAGAGAGAGAGATGGGGACAGCGGGATGCAGCAGTGCCACACGTCCGTTTAGATAACCACAGACACTTAAGCAGTTTTGTGGGAAGTGATGAAAACACTCACTGACCATCTGCCGCAGGGCTATTCTCAATCCTCTGCAGTCTGGACGAAAACAGAGGCAGACTGCTGGTGGCCAGCGTTCAAACCGAAACATGGCCACCTTCCAAGTAGGGAAGTACATCCTGGCGCCGGTTCCTCGCGGTCGCAGTTGCTCCTCTTCGATTCTTAAGCCGTCACTGTTGATATTCGCAAGTGTGGGAACCTGACTGAATCCGAAATGTCATGTTGGATGCAGCCAGTCAGTCAATAAATTACACACACACACACACACACACACACGCACACGCACACACACGAGAAAGAAAACAAACAAAAAAAAACACTTACTCAACCATACAGGCATACAGATGCGCAAATACACTCAGAAATACACACTCCACTGTGCAAATGCAGACACCACATGAAATGTCATGGGGGGAAAAAAAAGGAGCTACGAGCCAACTTGAAATGCGTCGAGCGTAAAGGGCTTTGATTGATTTTGATTAATGGTAAAACTGTCACAGTGCAAAGGCTGAGGCCTAATGCTTGCATAGGAGATTACGCACCTCTTCACGCGGCGTCTCATTAGCCTGCAAGGCAGAAGATCATTGCCTTGGTAAGGCACACGTCATGATCACAAAACGTGTTTGACAACTGCCATTCTCAATCAGCGATTTCTGCCCGATATTGAATACTGGGATTCTGTTGTTTTGTCCTCTGAAGTGTTGTTGCACAGTCAAAACCAGCAATAATGAATCACTGACAAAAGCTCAATGCTGGAGTATTCACTCGCCTCAATGCTTTCTGGTGCTTCAGACCCCATTTATACAAACGTATCAGTTGAAATACAATTATCCGCGTGATCCTGTTTAGGCAAACTCTGTTTACGATACCGATCTGAGTCATTCACTTTACAGCAATTCCCCGTTTTCAGAAAGTAATTGGTGGGACTGGAGAGAAAAAAACAACAACAAAAAATTCATTTTCATCATCAGGAAGTAAACAATTCCTTAATATTGATTTTTTTTAAAAAATGCTCAATTGACAGATTATTTCACTCGTAACTTTGGAAAGACGTCATGTTATGAATCAGATTATCTCCCAAAGGAAATGACTGACTCAAAACAAGCTTCTATATCTTGCTAAAAAGTCACTTTGCTGTTAGTTTTGTCTTATTTCAAGTGCACAAAGGCGTTTGCGCTAGAAACCAGACCCAAAATATCTGGTAAGATTTTGTGTTTTTGCGGTGTGTGCCCTTACATATTTGCTCCCAAAGGTGGCGCTCGTCTTGACCTATGATATGGATGTGGCCAAACAAAGACAATTTGGGCAGAGGAGCAAGAAAAGAAAACCTTGCAGAGATTTCAGCGTTTAGTTTCCGCCCCAACTTGAGCAGAGAAATCTGCACAGCGATGTTTCCACTTGCATTGAAACTGCAATCCTCGTTGCTTCAAAGCTCGCTCTTTATTTAAACCGCGAGCCGCCGTCCAAGACACCCGTTTGCCTCTCAGCCAGGCTCTGGGCTGGTCAGGAGGTCCCGCTGTCAGAATGTACAGAGAGCAATCGGCTGAGGTTCAGCACTGTAATTACACATGAACAGATGGCTCTGCTGGAAGACTCTTTCCCCTCAGTCCCTCCTCCTCTCAGAGCTTGTACCTGCGGCGCGCCGAGCTCTCGCCGCCCTTTGTTACACGCAGATTATTGTCCGCAGTACGAGGGAGGGGCGCCGAGTTCGCAGTCGGAGACACCCGAGCTCCGCCAAGCGCCTCTGGATGTCGTCTGGCAGCGTTCTCTGAAAATGATGCAGTGCGAGACGATTCTTGTTGTTGTTAGTTTTTCTTCAGCCTGGCTTTGAAGCATTTCTGCATTTTCTGGTGGTATTTAAAAGAACACGGGGAAAAAAGAAAAAAAAAAAAACACACACACACACACACACACAATGTGATGCTGGACACTCGGATAGCCTTTCTGTACACTCCCATGAGGTAAAGATGAAGTGACTCAGACACAGGGAGAGCCTTGTCCTTTGTTCCCCCTTTGAAATCGTGCAGGTGATTTACGAGTGAGCAACACAAATAATGCATCACCTGCGTTTTGTTGCGTTTCTGCCTCTGTCTGACTCGGCGCAGACAGAGGCAGAAACATTCATCGCGCCGACGATTTGTCAGGCCGAGACTTTGTCCAAGAAGAGAAAAGGATAAAAAAATAAATAAATAATAATAATAATAAAACGGCATAATTTATTAAACCTTTCAATAAACCTTGCTGCAAAGAAGGCACTTAAGGGACGCCACATAAATGATTCAGGGACCCTCCGGTTTTAAAAAAGGGAAGTTCGCAAGCGGCAGATGCGTCCTGCTCAAAGTCCTCAAGTGAGCGGCGGTCACAGCCAAGCAGTTTCAGAGTTCTCCTGATACGGGCCAGACAGCTGCAGGCTTTCAAACGGGAGAATTTGTCAAATCAGAGTGATGTACTCCTCGCCACCAAACAATTTGGTAGACCCAAGCGCTTCCTTTTCATGTAAAAAAAACAAAAAACAAAACAGATTTGTCAACTGAAAGCGACAGCCCGACGACTGCATTGTAAAGGAAAATGTCATATTTTTTTCCCTCCCTGGACGCCACGACTGTTTGTTGTGAAACTGTCAGAAAGCAATTACAGCTCGGTCTGAGCCGGTCGCGCTCGGAAAGGCTGACTGCTCGGTGTCATGGTTCGCTTTCAGCCACGCGTCTACCGGGGTCTGGTCAGCGGGGAGCCGTCGTCTTACAGAAGTCGGGTCATTAACCCCCTCTGTGTGTCTAATGACCAGAAGATCTTAGCGCCCAACAAGTTAACGGGTGACCTCTGTGAGTTAATGGTTCCCTTTTTGTGACAATAGACTTTTTCTTTTTTTGGTTCAGTGGAAATAACTGAGGGGAATGAAACTGTAATTACCCTTAGATTGGAAAGGGAAGAAGGCGTAAGCTCCACGTACCAACGTGACAAAAAATAACCAAGCTAGCTGGCTGGAAAAGCAGGCATGATTGTGTTTTTGAAACATATGCTTTACAAAAAAATCATTGGAAGCGCATTTTTAACTATCGCCCTTGAGTGAATGCTTGACATAGTCAATTAAAGGTCAAAGTTTATCGGGGTATCAATTTTGTACGTCTGAAACCTTTTGTAAAATACCTTATGCTCAGTCAAACTGGACGAAGAGTGTATATGAATACCGATTTTAAACCTTTCTGCCGATTCTTAATTGGACTAAGATCTGAAACTTGACTGTGTGTCTCTGTGTGTTTGGAGTGGTTGATTTTCTTGAGGGTGAACCTCCATGCCCAGGCTTTTTGCCGGCCCCCAAAAACGGGTTTTCTTCCAGTATTAAGACATGTTGGCATTTGTAGTTCTAATGTGGCAAAGTACAAAATTGAGATATTTTATGGGTTTAAAGTAAAACCAGGATAGGATAGGATAGGATAGGAAAGGACTGTCGCTACCCCTGTTCCTAACCTCAGCACAGTGAACTAAACAGGGAGCTGAACCAAAACCAACGCATGAGAATAACCTTTTCATCGTGAGCACTAACTCGAGTTTTCAAGCCCCAAATTCGTCATCATTGACAGTTATTGACTCTCTCTTTTGTTCACAAAATACCGGCCCCGGGCCAAACGTTTCCACGCACCTTCTCGTTCAAAACGAATGAGCACGAACTTTCAACCAGTAATGTATTCGAGTCATGCTCCGGTCTTCTCGTTTGTGCTGTGATCGAAGACGTTGGCCCTCACTGCGCAGCACGCGCGGAACCGTGATTCGTCACACCCAGAGAGAGACTCTTGAGTGTCTTCAACGGCTTTAAGAACAATGAATCTGTGCGGGTGGTTTTCACGAAGCAAAATAAGAAGTTTAACCGAGTCCTTACTTTTCCTTCTTTGTGTTGGACGTAAGGCTTTCATCTGGGTGAAAACAGATTCTGCAGCAACGTTGCCAAGGAATGCAGCTATCGAGGCTGCATTTGACGAAGCAAATGGATCCAAAAATTGATTTGCTTTAGTGCTGACAGGTCGGCTTCAAACACTAAGTAGTAAGGCAAGTTGTTTTGTGTCTTCATAATGCCTGTGGTTATTCCTTTTTGAACCATTTTGAGGTTATGCTTCTTAAAGAAGAGGGAGATTACAAAAATATGAAACGTTACTTTAAATCGTACTGACAAAACCACAGTGGCAGGATTTGTGACTGAAATGACTTCGTGAGCCTCGTGTTTTCTGCTTTTTAGCTTCATGTGTTCTTAATCTTCACAATCATATCAAGTTGTGGTAGATTATTTGTGTTGAACTGCTGTTTATGACCTCTACAATTTTTTTATTTTAAAGTTTAAAATAAAAATAAAAATATCAAACAATAACCCTCTATGTGAACTTACCAATCTTTTTCTGGTGTGGGACGCTCCAAATCCACAAATCACATTTTTTTTGCCAGATAAGTGTAGTTGTGGAAACCCCTTTTTCATATTGATCAAGAACCAAACAGCAACGTCTTGAAAACGCTGACTTGCTGAAAGAAACAAATGTGTTTTGTCCGTCAGCGTAATGCAGCCAAAGTGTAATGTGTCCTCAGGTGTTCACAATCACTCTGTGTGTGTCGTTGATCGGGTTTCGCGTTGTAATTAAATTGTTACAATAAATGATCTCTTCATAATCGTCGTTACATCGATTCATTACACAAGTGAACGTTTATTCAGGTAACCTGATGATATATCCCGACTCAGTCAATGCGCCGGGTCCCTTATGCGTCAACTGAGGCGTTTCTCGATTATTTTGATTATCAACGCCCACAACAATTTAGTGTTGCGTACCCCGGCGCTCGTGAACCGTTTGCAACAGGATAGTCGAACGTCCCGAATGAATAAATAAAATCAAATATGCACGCCTTGAGGTGCAGAATATTCAAATTGGCTTGCAGTCAAGCAAACCGGGTTGATAAATATTTTAATTAGACTTTGGCGAGAGATCATTTTGTCTAACGTTTCTTTTTAACTGAACCCTGATAATGACCCTGATCTGGAATGTGTGAAAAGAGTTAAAAATGATCATTTGTCACTCTATACCCACCAACAATTAAAAACTGTGACCGAATAGACGATGAAACATAACGAACAAATCAAAAGCGTGAAAGGTACGGCGTGCTTCGGCATTCAGTCAACGCTTTCTAGAGTTGCCAGGAAGCCATCTTGTTTGTTTCTCCTTTTCATCAACTTTATGTGCACAAAAGAACACGGTGATAGAAACGCATTTTATGACCCCGCTGAATTAGAATGTGTTAAAAAAAAAATATGTACACCATAAGAAAATACATCAACATTAGCACTGCCCCTCTGACTGTTGCAAAAAGTCATATGAAGTTATTTGCAATAAACCCACATGAGTCACCCGAGTCTGTCTGTGCCCAAAGGGTGAAAGGCCTTCCAATTTGGACTTTCTGTCTGGTTTGAAATAAAATCCATGCTAGAAGAGAATAATCCTCCTCCAAGGAGAGCTCCATCAATCTTCCTCTGACGAATAACCAGTTCTCTGCTTTGAAGGACACAGAGAAGTCCAGGTTGGAGGCTTCACGGCTGTCAAGCTGTTCCTCATACATAACAGCTGGCAGCGTCGCAGCTGGCAGCAGGAACATGGACATGTTCCTGCCCCCACACACACACACGCACCCACGCAGACACGCACACACACCAACCCTCCTTACTTCTGGATAATGCCTTCTCTTGTTGATCTTCGCTGCTTGTTTTTGTCTCTCCTCACTTAAATGACTCCTGGAACCGCAGGCTTCATTATAAGGGATTTGATCTAACAGCTGAACTGAAACAGACCCTGAAAGATTGATATCATTTTTTTGGTTGTTTGTTTACCACACTGTCAGCTTGTCCTCTGCATCATGCTGCAGATAATGACAAAAAATAAATAAATAAAAAAATAAATTCCCAGCAGAGGCGACAGAATGCAAATGAGAGGTCAAGGTTGTGTGGGTCAGTGTAATTTTGCATCTTGGCAGCCTTACTGGGGGAATGAGTCAGGTGAGTGTTTTCATATCATTTGCCTTCTGGAAAGACGATGGTGAGAGGGGAGTGTTTGCTTCCTATCATAAATACGGTTTCAGAGGTTTCAGAGATTCTCTTTCCCCCCCAAACTGTCTCTGAAAACTGCGTCACCGACAACATCCAACTGTGTCAGGTGTAAGGGAGCTCCGCCTATTGTTAGGGAGAACAGACGATGAAAACATAACAGTACCAGAAGAGTTTAATAAACTATTCTGGTGCAAATTTTAAAAAGTGGTGTCGCTAAGTTTTTAAGCTCAGGACTATCGATTGCTGCAGATTCTACCACTCAGCGTAACTCACAGGGTCTCCTGAGGTCATTCACTCTCCGGTTGGCACAGTACAATACGATCAACGACATCCGGATGTTCAGCTTCATCATCGTAGTCTTCTTGTTAAAAAACGCACACTATATTCTGCTATCACGGTGTATTTGCTCAGGAGGAGGTGTGACTGTGAAATCAAAGTTAGCTCAGCCTCTTTACATACCTTTCAAGTCTTTACATACCTCCCCCCGTTCTCACGTTAGTCTTTCTCCTCATGGTATATCCTCTCTTACGTTAGTAGGCAGCGCTTATGTTAGTTTCCGCCTCCCTCTCCCCGTTCTGACAGTATCACCGGACAGCGACATTTCCTGTACTTTAAAGTCCAAAGCCTGACAATGGATGTCATTAACTTCCCATCATACCTCTCTTCCGGATCTTGCTTTTTCTTTCGCATTCGTGAAACTTCTCCTTTTGTTTGAATCTCGCTCCTTCCTGGACCTGAAGTCAGACTAAAAAGGAAAGGGAGAAATTTCCCTGTCAGCTGGACTTACTTTATCTGACTGTCTTGCATATTGGTTGCAGGAGCTTTAAACTATTAGACAGCCTGTGGTGAAAACTGCCAACGTTTGACGGACAGCCCTTCATTTGATTGACACGCAAATTCCCTAAAGTATCGTGCTGTGTCAAGTGCGGAAACCCAGTGCCGCAGATGGTGCTTGTTTTTTTTTTGTTTTGTTTTTTTTTTCAAAAAGAAGGAGAAAAAAAAAAAAAAGGTGACAAATTATGGTGAGATTATCTCCGCCCACAGATGTTCATTTCTTCGCGAGGGTGAGGATGGAAATGCTGGAAGTAAGTAGAGCATGACGGAACAAGAAAACATTCATCTCACGCGGCATGATTTAAAAAAAAAGAGGAAGAAAAAAGGAAGACAAAGGGAGAAACACAACGACTAAAAGAAAAGTACAGCCTTGGCATTTCCACTGTGGTTTCCAAACCGGACCGGTCCAGAATATACATATTCCTCCTATTTTTGCTCTTCTTCTGGTTCTCTTTAATTCCACTTTCTCTCTTTTAACTCTCACTCGCATCACACTCCACTGTTGCCTTCCTGCAACTGCAATCCAACTTTCATTGCGGGATCTTGTCTTAAGTGAGATTTCTGCTACGTTTCAGACAGACATGCTCTCTCCCTGCAGGAACGATCCCATCATGTTTTCAGACACCTGTGACAATTTGAGGTTTCAGGGGACAAAAAAAAAAAAAAAGAAAAAGCGGTATCAGCGTGACATAAAAAGCTGACTCGCTTTCAAAGACGGAGACATTTTCCAGGCATTTTCCAAGAACTGAACCACAAAAAAAAAAAAAAAAAATCATCTGTGGAGAACAAAATGTTTTTCCTGCAACCCCAAAAAGAAATCGGCCTTGGTCACAAAACCAAATGAACGGGGAATGTTCAGTTTAGACTGTGTGCCATTTTCCACACATAAGCAATAAAAAAAAGTAAAAAAAAAAAAAAAAAAACAGAAGAAGAAGAAATGATTCTCTAGTGAAGTGCTGCATCAGATGCTGCAAATCGGATCAGCGACTCGTGGTGAGAGACATTTGAGCAAATAGCGTGTGACGCCACATCCCCCATCTGAAAAGCAATAGAAAACATGTTTAGAGCACAACTGAGCGTTAGCATTTTCAGCGCCCCCCAACGCTCTGCCAACCTGGGCTGTGAGCCACATCGTCCACATGAAACACCTACCACTGTCTCCAGCCTTTTGACAGATAAATCCAAAGCTAGAAAACAACAGAAAGTTGTTTTTTTTTTCCCATCAACAACCTCTTGCATGAGCATTTGAAACTCTTGTCTGTTTTCTGCTTTGCCTGAGACAACGTTTCCGGCGTTTAAAAGTGGAGCGCCGACACTTCGCCGTATCGCGCTTGTAGCCGCTTCAATCAAACTCCTTGGCAGCGCCGCATTCGATGCTGCTGCTGCTGCTGCCAGAGAGGTGAAAGCGTGAGCTCTGCTGCGATACTCTGAGGAGCAAACATTAAAGAGCAACTTAAGCCTCGCATGAACTATTACAAATCTGTGCCGGCGTATTTTTGAAGCAACAAACGGGAACGAAGGAGGTCAGAGAGCCAAAGGGAGGAGTGCCAGGCTGTACGGCGCGACATCATGGCTTGAAACAAAAGCAATGATGCGCCTTCAACTTTCTCACATTGGTCCTCTGAAAACGTCAAAGTTTAATTCTGCTAAGACATCACAAAGAGACACATCTTTGAGAAGTGGAAGGAAAAGATTATATGTCTTAAACTTATCTTACAAATAAGAATCTAAAGTGTGACTTTCATATGTATTCAGGCGCCTTGAGAGAAGTGGTACAGGCAATTGCAGCTGCATGTATGGTAGGAGGTATGTGTCTACTAGTTTTGGACATCTGGGTGGAAATTTTCACCATTTTTTTTTTAATTTATTTATTTTGTTTGGTTTGGAAATAACTGAAGCTAAAATTATAGCATCTTACTGCCATGTCTATTAAATTTATGTCTGGAGTTTAACGGTCTTTCTTGTATTTTAATATATTTTTTTTTACCTTAGACAGCAAAAAAGTATCTTGTCTACTTGCTACTCCAAATATCTCAGTACACTTGAAATAAGACTAACTTACAAGTAACTTTTCAGCAAGATAAAAGCCTGTTAGTGATAATAACGGTCCTGAATGTGGATGAAAAACGTACAAGTACTTTTTCATCAGTATTAAGGAAATATTGACTTAAAATGATCCTTTATGTCTTGCTCATAAATCAAAGATTTCTTAGATAAATCTCAGAGATTTAGATACAATCTTGGAGATTTGTAACCTTTGGAAATTTTCTAAGTCTCATAATTTTCATGTTTTGTTTTGGGTTTTTTTTAATTGACTTTTCAAACTCAGAAAATCTTTTCTAGAAAATGTTTTTTGTGAATAAATTTACTAATTTCTCTTTTCATCTACCCTGGCACTGGTAGTGAAATGTTCCCAACCTGGGATATTATTTAAAGGTCTGGTCTTTCAGTATATGTCTACACAACTTTTAGCATTTGGTTTCCCTAATTTTTTTATTTTTAGGGGTTTGAGATTTAAGGCGGCTGAATAAAAATGCCAAAAAAAAAAAATAAAAAAATTCAGAATTTTATTTCACTAAAATAATTTATTAGGGGTGTAACGGTGCACAGATGCATACCTAAAAGATGAACACAAGCAGAATGTTTATGTGCGCAATGCAGTGTTTACAGCTCACGTTTACCCTCTGGTGTGGGTTTGTCCCGTCAGACCGTCAGTTCCCGAAACCACACACACACACAGCCACGCACACAAACCTGTAAAGGCGCAGAGTAAAAAACTCACAGGTTCTAAACTCTTAAGGACGTTTGGACGGTTATAGTGACCAAACAGAGAAGACTCCCAGCTACCACCAAACTTTGTTACAATAAGATTTCTCAAGTTATAGTGACAAAGCAAAGACGAACCAAACAAAAACTCTGTGAACGCAGACTTATCTTTTAACAGCAATAAGGCATGTAGCTCACTCTGCACTTATTTACATTAGTCATTCGAAACAAGATGAAGCAGAACATGAACCCAATAACAGGAGACAAATCAACCGACTTCAAAATGGCTACCTGTAGCATCCAATCGGAGCGCGTTGAATACAGGTCGGAATCATTTCTGTTACTATCAGCAGCTGCATATTGCTTCTTTCCAGGTTTAGCTGGGCCACTTATCAATATATCAAAACAACTCTGAGGTGATTTATTGTTTTATTCTCAAATATGGTGACAGTTTTACTCAAAGGCCTTTAAACATCAACACTGACCGTTTTCAGCTGGTTATATGATACTATTCTTTCAATAGCCAGGCAACGACTTTGCCTGCTTATGCTACTTTATTCACTGAGAAATTATTTCAGTAATAAAAAAATATTCTTCATATATAACTGCAGATTGAAAAAAAAAAATAGCCGTAACTTATATTTCTATAGCTTTTGCTACCAGCATACCTAAAATATACAAAACCATGACTTTAAAACCTGAACATGTACCGAAGCGTGATTTGTGTGTGTGTGTGTGTGTGTGTGTGCGTGTGCGTGCGTGTGCGTGTGTGTGCGTGTGTGTGCGTGCGTGGGCGTGTGTGTGTGTACCGTTACACTCCTACTATTTATTGAAGTCTGTGAATGTAACTTGACAAGATGTGAAAAGGTTCAAGTGGTTTTTCAAGGCACTGTAGTGCAGATGTAATTTTTCGAGGAAACACAATTCAATTCAAAACAAGGGGTTAACATCTCATGGTGCACTGGACGTATTTGCCAAATATTCATCATTTGTATACTTTTGGCTCGAAAGGTTGGAACACTTATTCAAAATGACCCGAATATTATAACACTTTTGCACAAACTTTATGCACATAGAAGAAAAGTAGACTTTTTTCCTTTTTTTTTTCTTTTTTTTTTTTACAATATCTCACTAAATATATTTACATGACATACAATTTGCCATCAGTGCAATACATAGGAATGTTGCATATTTACCAAATGTTAGACTCTTTCCTTTATGAAGAAAAATAATTCTAATGATTAAAGTCGAAATAACCAACGTGTAAAATAACATGTGCAACTTTTATAGTTTCAAACAGCTTCACAGAAAATTAACAAAAATAATATATTTTCGTACCACCCTATCAACAATCAAATATCAAGCCTTGGGAAACAAAAAAAAAGAAGAAGAAAAAAAGTTGTAATAGATCACATGTTACATGAACGCCTTCGTACGTGTAATGAATTGCTCTGGTACAAATATGTAATAATATAACTTTGGCAGTTTATCAGGAACAAAGTTGTTGGGGAAAAAAAATACGAAACGATAAAGTGTAAGCAATGTCGTGTTAAGCTTGCCTTCCAAAGCTCATGTTCACAGTGGTCGTTCAGGAAGGCTGGAAGCAAAAATAAAATAAAATAACCAGAAAAACACAAAACAAAACGCTAAAAAAAAAAAAAAAAATCCACTCTTTTATGCTAAGACTATTAGCACTGGAGGCTCTCGGCAACGTTGTCACGGTTATAAAATTACAAACATCTACGAGGGTTTACATAGCAGTCATCGCCATTTAAAAAACAAACGAACAACGAAAACAAGAGAAAAACACACACACAATCTGACTTCAGGTCGACGTGAAATACAGTTTTGAAAGGCGAGGGAACAGGACCCTGCTCGGCGGTCGCCGTGGAATCATGGGAAAGACGCGATTGAGAAGAAGACATGCACAACAGTGCAGAGTGGAAGAACGGGAAGCCCCCCCCAAAAAAACCCCAAAAAATACAAAATTTAAATGTAAAAATTAAAGCCGAGGGTGCGAAATCAAGACGTCTGCAACAATCAAAAACGCCACACGGTCAAAAAAATTACACCGGACAAAATAACCGAGCAAATTTCAAACATACTAACTTCACCATAATTCATATATGTTAATTTTGTTGTTTTTGTTTTGTTTGGTTTTTTTTTTTGTTTTTTTTTCCCACTGGTTTGGCACTTTATTGGAACAAATCTCTGCTCAAAAAGACTAAATGTTGTACAAAAGGTATCCATGTCTCATTACAATAACTCGTAGAATATAGTACTTAATAGTGAGCATACGGTAAGTAAACACTTGTACATACTTGTAGTTTTTAAAATGAACATTCCAACAGATGTTTTTACGCACATGCACAGAAAACAAACAAACACGACTCTCGCTCTCGCTGCTTTGCCGCTTCTGGGCCCGCTTCCCTTCTCTTTGGACGAACTCGTTCCGGATGCCGCGTCCGGCATCTGTCCCGAACAACCGCGCTCTCTCTACGCTCCCCCTTCCGCATCTATCCGATCTGAAGACGACACGACTCTTAATACTGCATTTTTTTGTTGTTGTTGTTTTGTTTTTTTTTGTTCTTTTTGTGTTTTTTTTTTTTTTTTTTCTTTTTTGCCTCGTTTGCTCCGGACTATGACACTTCCTCCGCTGACCGGGCGTCCGTCTTGAGACGCACAAACTCTTTGGCCACCTCGTCGTTGGTCCTTTGAGAGAGTATCCTCATGATGGTGAGGCCCGTTTCGTCCATGGTGATGCTCTTCACCAGCGGGTAGCAGGCCGAGCAGCTGCCCTTCTCCGCCAGCTCCCGGAGCGGGATGACCGTCATGCCGATGATGCGGTCCTCGCGGGCGAAGCAGTAATCCTTCACCGAGACGTGGAGCTCGTAGACCTCCGGACCGTGTTCGTTACTCAGAATACTGAAAGAGATGAGCGGATGGCAAGAGGGGTTCGATCAGAGTGTTGGGTAAAGTGCCCAAAAACTGAGAGAGGCGCCACCTCAACCCGCTTTCACTCGAGTAGAAGTCAAATAAAAAGAAGAGTAAACACTGCTTCTAAACGGGCGCAGGAATTGGGTGTTAAATTTGGGAAAGATTATCGGGATGAAGTAACTGGCCGGATTTGTTCCATCGTCGTCTTCTGCAAGGCTTTTTTCCCTTATTGAGTTTTAAGACGGCGTACAAGATGGCGCTCGTATCCCCACGCTGAGAGCAGTGATGTCACGTTCCAAAGTTCTATGGTTCTACTGAAAAGTTATTGTTAGGGAAGCTCAAATGTGAAAAATTGGACTGATGTCGGTGTCTGATAGTGACACTGCTATGTTCGATTTACCCATGTTTTATTTTGATCTTTTTTTTAAATCCGATTACTCGATTACTAAAATGTTTGTTTACAACAGCCCTAACTGAACGAGAAGGTTACGGGAGCACTGAGCTAAAATGATAAAAAGAGCAGGAGAAAGAAAGAGATGAGCCTCTTTAGTCTCCAGATTTACAAGTAATTTGAGGGTTTTTGCTGAAGACGACTGGTCTAAACATTTCAGACGTTGTCAACAATACCCCGGTAAGATGTGGTTGTGGTTGTTTTGGGAGGCTTTTTCTTCCCAGTTAGTGACATGCAGTAAATTCTGGCTTTTTGATTCGCGATTTTACGTCGGCTGGCTCAGCTTTTTGCTTTCCAGGCTGTATTTGAGGACTGCAAGTCCTCTTCAAATAGCTGGCACTTAAATTTTGTTGCTGTTGTTTAAAGCAGAAATACATAAGGGACTTCTAAATAATTAGGATACTCGTTAAAACTTAATTTAGATCATCCCAGTGAGGAAATAAAGGGACAGGTGGAAACAGCTGAAAGAACTCCTCAATCGTTTGGCCTACAGCTGCATCATATTTAAACAAAACGAAAAACCCTCATGAGCGACGTTTCGTGAAACCCAAACAGAGCTTGATACTCACTACTGGAATGTTTCATTGTACTTTGGTGACCAGTTGTTGTTCTTGGTCTTGGTGCTAAATTTGCGCTTCTTGTCAGCAAGGTGTGGACCAATGGCGTTGACCTCCACGAACGGCCGGAACATGGCGTTGGTCTGCCACATGAGGTTGTTTACGCCAACCACTGAAACGCAGAAATAATTGTAGAAACATAAAAAAAAAAAAAAAAAAACACAAAATTTCAAATTCTGATATTTTTCCAATAACTGAATATATCATGGTGGGAGTGATTGCTGAGAAAAGAGTCAAAGTTGTTCAAATGTTTCAAATAACGAAACATTTGTGACGAATCGCGCGCTCTCATAAATAAGGCTAAGCTTCATGCAAGCTACCAGGCCGATGTCTGGAACATCCACGGTTTCCGGCGCGATTCCTTCAACCTGAAGTGTTTTTCCACCTTCGGTTTCTCCCGGTAGAAAGGAGCGGGAGGTGTTCTCCGGATCTGCAGAGAACACTTCTGATCCAAGCGTGGGAGGAAGCTTACCCTTAACGCTGATTTTGTGTTCTCCTGTGCCAGGGTGAGAGATGAGAGTCACTTGCATTGACACCTCCCCCACGGATCCATTGGATGACTGACCTGGAGACACACCAAAAAAACAGCAGCGGGAACATTGGAGGGAGGCATGAAGAAAAGCTGGGAGCGGAACGGCGGGGAAGAGAGGCGGCGAGGAGACGCCAGCAAACAATCCAAACCGGTAGGTGAAGCTTTTCTTTTTCCCCCAACATTTTTTTTTTTTTTTTTTTATAAATATCTACAGATGAGATATCCAGAAATACCTCCTGAGAGCTGCGTATAAACACCTCTCCATGTCGAAGCGGAAAGATTATAACGTGAAGGATGGGGCTAGATTATACACCAATCGCGAAAGAACAGCAAACACTGCCAGGCTTTGACTGCAGGTTGAACAAAAACAAGAGAGCAAAAAAAAACAACAACAACAAAAAACAGAACTGAACCGTAACGTGTTTGGTTTGAAAAGGCACGGAACAGCAGATGGAAAACACCAGATAAACTAAACAAACATAATATCCCACGTCGAGAAATGACCACAGTGACGATGAAAAGGAACATAAATGATCTTTACTGGATAAAAACGTTGTTTTCTCTTGGAGCTGCTTTTCAGAGTTTGTTATATTTCAGTGGCGCACTTCAATGTATTTTATGCAACAGATAAAAGACAGAAAGTTCATGCAACAGATAATCACAAAGTGGAACGTAATTTGAAAAGGAAGGAAAGACATTGTTTTTCCATAGTATTCTGAAAATGGTGGGATTTATCTGCGTTCAGCCTCATTTTACCCCTAACAACGTGTGAGGAGCAACCTATGGGGCCCACAAGTCAACACAATTAGGCTGTTTGTAGTTTAGTCTTGATAAAGAAGGAATAAAGTTTGCGAGAAATGCAACGCAAAGCTGGCTTTCATCTCCTCATTTTACTACTGCTTAATCAATCACGCAGAAATGGAGAGATTATCTCACTTCTGCAAATCTGCCGCAGCGTTGCCAATTATAAGGGTCAGTTACTTTTATTTTGCCCTAAAAAAAAAAAAAAAAAAAAACACTTTATGGGACCAGAAAAAACTGCATTTTCTTTGAAAAAGGAGATACTTAATCAAGGTTGTTTTGTTTTTCTGTTAAGCCTTCGTGACAGAAAATGTAGACGTCATTTAAAGTTTTAGACGGAACAACGCGTGAAACTGTTTAAAGAACAAAACAAGTTGTACAAAATAAATGTTGAAAAATCAAACTAACAGCAGTTTGTTATTGGAGGCCTACTGGCAGAAAAATGCTGATTTTCTTTTTACACCAATTTTGGCCAATGTTTAAAAAGAGCTAATGTGCTCATGCTGCTGAACGACCTCTGACCTGACCTAGGAGACAGGATCAGTCGTCATTAGAGAAGCTAAACTTGCTCCGCCCATTTCGCCTGTCTTATTGTTTTTCACCAAGATGGGTGAGAAAAAAAATGTCATCTCGGTTACATGTTTTCCAGGCAGCCAACAATTGCCTCTAATAAGCTAAAGTTTTGGTTCTGGTTGACAGAACCAAAAACCAGAAACAACCTGCCGTCGCCGTCAGAGCACAGGGGCGGGCCGAGGACACCTCGCTACCTGCGGACATCTTTGCCGGACCGCCGCAGATAAAGAGTGACAGCGCGGCGAGAAGTCTGCGACGGGGTCGAAATAGGATGAGAGGCGGAGGATGTGGCGGGAGAGCGATCTCAAAATGGCCCACGGCGAAAGCGCCGCGCAAACCCAGCCCCATCTGCCAGGCAGGGGAAAGCGGCGTGGCTGGTTGGCCTGCTGGCCGCCTGGCTGGCAGACAAGCCTCCTCCCGCAGCCTTTCTGCTTCCTCACCGCCTGCGTGCAGAGCGTTCTGCAAGGCTAAGCACACCGAGGCGAGCAGGAGCTATACGAGCCTCGATGCCCCACTGGGCCGCAAGTCCCTCATGGGGCTATTTGGACACCTGGGGGGATTTCTGCCTTGTTATGCAGAGTTAGAGGGGGGGGGGGGGGGGGGGGGGGGGGGGGGGGGAGGGCATGTGAAGGCAGAAAAAAAATGAGGCAAAAATAAATGAGGTCAATGATGAGAAGGAGAAAACAGAAGCACAGGGGATTTTAAGATTTACCTCAACGCATTTGTCAAAAAGCAGCGCTTCGAATATTAATATATAAAGAAATAAAAAAAAAAAACATGGAAAGAGAATGGAATTAAATATCTGAGGCTAACGGAGTGCAAATGACTCTTTTCACAATGGAACAGATGAATGATAAGAAGACGGGAAGGGATGAAAACAAATGCCTGACGACGATACGAAAGCGCCGACGTCACCACAGCTGAGAGCGAAGGGATCGACCGGGCTTCCAGCAATCAATTTCAAACAGCGGAGCTTTAACCGAAAACAAATGGAGGGAAAATGGTGCCGCTCTCGCTCAGACGCTGGAGAGACACGGTGAATAACAGACGGCGAAATATTCTCTCGCCGAGCCAGTTCACACTCTGAATATGGATATTTACTATCAGGCGCCAAATGAAAGTATCATCTACACATCACAATCTGTCTTCTGTTTTCACATTCATTCTGCTGCTTCCACCATGTTTTATTTCTTTATTTATTTTGATAGTAGTCTCCGTGGCGCCTGAACCTCAGCGCAGTGTTTCAACACAATGCGCCAGGGAAGCCGGGCATGTTCCAAAACTTCCATTTCATTTCCTTTATTTAGAGCAGGGGTGTCAAACTCAGTTTTGTTTGGGGCCAAATCTTGATCACGAAGGGCCACCAGGGCCAGAATGCATCGGGGAAAAAAAAGATTGTTCGTAAAACTGCTAAAATATCGATGAATCCTTAGAATGAAATAATATCATCGAACATGTGGTGATTCTTTTGAGTCATTTTTATCAGAGAGTTTGTGGTACTGATTTGGAAATATTTGCACATTTGTGCGCTTATGACAATGAATGCAAACTTTTTATGCAGATCATGGACTATGATCTGATATTATTTAGCAGCTGTTTAGTACAAGTAAAACAGTTTTTGAGAAAAATCTGCAATAAACTCCCAATTATGCATTAGTGCAAAAAAAGAAAAAAAAGTGTGTGTGTGTGGGGGGGGTTGTTGATTTTGTCGCAAAGTTCCAAGATCATTCTCAAGAAACTGGAGGGACTGATTGATGTAATTTGGCAGGAGGCAGATTCAAATCTGCATTGATTTGACTGACAGCATAATATTCAAGCGCGCAGTGTTTAGTCTAGAATCTAGGGGCCCGCATAAAAAAGCTACGCATTTGACAAAAATGTAATGTTTACTGCCGTTTCATAAGTGGTTACCGTATTATGTCGGGTAGAACGGACCTTGTTCCTGAAAAGTGCGACACAAACAAACTCATAGCAGAGGGGGTTTTTCTCAAAAGGCATCGTCCCAGTCCTTACCTTGAGAGTTTTGGGTGCATATATATTTTTTGATCAAGGCATCTGTAGGTTGAGTGTAAAGGCTGAGAGCATATTTGAGCGATTTCATGTCAGGGCTCTTTTCCAGGAAGGTTTTCTTCAGTCCATTCCCACCAGCATGGAAGTATTGCTGCAAGACAAGACGAGAGACGCCCATTACGCCGGGCTCTTCAAAGAGAACGCGGGGTTTCTCAAAAATAACTTCAGAGGGGAAAACCTCTTCAGCAGTTTCGCGCGGCAGCCAGTTGCAAACGGCCGATAAATAAGACAGGATTATCTGGACAATGTGCATTTTTAAACTCAAGAAGCACACACACACACACACACACACACACACACACACACAATAAACATTAATAGCTACTTCGCTGGCTAATTACTAAGTATTCGAATCTGAAGCTGCTGCCTGGATGGCTTTAGTGCTTTCCGTGCTGATAAGCGCGGTGGCCGGGGATAAACAAAGCTGTGCTCTCTTTTGAAACCATGTTCCCACTCCTACGTGTGAAAAGTGGGCGGACAGATGAAGTCAGTCCTTATTAGGAATGAAAGTTGGGCAGAGAGAGAACGTTCGAACTTGGAGACAAATCTGTGGGGCCTCTCTGTGTTCTGGTTTTGCTTTGAACAAGTAATTAAAAGAAAATACAAAATTGTTTAATGTCAAATGTCAACTATTAAAGAAACATGAGGGTGAAAGAGTGTTGGCTTGTCTATGCTGAAGGTGCAGTGTTATGGGTTTTCCAGCCACAGAGTATCATTTTATAGTGCACGTGTTTACTGTGTCATCTTCAGTTGTTATAAAAATCATGTATGAATCAAACATGGCTAGAAAGAAATTCGACATTACAACGTAACACCTTGAAATTGGGTCTCTGTCTCTTTAAGAAAGTCCTGCTTTTTCCAACCCTTTGCCATCACAACATTGTTCCTCTGTTAACCCTTTAACAACATTTTTACCAGCATTATACTGAGAAGTAGCTCCTATAATGAGCAGTTAGCAAAAAGCACCAGGTTTTTGCTAACTGCTGCTGCTAGTCTGAAGGAGCCAAGTGGGGAAGCATCCTCAAGCATCCTCAAAGGCGGGGCTAGGTCCACCCAGGCGTTTTGCGCAGCTGAATGTTTGCCATGGGGAATTTCAAGAATTTCTCCAACATGCATGAAAGACTCCGGGCGACTCTCCGGGCATGTTTTTGATGAAGAAATAACATTATAACTTGATGTAAAAAGCTCAAAAAAGTTGATTTGACATAACGCCGTCTCTTTCAGATCAGGAGAAAGACGGGAGGATTGGTGCTCTTGTTCTGTTTTCAGGTGAAGGTAAACGTATCCATTTCCTTGAGAATCGAGTTCCCAGAGTTACAAAAGAGTGACCAAGCTAAGGCTTTTAAAGGTCCAGTGTGACGTTTTGCACAGTCAGTGATAATTCAGGGTCCATGTCTCCAGTATCCTGGTGTTTCTGTTCAGCTTTGTTTGTTGTTTTGTTTGCAGCTTTGGCTTCCCCAGCACCTCAGCAGAGCCACAAGCTGATTGCCTCCATGCCTCCCCTCACTGCTGACCATAAATCAAGCCAAAGGAGCTTCAACCCAGTGTTGGGTGTCGATAGTGTACGAAAAATGAATGTATCTTTATTTTGTGATATTTTTTTTTTGTCAAATTTTCTGATGAACTCAAATTTGAGGGTTTTTTTTTTTTATTTGCTGAAAATCACAGTCATTACAATAAACAGTAAACTTGACATTTAAAACTCTGTAAGAAACATACGCTGCATATGAGTTTCACTTTTTGAGCTCCACTGACATGAAATAAAATCCGAATTTATATTCCCAGACACTGATGTGCAGCTGAAGTCCCACAGGCCTCTGGGCAGGAAAAAAAAAAAAAAAAAAAAAAGCAACGAACCCATGAAGTGAACCTGGCAACCAGCATCTGAGCTGCATTTTTATCACACATGGCAACACCAGTCCAGGCAAGATGTCTGTAAATATTTTATCTCTCTCCCTGCTGTCCTGCCTGTGCTCGCGTTATTCCAGCACAGTAGGAGGCGCTGTGTTCTTACCCATGAGTGCCTCGTGAGTCATAAAAATAAGACCAACATGTCGACTACAAAATGATATGATGGGCAAGGATGAGTCAGAGGTAGGAGGGAAAACATGACTTAGGTTTTAATAGACGCTACGTTGATCCATGTTGGATTATTTCAAAAGATTTTTTTTTTTTTTCGACTTGCTTGTCCGCTTGCATCATATGAATTTGGCTTTTCTGCTTTTAGGTGGTGCTATAAAGTTTCACTTGATTTCCTCAGAATGTCTCCACACCGACGCAGGTGATATTCTGAGGAGAACCTGTCTGCAGAAATCGTGCCTTCGTCTCTGAGCTGAGTTACGCACCTCCTTGCCGTCTATTGCAGTTTTAACCAACGACCAAAAGATGCTGTTTTATCACTGGCACCGAAAAAAATATATACATATCATTTTAAAGATAAGCGTTGCTTCCTATTGGAATACGTGTCATTTTTCCCAGCTGGGCACTGACATGGTTCTGCCTGTGGCTTTAAAGACAGACAAGTCCCGGGCCTAAAATATCAACCTGCCTCTGGCAAAAACACAGACCAAAAAAAAAAACTTCTCTGTTTTCTCTCCTTTTCATCCACTCTTTGCTTTTCGTGCCAGTCCTCTGTGAGATGCTCCATCCATCCATATATACAAAAAAAAATGTATTAAACTACAAATTTGGGCCTCACATGCAGTTACCACGGTTACAGCTTTAAAGCAACTTGCTTCTTGTGACAGGAAGTGATGCGATTCACATTTCGGACTGGTCAAGCAGGGGTCCCGACCTGAACGCGATAGTTCAGGTCGGGGAAGCTGGAGGTCATGGTGAGGGGAAGCAGGCCTGCCGATCAGCTGATCAGCAATAATCAGAAGGGCTCAATTGGCGTGAAAGATTTCTTTTATTGATTATCGGAGAAGGGGAAAAATGATTTTCGATGAGCTTTTTTAATGAAATGTATCACTACCAAAACATTTATTCATTTACTGCTGCAGAAATATCTTCAAAAACAGTAAAGTCTTGTTGAAGCCAGTGGTTTGTGGCGGCCATTTTGATAGAGATTTGACTATTTTGTATTGCTTTCCAACATAAAACTAACACCTCTAAATGTTAAACTAACAGTTAGACAACTTATTAATTCACCAATGGAGAAGGACTGGCAAGAATTTAGTCAGATGTTGTTGATTGGCGACTATGTGACTTTGGACCACTAGGGGGCAGTACAAAGTGACACACTGAAACCCAACGAAGTTGCTCATGTTCCGTCGACACCCACAGATCTAGAAGAAATTGGTTCACCTGCATTAAAAGGTTGAGGTAACTAGAGGCTGGACAGTTTAAAAGAAAGGAGAAACGTCTGGTCGACCTGAAACAGCCGCCACAGAGACGTCCACACGGCCGTCCGGCGCTGGCGGTGATGGAGTTCAAAGCCGTGTCAGCGTTTCTCCACAACTCCTCTCCGGTCACAGTTCAAAGAGGGGGGATAAAGGAGGAATTATTGAGTCGCTGTTAAGTGGGCCACGTATAGAGCCTTTTGTGAGTGCATTCATTCATTTCACCCCCTATTAGTTTTTTTTTTTTTTTTTCAGGTTTAAAGGTCAGTCTGGATGAAATATTGCCAGTGACCATAATCACTGGGAGAATGAAAGTGTGTGAGAGCAACTTGGCTTATGGGTTTATGCTTCTTTGTTGTTGTTCTTCCAATAAATATTTTCTGGTTGGTCTCATTATATCGTGAAAATTATGTGCATTTTTACGACACACGCGAGCTTCAATATTCACACAGGTTTTGTTTTGTTTTGTTTTTTTTTTCAATGAATTGAGTCCGTCCTGTTTTGCACTGGATGCAGCGTCACATTGCGTAGCGCAGCCCCCCCCTCTCCCCCCAAAAGATATTTATGTGGTCGGATCGTTCTCGTTAATTTGCCGGAGCTCAGATCCCGTTCTCATTTGGCGAGAAAAAAAAAAAACAAAAACAAAACAAACACACACACACACAAGAGTCCCGCCGACGACGTGACTGATCTGAACCTGCAGGTAGTTTCTATGGTGACGGTAAAAAAAAATCAATTAGTTTTCATGATGCAGCGAGCACTTCACCACAGCTTTCTTTTTTATCTCGATAGAGCTGAGCCTTCAATCTGCCTTTCCGCCCAGTGTTGCAATTGCTTCTCTTTTTTTTTTTTTTTTTCATTATTAGAAGGTGCGGAGATCCGTCACTGTGAAGGTTTTTATTGCATCCTTTAGATGGATGTATTCATTTAGGATCTGAGGCTCTACATAAACATTAACTGCTTCTTGCATCTATAATTCTGATTGACTCATTTGCATATCTTTCAGCGTCTACTTTGCTGCTTTTTTAAAGGTCATCGTCAGACTTTCAGTGCCACTTTTTTTTTTTTTTTTTTTTTTTCCCCCCCCTTTAACTCAGCAGAAAACTTACCTTGATTGTGGGAAGCACAAGGTCCATGGCGGCACATTGGCGAGGCGTCAGGCTTCTGGTGTCCTCTCGGATGACGTGCTCCTGGAGGGACACCGGAGCGAGGAGGAAAACAACGTCACATTCGAACACGCTCAGCTTCGAGACGCTTCCCGCCGTAACGGTAATAACTATCATTTCCACCGCCGAGTGATAAACTTCACCCCTCGCCGTCTCACTTCAGAGCGCCAAAAATCTATTTTAATCATGAAAAATGTTTCCGTCGATTCTAATTGGAGCTTTCCTGACCTTCGCATTGACTGCAGTAAATAAGTTCTGGCACCACTTTATTTCCCAGGTGTCGGTACGCCTTACGCTGCACAACCACCGGAATGCGATAAATGTTTCATGAAATGGGAGGACGGAGAAGCCGACGCGCCGAAGCAATCACCGGCACAATGCTCGGTCAAATTTTCGCCGCGTCCAAAGAATACGGACAGTCCATAAAGTTTTGCATGAGACTGACTCTAAATGTTAGAGGGAAATCGATATCAATTTAAAAGATACACATTTAGAGTGGGAGAGTTTTTTTTTTTTTTTTTTTAAAGTACTAGTCATACTATGTTTTTAAATTAAAGCTAAGGTACAGTAAAGCCAGTATACACTACACATATAACGACTATATAATAACTTATCATAATCTACAATATGGAACGATAATAAATATTCTAAATAACAATCCTGAATTTCTTTGCTGCAGTGGCTTTACAGTGAAGCCCAAATCCACAACAACTGAGATGTTGCCAGGGCAACATCATCCATGTTAGGTCCGCGATGCGTGACGGTTGAATGCGTGCGTGAGCGGCTGAAATGCAGATGCGACCCGAGGTCGAACATGAGATTGGAATCGCGAGCTGTCTGAATCGTGAAACATGGAAACATCTGTTACAGGATCATCACTGGATTACCTTCAGTTTGGACAGCTGACCCAGGTCCTTGGCAGCACTAAAGATCATCTGAGCTCCTTGTTGCTGAACATACAAACATGTTTTTATGAGTACGTGAAAGAATAAAGGCACATGGCACCGATTTGGTGAACAGACTAAGAAAGGCGAGAGAGGAACACAAAATCTACATTAATAAATGAAATGTTTGAATTTTAAAGTAGCGCTGGTGATTCAGTGACTTCACCGATACCAGGACTCAAAGAAACAAGCATATAAACTGATGTAATTTAATATGAAATAGAAATTATTAGCTACGAAAGGAAAAACTCTTCAATGGTTAGTGAACCCACAATGTTCCATTGCTGTATAAAATTATTTTATTATTCATTAAAATGATTTTTTTTTGCCTTAATTCATGCCTATCTGTTTGTAAATCTAATGCGCCATAATGGTTCAATTCTAACAAGATTAATTTCTTCCATTTTTTTATGTATTGTTATTTTTTGAAAGTCAGACTTGGTAGTGAGCTAAACTAGCGACGTTGCCAGTAAACGGCAACAAGAATAAGGCACGAGTCAATGTGAGGATAAGATTCGTAAGGTGGTCGACTCACGCTCTGGTCGCTGAGCGGCGGCAGAACGATTGTCCTCTCGATGGTGTTCAGAACTATTTTCCAGAGCTCTTTGAGGACTCTCTTCAGCACCGTCTTCTCACAGATCTTGGCGAACAGCATCAAACTGGGAGGTGGCAGGAAGAAAGGCGATCAGGTCAACACCTTCAGCACGTGCCTATACCAGATCTGACACAGCTGAAGGCTTCAAGTAATGATGTCTTAATGTATAATATTCATAAAAAGTGAAAACACCTGTGGCTGAGAATAAAAGCCGGGGCTTTTGTGCTTTAATCTCGCCCCTTTGTGCGAGCGGGGTCTCAGAATCGGCAGGAAGGATTTTCTATTTCCATATCATTAAGAGGATTTCTCATAATACCCCATCGGCCTCTATGTTGCTTTGGAAAATGGAGGAGAATGATTCTCCAGGCTCAGCTCTGGCGTTTTTTGTTTTTTTTTCTTCTTCTCCTTCTTCTTCTTTTAAGATTGCATGTTAAGAAAACCCTGGAAGTAAATACAGCTCTGAGAGTTGAATTGATAAGACTTTCTCATCAGAATGTCTCCCTCTTCTTTGGAGACGTTTTCTCTTTGAAACGGCACAAATCGACACCGCTGAAGTATCACATTGTGACAACTGGCAGGTAAAGCGATATGTTAATGTGTTCGAAGGAGGCAGGGAAGCCAGCAAAGGTTCTTTGATGCTTTTGGCGACTGGGGAAGCTATGGGCGTCATTGAGACGTGTACCGATTACCCAAGCAACGCTTCGGACCATGTGGCTGGGGACTCTCCTAGCTAGAGCAATCTGGCCAAGCAGGAATGGTTTGAGAAGCAAAACAATAAGATGTAGGCGTTGACTAAAGGCTGCCACATATTTCATCCGAAGCTGAACCGTTGACGTGCAGTCACATGCTCTGGGGACGCCGGGGACAATTTTTATAACAACGTTACAATTTTCATCCAGGAGTTGTGAACCATTGACCACTCTTGTTATTCTATAAGCTGTTTAGTGAAGAATCAAAAGTATCCGTGTCTCCTGCGGATACAAAAGACCCGGACACTGGAAGCGGACTGGTAAAAGCAAAATACCAGCGTTACCATCGGAGCACATTGGCAACAAGCATCTGACCGATCGCACGCAACACCTTGCACAGAGCTCCGTCGAAACAGTTTGACCCGGGGCCTGGGGTCGAGCTCGGCAGGCATACGCCCCTCTGCAAACGAAACGGCGCAATTTTGGTCATTTCAAAAACTCAATGAATTTTTGCCAATTTCGGCATTTCAAGTGAAGTACATGGGGGTCTTTAGCCTCCAAAGTGGTTGAATTTCCTATTTAATTGAGCATTAATGGTGGCTTGACTTAAGAAAATAGAGCAGTTAAGATGCCTTCTGCTAACATCGTAGATCCAGAGACCACAGCTCGCCTTTATGGCAAATTCTTGAAACATTGGATTAATCAAGAGTAATCAGATTACTCTTGATTGCCGTCACACCTTCACCAGGTACTCACTTCTTATCCAGAAGGTCCATGAGAGGCCGTAGGACGGTTTCCGCATCCATGGCAGGATTGCTCCCTTTAATTGGCCCTTTCATCTGGACCAGCTCCTGGTTCATCTGCTTCACACAGTCCTCGATTACAGGTTTAAAGCTGTGCACACAACAAGAGTTTTTTTTTTTTATTATTATTATTATTATGGATTTATCTTTGTCTCAGTTGAAGCAGTCAATGTTTGAGTAGGTGCTTTCTGTGTCCCGCTGTTCCCATTAGCGCAACAAAAGAGGTTTTCAGAGAGGAGGCGTCTTTTCTTCACGCTGAAATGTTTCGCGACTTGCTGTGCTCACAGAGCATAAGCTTGAGCCAATTAAATTTTGAGACTGACGATGTAAAAAAAAAAAAAACCCTCACGGCATAATTTCCCTTCATTGGGACAAAATATGGACCACAAAGGATTTGTTACAGACTCGCACGCGTGGAGTTTTGAGTCACACCATTACCCACCTGGAGCCAAACACCCCGCTGAGCTCGTCCAGGACCGTGTTGAGTCTATTCTGCAGCTCCTTCAGCAGATCGCTGGCCTCTGCATCCAGCTGTCGGTGCAGAGAGAGATACACAGTCACTATATCTACGCGCTCCATATAGGAGTCCACACTTACTAGAGCCCCGTGTCTCAGGAGGACGCCTCTATTGTGATGGGGTTTGCTTTAGGGGTAGCGGAGGGAGGTGCTCGCCGGTGACTCCTCGCTCCGTCTGCCTCCCATTTTATTCTGAATTACCAGCGTACAGCTCACCTAAGAGCGCTGTAATTAGGACTGCTCGCCGAGCCATAAAACATGGCGACAGCAGCGAGGGGAGCGAGCTACGGGGACATTTACGTGGACCCGCTACATGAGTTATGTCTCAGGGAATACAGAAAAACCAAAAAGTCAATTGCATTGAGGTGTAACATGGATGTAATGAAGGGCGGTGAACAGTTAGCTCCTATTTAGACACAGAACACAACTGAGCCTAGAGTATGCTTTAAATAAGCTGACGGTAAAAACGTTGCCAAAATTTCAACAAATCATTCGAATGCCCATGCACGGCATGTCCAGGATAAATACGCCCACCGGCCACTTTATCGGGTCAAAGCAGGCGAATTGCTTGCAGATACAGTGATTTAGTCAAAGACATGGCAGCAACTCGAAGCATTTAGGCCTCTGCATTTGTTGAAGGCGACTTGGTGACATTCAAAGTGAGCGTCAGAGGGGGAGGAAGAAAAGGCGACTTTGAACATGGTGTTGATGCTGGTGCCAGATTCATTGGTCTGGAGAATCTCAGAAACTACTGATCTACTGCAGAGGACACATCCATCTCTCAGGTTAACAGGAAATGATCAAGGAAAGAGAAAATATCCAATAAATGGGAGGTATGAAGACAAGAAGCTCTTGCTGATGGAAGAGGTGAATGGTGAGACTGGTTTAAGATTATAAAACGGCAACACAAGCTCAAATAACCACCAAAGTAGTAGGATCTCTAAATGTACAACACAGAGGCACTTAAAGGACATGAATAATTGAGACTCCCTCTAGAAACGCATATATTGAACGATTAATAGTTCAAACACCAAATATACCTTTACATGCATCGACACGTCCAGAGGAAAACATCTCGGCACTAAAAGCTAACATCCGCAGAGAACATCCGTATCCTCACTCTGCTCTTGGGGCTTCAGCCAATCCAGGGAAATTGGGTGTTTTGCGAAAGGACATCTAGTATTTTTCACAAATATTAGGTGAGCGCCATGAAGAAAAACATTTCCATGAATAACTTAGAGCTGCGTTTCATAGAAAAATCTGCAAATAGGTGAGTCTCCAAATAATACGAATAGGCAGGGCTCCTCGGTACATCAGTATTGCGACTGACCAAGGCCATTCATTTATCGCTACAGTGTACCCAGTCTTCAGACGGATAACGCACCATGGTCCAAAGTTACAATAACAAAGTCAGTACTTCCTTTCATCTTGGGGGTTTTAAGACGTAAAGCACTTTGAACTGCCTTGTTGCTGAAACTAGATTGACTTCAAACTGGTTCCTTGAACATGAAAATGACTTCACTGCACTCCAAGGTCTCTAAGGTCACCAGATCTCAACGTAATAGAGCACTCTGAGATGCGGCGGGGTGTAGAAAAGAGCATTATTTATCCACAGCGCGTGGACGAGGCCGTCATGACATCAAGTTGAATCTACGCCACGAAGGACGCAAGACAGCTGTGTGAGTGAAACAGGGCACCAACCTGGTACCAGCCGGACGTACCCAGAAAGTGGCCGGTGAACATATTTGAGCAAATGCACATGATGGATGCCCCCACCGGTGTTCATGTTTTGTCTTCATCTGGCATTTATGCCGAGAGAATTAAAAACAGGTGAATGCATTTGTGCGGAATACTCAACATGAGGTAAAAGCACGGCGCCACATGCATGACCAGCGCACCGGAGCCGATAAAACTCAGCCATGAAGCCGCTCGTCTCACCTCACACACTCAACGACGGCGAATGACCCTGCCGGGAAGCGCATATGTGGACCCATGTTTTCACAGACATCGTGAGTCTGTGCACATGCCTTTATCTGCACCGTGAACAAGACAGATTTATGCCTCTGCAAATGTGTGATATTTTTCTGTCGCACGGAAAATTGGCTGTGGAGGTTAGGCTGTTATTTCACTGGCGGAGTAACAGATAACATCTTTTCAAGTGATAGCAAAGACAAAAAAAGGAAAGGAAAGATAAAAAAAACAAAAAAAAAACAATCCATCACTCGCCTTCTCCAGTTTGAGCTCTAATATTTATTTTGGTGGCTTAAAGAACTGTGATTTTCAACTTGCTGGGGTTTTTTTTTTCTCTCTCTCTCTGTCACAATGTGTCTTCAATGCTGCCAAATAACAGCCAATTGTGACATAAACCAAATCCCCTCTAAACTCCTCTGAAGAGAAGATGATGCTTTGATTCTGCTGTCGTCTGTTTCACCAGACGACAGCCTCTGCAGGACGGAAATGTCGGCCAGCTGACCGACTTTTTTGGCAGCTACAGGTGGGGGATGGGCGCGGCACCACGCTCCAAACAGCCAGGAAAAAAAAGAGCTTCGGCTCCCAAATAGAAAGACTTTACACTGTACAGGTTATAAGAAAAATGATCTTTTAAAAGATTTTGAGCTCTTTTTACCCCTACTTTATTCCATTCCATAAATTTAAGTAAATCTTTTTTTCAAATTATTTTTTTCCTAATTTTTGATCGCTAATTTAAATTACTTAAATTTCTCCAGTAACATTAAAATAATAGATACCAATATTTTGTCACACTCATTTTCATTTTGGGCCATATCAAAAATCCGAATGTCCTTAAAGGGCCAGAATGAATCAATAAAACCAATTGATTCCACTGTTAAAATATCAACAAATCGCAGTTTGTTTCAGTAAGCGTTTCTTAAAATGAAAAAAAAAAACAATGAACATCTTTTCACACCGATCAGTTCATCCAGAATTTTGTGAATGTTTTGATGGGTTTTTTTTTTTTTTGGCAATCAAAATCATAGATTTTGTGGTGCTACTTTAGAAACGTCTGTAAGGAATTTTTATGATATTCGTGATGCTAAAGGTGAATTTTTATGAATCGCCGTATCAGTCATGGACTCCAGCTTGACATCAGGTAAGGCTGAGAGAGCAGTCAATTGAAAATCAGAAAAAAAAAAAGATTGATTTTGTATGAATTTTGTAGATTTGTGAAAAACTGGAAGGACTAATAAGACGTCATTTGGAGTCCAGAGGGCCGTGTAAAAAGCTGCTGCGGACCAGATTTGGCCCACGGGCCTTGAGTTTAACACGCGTTTTCAAAAGACATGCAGATGCAGCTGTGACTGCGTCTCAGATACAATGCAGAGCGTGGCCACCGATTGCACTTTGAACCGAATCTACTCTTAATCTAACAAGAAGTCGTCTTTTGCCAATTAAAACGAAACAGTTTTGAAAAGCTCAACCACCAAACGTTTGCGTTCATCTTTTCCCAATCGCATCTTCTAATTGTCGATTGGAAAGCAGCAACCAAAGCACGATTATGAGCAACTTCACAGAGGACTCGGGCACGGAAATCAGCTTTTTTCACGACAAACTAAATTTCTCGGACGTCATCTCTCGCACCGAGTTACGTGAGCGCCGACCTTTCTTGATGAGTCGAGAACGAAACAAAAGAAAGAAGAAAAAAAAAAAAAAAACCCTGCTCATTATAAATAATATGAGGAAAACATCCTGTCTGCGATGCATGGAACACCTGGCTTCTCCATGGTAGCTGCTTTCGATCGACACTGACTGGCGTGCAGGGCTCTCTGGAGGAGCGCACACGCTCCCCTGGCTGACAGCCTATCAGCTGCTGCCCAGCCTCACTTCGCTTTCCCTGTTTCAACAGTCCAATATCTGCTCACTGGCAGGTTGTTATTCCGCCGCACAGATGACTCGAAGCGACTCTCGGAGCCGAGCAGAGAAAGATTTTTTTTTTGTACAAACGGCCATTTCACCGAGGACGGGAGGAGCGCGTCCGCAAGCAGCGGGGACGCCCCAAAATAAAAGTCCCAACGCTAATCTAGGGAGATCAGTCGCTGATGAATCCATTGCATGAGATTATTGTAAATCTCTGTCGTTGGCGGCGATTTGATAACGGCTCTAGGTAATTACACTGGCGCTCTTTAAGTCTGCGAGTTCATTACTGATGGTACAAAAAAAAAAAAAAAAAAAGAACGAAAACGATTCTGTGACGAATAGCGAAATTTGCAAGGAGAAAACCAATGAGAGACTCACATCTGAGAAGAGCAAACTCCCAGGCAGGCTTAGCAAAGGTTTACTTTGCGGTTCTTAGTTGTAAGTAGGAGTTCAAAATGGGACCTTTGGAAGGTGAAATAAAATTTTGTGGAGTCAAAATGCTTTAAATAAACACAAAATAATGAGAGCTTATGAGGGATCAATGGTTCGATCTGCAAAGAGATAGATTAACTAGAAACAAAGTTCAGGGTGTTCTGATTTATTCCTTATCAGAAATGACATTGTGTGTAATTTTAACTTTTTTTTGTTTTGTTTTGAATTACTTTATAAATGATTTTATCCAGGTTTGCTAAAAACACAATATTATCAATATGCATTTGGAAATAATGGCACGTGAGCAATCCGGGGTAAGACCTGCAAACACTTGGATTAAGTGGAAGTAAGTTCTTAAGTGGCAATTTTTACATCTTGGTTGTTTTTTTTAATTGACTTTCCATTCATTTGTCCAGGATCGATCAAACCTGGTCGACATGCATTTGAAAATAATGCATATTATTTATGCATTATAAATAGTAATGCATCCGGGGTTAGATCTGCGAAACAGCAGCTCGTCTGCAGAGGGCACATCTGGGGAAATTTGAGTGTGAGGAGCTGATTAAACGCCGTCGTCTCCCTCCCACCTCACAACCCGCCCCCCCCAAAAAAAAGAAACTGTCTAGAGCTCTTTTGCCTGCAGCTCAGAAAAAGGACAAGAAGGAACAAAAATCACAGCCATCGACTCATCGAGCCTTCTACTTCCCTTCTCTCTCTTTTTTTTTTTTTTTTTTTTTTTTTTTTTTTTTTACGGCGGAGAGACGGGCAGACGACATCCAAAAATAACCAGCACAGTGAGGGGAAAGTGGGAGAGGGGTGAAGGAAAAATAACAACAAAAACAAAAAAACAAAAAAAAAAAAACAAGAAGAAGAAGAAGGAAAAAATAATAAAAAAAAAAGCAGACAGCTTAAAATATCGATGGGATCCGATGATTTGAGCCTGTATCTCCAGAGAGCAGGGGATGGCGAGCTTAAGCAGCCTGTCCAGAAGGGTGATGGGTAATTTCAGCTCCATATGCTCTGTGGCACATGCTTGCTGGTGGAGTGTGAGCGGCATAGGAGCGTGAGGGGTGGCAAGGGGGTCGGGCGTGGTGGGGTGCTTAGTTGTAATATTTTGGTAAATGGCAAGGAGGGCAGTCGATGAGTCCTATTTGCACACACCTTACAGAAGGAGACAACCCCCTCCTCCTGGAGGCAGAGAGAGAGAGAGAGAGAGAGAGAGAGCACAGGAAGGAGACGGAGGGGAACAGAGGACACAACGACAGGAGACAAAATGCAAGGCGAGACAGGTGTTAGAAACTACAGAGACACATGCAGCTGAAGTTGTACGACGGCAGGCTAGATTTCCGGGTCGGACACGCCGACAGATTGGCGAAGGGGCGACCAGAGGAAGATCACCCGGATTTAAAATGCAGCAAAGAATTTAGAGATTTAGCAGGAGACTTGCTGACAAGGTGGACGGATACGGGATATAAACAGAGGGTTGGTGGTGGGGAAGTGGTTTCGGGGGAAACAGACCCACAGCTACATGGATACTTTACAAATGTGTTTGTGACAACATTTAGTGAGGGGAAAAACTGAGATTTGAAGATTTGTCAAAAGATTTTTTTTCTTTCTCTCTTTCTCTCTTTTGTCAACTAGGGTTGCCAACTTTTCTTTCTTTTTTTTTTTTTTTTTTAAGGCCTGTCACAATAATCAATAAATCGATTGATTGCATGATACATTCAAACAAACTCAATAATTT
>VMRN01000045.1:635289-639001 GCA_010277015.1 Poeciliopsis turrubarensis | reverse complement strand
CTTTTTTTTTTTTTTTTTTTTGCAGGAATCCTCTGTAAAAATGTATTTATTTATTTATTAAAAATGTAAAACAAATGATTTGTGAAATATCCAGAGTGGTAGCAGCCGGGGCTTTGAGGAAGCTAACAGACAGAGGAGATTATTAAGCACAGAGCTAACAGACTGACATCAGGACATCAAGGACGTCTCAAATCGATTTTAACAACATACAATGGAAAAAAAAAAAAAAAAAAAAGCACTCGCATATTCATGAAAATCAGCATCGCCCACGTGGATCTCAGATCGGTTCGAATGTTTCAAGTGAGACGCTTCTCGAGACGTCCCGTCAGCCCCGGAGGCGCCGTACCGGACCCGGCGCCGCTGCCGGGCACGGACTTCAAAACATGGAACAGAAAACATTCGCGGGCAACACGTGTGGACGCACAGACCTGCTTCCCGCCCATGGACTCAAACATCTTCTCCAGCTGGACTCGAAGTTGCTGGATGTTGTTGAGGATTATGCACGGCTGCGGAAGAGCAAAAAATGAGAGTGATTAGACTTTTTCTTGACAACTGTTGTGATTGTATTGTCGTGGTTTGAGAGCCCACGATTAGCCAGTATGACTGGAAACGCAAGAGTAATGATAATTCAAAAAAAAAAAAAAAAAAAAGTAAATAAGTAAATAGTCAAAAGAAAAATGATGGGGGTCAACCGCCGCGAAATCCATCAGCTTTCACGTCGTGACACATCATCTGTACAAAGAAGTAAAGTCTGTGCTCAAAAAGTCAGCAGGGAAATGCAATACATAACACAACGAGGAGAGAAATGTCTGCACTGAATGTGTCAGACGCTATCGATTTCTCTGCTCCACAACGAGCTTAACAGATGACAGAGATTAATCACGCCACTTTTTACAGACACCCAGAATAAATCTGGAGACTCTCACCGACTCGTATATCATGCGAATTGTCCGCTCACGAGAAAACACAACAGAAGGCAACGCGAAATGTCTTAATTAGTGGTTCAGTAATGAATACTACTAATACTATAATCCTTGGCCCCACAGGAAAAGGATGATTGGTGTCTTTCAAGCCCTCAAGGTTCACATACACATATACAGATATCAATATCTGTATTGGTCCCGGTATTGAAAAGCAGCCTGGCTATCGGTGGGCAATGTGCCCAATCCGTAAGGACAGATCTTCTCTGAGCGATGTGAAGCTTTATTGTTTATTTTACATTATCTTCAGAATTCCTACTTGCACTTTCTGCACCATTTGAAAGAAGGTTTGATGCAGTTTATTTGTTTTACATGTAAAAAAAAAAAAAAACCTTTAAAAAAAGTACAAATCTTGTTTAGTTTTTTTTTTTCTTTACTATTTATTTTCCACTAGCTTTTAAAGTCCCAACAAATTAAAGTTGTGTTGTTTTTACATGTTTGGCCAGGCTTGTGAAGCTATTGGTGTATTGAAGTGTAGCTTTATGTGTGTTTTTAAAAAGAAGCATTTAAAGTCAGTCCAGTTTCTGTATCAGATCAGTATCGGCCGATACTAAACCGCCGATATCGATATCGGTATCAGACCTGTGGACGGGACGCATCCCTGGTCCACAGAGTGATTATTTCACAAGGCAGTTTCACAACAAAATATGTATTTATTTCAATCCTTTCACGTGGGTCAGCACTTTTTCAACAGAATTGTTCCATTTGAGTTGAAAAGCTCCCCTTGAATTCCTATGGATCTCTGATTAATCCCCTCCTCAAGTGGCTGGCCAGCTTAGGTTGACAGCTATGGGATTTTTTTGTGTTTTTTTTTTTTGGTTGGTTAGCAGTTGTATTGGAATATTTGTAATCAAACCCTGATTAAAGTTTCTCCCCAACTTTTTCTATTAAATCTCAAAGTCGGCCACAAAACAGCAGCAATTTTATTGAGCTTAAATTACGCAAAGTTGGACTCAGTTTAGTCTTCAAATGATGTCTGGAGGACAGAAAGTTGCAGGCAAAGGCATCCCTATGCCTGTGGCTGTGTATAGCTAAAAGCATACCTAAAAATAGCTAAACGTTGCTGTGTTTAGCTATTTTTAGCTGCAGGTTCGGGCATTCCAGCTTCTCGATGACCTCAAACTCTACAATTGTCAAAAATGTCATCAGCAAAGACCTTTAGAAACAGGCGTTTGTCCTTCTGCGTCACAGTTACGTGCTGCTTATGGCACTTAAAATCCTTCTGAAACACACTGAAGCTTAAGGTTGTCACGTGACAGCGAATACCTTTCCCTGGCCCTGCGGCCGGGTCAATTGGTCGCGAATACAACAGTCCGCTCGCGTCTCAGTCCCTCTATTTTTCCCATCATCTGTCACTGGAGTCCTGTCAAGGGACGGCGGCGCCTTACTTTCTTCTCGGGGACAGTAGTAATGAGACCGTCAGCACTGTAACGAAAACATCTGCTCCCTCGCCGCCTGTTATCTCTCCTTTCAGCTTCAAAATCCAATGTGAATAATTAGGCCACTCACAAAGCCGTGTGTTTAGCCATCCGTCACTTTAAACAATAGGCCGGGAAAGTACCGGTGACTCGTCCTCGTCGGCTGCGGGCGAGAAAAGAGTTGTTTCGCTTGCTTTAATAGAGGCGATGCTGACGGCTTTAGGGCAGGCAGACCGACGCTCTGCGCAAAGCGTCACACTTAAAAACACTTTCGTGGCCTCCATGCCAACCATTACTGGACACTGAATATAGAAAACTATTTTTTTCATATGCGTCTGTGTGTTGCCGGGTTTGCACTTTGCACACCCATAACTTGGGTGCAGGGAACGAGAATCCACTTACCACGTTCTCCTTGTTCAGATGCAATGGAAACTCCTTGGAAATGATTGCAGCATATTGCAAGAGAACCTTGTTGATAGTCTGCAGGAGTAGAAAGGACATTATAATTACTGTTTGTTTGCTCGGCTGCTAGTAGGCCAGCAAACGCGCTCAACTACGCCGCCGATATCAAACAAAACGACGCACGCGAAACAAATCCGCCCAGAATGATGACAAACACCTCAACTGAAAGGTTCCAAAGGCCGCGGCGGCAGCGCCAGGACGGGGCGCGTGCGCGGGAAACTGACCTTCGCAAAACGGCACATGAAATGCGCCAGAGCCTGCGGGTTTGGGCATTCCAGCTTCTTGATGATCTCAAAGCTCTGGTTCAGTTGAGTGAACACGTCCACCACGGAGCAGGAGAAGAGGGCGTGCTCCGAGGTTTGCTGGAACTGCAGCGGAGGGAGGGAGAACGGGGTCAGAGTTCAGACAGAGAGAGAGAGAGAGGGAGGAACAGGCAAACGATTCGGGAGGGACTGAGTGAAAACTGACTTGAGCTGATAATGGGAATCAAATTCTGAGCGTGCGCGAATTGAAATGCTGGAGTAGACGACGTGTGCGCTAAATGAGGAAGTCAGAAAATCAACAACGACGTTGCACATCGAGGAGACGACGGCTCTGGTCCTCACGGCCTGTTGTCCCGAAAACGGTTGGATGTGTTTCTAAAGAAAATCGACTGCCGATTGAAATCGGGCGTCTTTCCAATTCGCCCTCTCCGATTGGTCATTGAAACGCTGAACATCCTGAAGCTTTTCGAATTTTAAACGCACAGCATGCATAATTGCTGCCAGAGAACAGGAAACATCAGAATGGAAACGGACTGAAACGAGGCTTTTCAGTGTCGCCGAGGTGCTCAAAAAGGAATTAAGAGATGCA
>VMRN01000045.1:600289-630289 GCA_010277015.1 Poeciliopsis turrubarensis | reverse complement strand
GTGCTGGTAGGCGAGCACTGAGATGTTTACACTGTCGGAGCTTTCGGAGGAGACGCCGGTGTGATTCAGAATGGAAAGAAGCAAAAAACAAAAAAAAAAAAAAAAAAAAGAGGGAGAAAGAGAGAGGGCTACTAACCTCAGATCAGCGGGAGGCTTTGAGACAAAACGCCAGCAGTTTGACTGAAAATACGGCATTTTAAAGAAACTAAATAGAAATTAAAGAGAGGGACTCACACCAAGAGGCACTTTGAATATGAATCACAGCTTAAGCCGAAAGGGAATTATCCATTCTGTAAAGCGCGGGCACACAAAAAGCAGAGCCGTGATGTAAATGCTTTCAGCACTTAAATAATACAAAATCCTGCTGGTTTGATGTAGCACTGAATCCCATTGCCGTAAGTTTTATTGTTAACAGGCTCTTTGCGAGAGGTAAGACATTTTCTTCTCCTGCCGTTATCTGACGAAGCGCCCCAGGTAAGCTGTATCGCCGCCTCTATTGAGAAGTTTCCATTTCTCCTCTTGGAAGACCTTGAGAAAGCAATCGCTCTGACTCTGTCGGATTTGGTCCAGTTACAGCTGCACTATTTTATTAATATTGGGATTTTATTTCAGACGGGCACGGAAGGCAAGGGGCAAAAACAAAACTTAAAAAGGTGATTTCTGAAAGAGTGTGATCCGCCTAAATATGGAACGCCTTCGTCCCGACGCCCCAAACTAAACCCAGTCCAAGCAAACACTTTCAATACAAACGAAGCAGAGAGGTCGGGGGTAAAGTGGTGACGTTTAAAGCAGCGTGACAGCAGACAATACAGCAGCATACTACAGTATGTGGTAGTCGTCAGAGGTTTGATTTTTAGCACATCATCTCTGTGCCTCACACTGGCTCCGGTTCAACTCGCTGCATCTTCAGTTCCTGGAGGCTTAATTCATCACCTGCCTTCATGGATGCAGCTACATCTTCATTTCCCCGATAGCTGTGACCAAAAACAGGAAGAAACGTGTTTTATTTGTCCTCCGCATGCTAAATATGAATTCCATTTTTTTTTCACATGTTCATGTGCTCAATACGATCTGATACATTTTATTTTCCTAATAATTTGACCATGTATGGATTTTGTTCCAGTTCATGTAAAATTAGACCCTTTTTTTTCTTTCTTTCTTTTTTTTCCCCCCCAAACTAAGATCTAAATTTAGAAACCAGGCCAGCATTTAATTGCCACCGAAGGTAAAAAGGTACATTTTAGGTTTTCTGAACTGCAGCCACTAAGAGCATATCAAGTCCAATGAACTCTGAGGAACAGAATCTGTTTTACAACACAAAATAAGGAAAAAGAAACTCCACACTTCGTGGTCTGATCTCAAAAAAAAAAAAAAAAAAGTAAGACTCAGAGTTAGGCCAACATTTTAAACCTCACGCCATTAGTCAAGCAGAACGTTTCGGTTTTAAATTACTGCAGAGGGAAGGCTCTCTGTATCACATAACAGGATGCGGGAGAATGGCTGACCAAGGCATAAGGACGTCGCCTCCTCATGTCTGCAAACAGCAATAACAGCAAGGCGATGATTTCCATAAAGCACTGATGAGGTGAATGACAAATGTCCTCATCTCTGTGTTTACCCGAGGCGGGTCAACGTTCCTCCAGCCTCAATCTGCAGGGTAACTTGCCTCCCCCGCCCCCTCCCCACCCCTCATCTTATTTCACCGTGTTGCACAGCTCCTTCTTTCACATTTACGCACAGGGCAGCATTTCGTTCCGAATGCAGGCGGCAATATTTTCCGGTGGAGTGTGTGCTGCAGTTTTTGCCCTGATCAAAATGCTAAATACAAAAAAAAAAAGGGTCAAATTATAAACCTTGGACAACGTTTATTAATTCCAACGGCGCAAAGTGTAGTTTAGCGCGCCGCCATTACGACTCCGCCCGTTTGATTTAGCAGAAAAAAAGGCAGCGTTTTCACAAACACGGATAGAGTTCATAAACCCCGAACACGCATCCGCAGCAACATCAAAGCCTCGTCTGAATCCGGAGGCTGGCGCCTCGGCTGCTCAATCCCGATAAGTGCTTCGGTGCTTACAGTGATGAATAGCGGCCTGTCACCCGCAGCTCAAAAAGAAAATATTTACACATGCGTATTTATTAATGTACTTGTATCTCAATTCAGTCAAAAGGTGCAGTGCAACACTTTTACCCACCAAAAATGAAGACGATCAGGAACCAAGCATTGTATTAGATATTGTTTTGGGGTTTTTTTTGGTTTTTTTTTTACTTTGTTTTGCTGAGGTAACGGCCACAGAAGTAAAATAATGAAATCTCCCCTCAGTGGATGTTCTGCCCAAAGCCATAAAATGGATGCATAGTTCCTACAGCCAGGTTTGAGCTCCTCCTCCTGGAATATCCTGGAAAATCTCCGAATGGACCCACTGAAGGTGGAACCACGTCACACGTCAGCACCAAACGGACGTCCAGATCGGGTTCGTCGCACCGATAAATTGGTTGACGCGTCTACTCTGAGCTTGGCCCGTATGATGGACCTCCACATCCAATCACTGACAAAAAGACAAAAACAGGAACTTCACAGAGGAAACTATTTCCTACCAGACTGTGTCCAGGATCTGATTCTCATGACTTAAGGTCGACTGGCTGGAAAACGATAGATTTGATTCTCTGCCAGTCACAGTACTGGACAAGAGGATCGCATCTGCCTGTATCAGTCGTATCAAAAAAAAACAAAAAAACAACAACAATACAAGTCAAGCAAATTTGAACAAAACCTGGAAGATTAGACGCAATCTGCACATTGTAGAAAGGTAACGCTTGAGTGATGTCGTTCACTGTGAATTCGCCTTCTTAAAAATAAACGTCGCTGCTCCCATCATCGCCTAACCCTCGTAGCCGAGCTGGACCTGCGGGCTGAGATTGCCGAGGTCTCACCTGGATTCACAGGTTCAGCGTGTGTCAGTGAGGGAGCAGGTGGCCTGAACCTTGTGAATATGAGTCCAGATTGTTTGGGTGGAAAGGACGTGCGCTCATTCGGCTGCAGAGAAAGTGCAATACAGCGAAGGATCCACTGTGGCTGCCTCACTTCAATAACTAAGACAGCACACAGGCATTGCTAGCTTTGCAAGCACAGCTTAGGAACGCGCACACACACACACACACACATGCAGACACGTACGCGCGCGCACACGGGGCGACACACTTTGTCAACCTTTCTGCAGTGAGCTGTGACTTCACACACCCTCATTCTCTCACCTAAAGCAAAGGAAGCACACGGAGGTCAGGCCGGAGAGAGAAAATTAGAGATCAGCACGTGTTTTGTTCGGTGCTGCCTGCTTTTCTAATTCCAACCACTGAAGAAATTACTGCTGGTTCTGACAGAGAAGTGTCAGAATAAAAAAATAAAAAAGAAAAAAAAAGAAAAAAAAGTGTTCTCTGTTTCACACGAGGTTGCACAGTCCAATGAGGGTGCCGCGCTTTGGGTCTGGTCATCACAAGAATGGCATTTTGACGTGTGTCAGCAAGCTAAGCGGTCACACTTGGATGAACGCAGGTAGCATCTGGTGTCTGCGGATTATTTTTCAGCAGGCTAATTAGCCATGTCAGAGAGAAAGGAATGGTCAAGGAACGCTTTCTGGAGCACAACAGTCTGAAGTGTCGACTTGTCTTCCAGATTTGTGATCTGCAGAATGTGCTGGAGAGACAAATCCCGCTAAATACAGGCTCCACCTTGCAAAGGTACAGAACATAAAAGATCTGCTGTTACCCAGACACAACAGGACTCCTGCAGAGCTCCAGTGGAGTCGATGTTTTCCATTGTTTCCTTGTGAATGAGATTAAAGTGGCAGCACTGTGTAAAACGTTTTTGAGCTTTACATTATGTTGTAATGTTATTCCCTCCTCAAAAACGTATCTGGACTGTTGCTTTGATTCTTCCCTGCGTGTTTGAGAAATCCGTCAATTTCCCATGGTAACCATTTAGCTGCAAAACAAAACAAACAGACAATAATAAACCCCTGGGTGGGACCGAGCTCCGCCTCTGAGGACGAAGCCCCGCCTCTGAGGACGAAGCCCCGCCTCTGAGGACGAAGCTCTGCCTCTGAGCTGCGGCTTCCTCACCAAGCACCAGTCTCCCCCACTCAGCTCCTTCAGACTAGCCAGCAGCGATTAGCAGACACCTGTTGGAGCTGTGGGTGTGCAGAGCTCTTTGTACAAACTAACTTTTTGAGAAAAAAACATTATTAGAGAGTTTTTAGAAGAGCCACATTGTGGCCACTTCCTGAAGGCGGAGTTTCAGAAAGAGCGGGAGTTTTTAACTAAATAATTTGAGGTGTTAGATCACAAAGTCGAATTTCTTTTTCAATCATATTTAATATTACGCAGCATTTTTACAACAGTTGAAGGCAACAGTTTCTTGATGGTGCCATAAAACACATACTGCTGCCCCTTTGAAGTCAAATTTGTTCCAACACTCGCTTGGAAAGGATTCATGAAGCGCTGACATGCTCAACTTCTGGAGATGTTGCATTTTTAATGTAAAGCTAATTCAAATTCTAAAACGTTTCTGTATTTTGTCTCCCAGTCCAAATCGCCTCCTTGGCGTGAAGGACCGGGGAGGCGGACGAGGGTTCTCCATATTCGAAATCGAGCTGCAGAAAGGAGTCGTGAGCTTTCGCA
Source organism: Poeciliopsis turrubarensis (assembly GCA_010277015.1). Taxonomy (NCBI): domain Eukaryota; kingdom Metazoa; phylum Chordata; class Actinopteri; order Cyprinodontiformes; family Poeciliidae; genus Poeciliopsis; species Poeciliopsis turrubarensis. Next base: position 625,615 of record VMRN01000045.1, on the reverse strand, counting down.
AACAAACGCTCCATCGCAGATAAATGCCATGGATGAAGAACGAGCCCCGTCATACGGTGGCTTCAAATGCCCTGTAGTAATGGCAATCTGTCAATTGAAGCTGTTGTATTTCCAAATGCTTTAGTATTAGGAGCATAAGAAAAAAAAAAAAAAAAAAAAAAAAAGATGATTTTATTTTGCCAGAAAACGGAGACAGAGACTGGCTCTTGGCGTATTCTGAAAGCAAGTAATAAGATTTGATTTCCTTTGATTCACTTGGCCAAATGCGACTGTTGAATGAAGGAGAGACCTGATGAAACGGGATCCGAGAGAGTGGTTTTATTATTATTTTTTTTTTCTTTTCTTTTTTTTTTTAAATACTACCACAGAACGCACTGGGACTGGCTGACTTCGCCACGAAAGTAGGGAAGTGCTTTTATATCTTTTACGTCTCAAATGACCATTTCAAACGATATCGACATTTCCATGGTTTCCAAACGACCTCGATGTAAACACGCATTTGTTCGGCGATTATTGATGAACCGTGGCTCCTGGACCGCAGTCAACTCTGCAGGAGAAGGTGTTTGTCTTTGGGAAGCTGTAATTGTAGGAAGCTATTCCATTCATATTAATGAGAAGTTTGGCGCTGATTTATGCAAATCCAGGTTCCAGAGACTGCCTGGTGGTTTCACATAAACTGTCACAAAAAAAAAAAAAAAAAAAAAAAAAAGAAAGAAATTGCAAAGCACCACGTTTGTGCATGTTTTAATGTGTGCGCGACTTAAAGCTGCCGGCTCTTGCGTTTGCCTTGAAATGTGTTTTATCATTCGCGCTCACTGCAAGACATAAATGATGCAAAATCTCACAGGAAGACAAAGTGGTGCAGAGTCTGCGTGCAGATGGTGATAATTCAGAACCAAACTCAATTTTGTTTTTAGATCTCTGCCTTTCACCGGCCGCCTGTTGTCAACGCAACATTAAACGTGTATTAATAAATAAATTAAAAAGGAAAAACATCACCACGTGACACAATCACTCTTCTTTTCACACAAGTCCAAAATTATTCCAACGTTTCTCCATTGTTATTGGCGGCTACGCTAACTAGCCTGAGCATTCGTGACAGGATTTGCTGAAGTAGCAGAGAGCAAAGGGGAATGAGCAGCACCACATAAGATTGTGATCGACAGCGCTTAGTCCCGCCTCCTGACTTTGATTGGTTGTTTCTAGTTAGCCTGGAAGCACAAAGAGGAGCTCAAGTTCATTCACACAATATTTGTCTCATATCAAACTGTCACGACATAAGTGACAGTTTCAATAAATGTGTAATAAAAGAAAGAAAGAAAGAGAGAAAGAAAGGAAGAAAGAAAGAAAGAAAGAAAGAAAGAAAGAAAGAAAGAAAGAAAGAAAGTAGGACGTGCAAAGCTATAATAAAAGGTTTATTTATTTCCAACATGACATCAATGTTATCAAGGATGAGTGTATGGAAACTGTGCATGATGACACAGTACACTAAGACTGCACCGAAATCACTTTTTTTGTTGTTTTTTGCTAAATCTGGACCCTCCGTCTCTTCCGGTATGTGCGTTTCTAGGCTTGAAAGCTTAAATCTGCCCGCTCACAGACTGATGCGTGCGAGTGTGTTGCCGGTGCTAAACTCTGCGGGCTGTCCTGGGGGAAGAGTCGGCTCGAGATCCCCGGAGAGGATGTCATCTTGTGTGAGGCGGCCCCACGGGGGGCCGACCGGCTCACAGGGGGGACGCTCGCTCGCTCGCTCTCTGCCTCGTCGGTTTGAACGCCGTGGATAACGCGATGAACTGCGACGCCACCGCGGCTCTTCCGTCCCGACAATCACCGCCCGATGACGACGTTTACGGGGGGAGGGGGGGGGAGTTAGAGGGGGGGCTCCAGGTTGGACAGATTTGCTGAAGGGAAAGGACTTGGGCGAAAAGAGTCCCAGGTTTCCTCTGTGACATAATCCATTCATCTTTAGTGTCTGGCCCAGTTCTGTCGCGTGGTTCCTCCTCCTTAGCGGGATGGGGCTCAACAGAAGCAGAATGAATCTAGGGGTAAGCAAACGTGAGAGTCGCTAACAGTAAGGCAAAAAAAAAAAAAAAAAAAGAGACGTCGTGTGACAAATGGATTACTTATTTTCATTAACAATGAGGTTATAAAGAGGCACATTTTATAAAGCCTGTTTTTTTTGTGTGTGTTTTTTTTTTTTTTTTTTTTTCCTCAGCAGATTGACAGACTTTTATTAGATTTACCGGAAAGATCTATGAAGAATTAATGAACTCTCCGACTGCGGCACCTGCAAGGCTTAAACGACGCGTCAGAGCTTCATAAACTCCGCTGATGTACTGGCTTCGGCACAAAGGAGTGGAGCATTAAAACCAAAGCCCGGCACCGGCCCCGGAAGAACCGGTTTCCGCGGACACAAATCTGCCACCGCTCAGTTACATTATTGATATTCAATCACAAAAAATACTCGGCGGAGTGAGGCGCCACCCGGTGTGCGAGGATGAGTTAATGGGCTGCTGAAGAGCTGCTGCTTTAATGACATGCCCCGGAGAGGATATACACTGTGTACGGTAAAACACTTCTGCTGCCACTTGTCTTCTTGTTGAGGAAACTTCCAAGAAGAGTCGAGATTTTAAACTGTCGAGAAACGTGGCACCACTCAAAACCGTCGCCGTCCCGGGTTCAAACGTATAAAACTCCTTACAGCCGCTTTTATTATTAAAAAACAAATGTTGATATATATGTTTGTTAAATGTCTTGAGAGTGTAATATGAGACAGATCGTCTGTGACTAAACGCACGGCTCCCGGTGAAAAACAACCAATCAGATCCGGGAGGAGGGGCTTAGCGACGTCAATCATCCTCGTGAACGCACAGTTTTAAATCCGCCCCAATAATGATGAATGGTACAAACATTACGTATCGTCAAGGAACAGTTCTTTAACTGCATTCAACTTGTGTTGAAGTCGGACATTTGGGAACATCGAAGGCATTTACTCGTTTTTCTGGTGCCAACTATTCGATTTTGTTTTCTGTTTCCAGCTAATCCTGTCCAGTTACATACACATGCAGCATATTCACAAGTATAAGTGTAGATATTCTATTTTTACTTTTAATTTTTCGCCTAAATATATGTAAAGCAGTCGTGTTGGATATCAAACCTTGTTGGAATTTGGTCCCAGTTTCCCCAACGCAATTTCAACTTCAGGCAAAGTATCGCTCAACTTCTGACTGCAAAATCTGATTTCAGAGTACAAAACAAACGCAAGCGGACACGATGTCGCGGTTCTCCGACATGCCCACTTTAGAGATGCGCTTTTGATTTGTTTTCCTACCATGCTTACAATCATTCTTACTCTGCATGGTGGCAAAATAAACTTGTATTCTCATCCAGTCCTAGTCGATTTTCTATTTTCTATTTTTTATGTTTAAAGTGTTACTCTGACTGTGATTTGATAGGCACTTCCTGAAAGACCTGGCAGTGAAGCAGTTTAGTAATAAATGTGCAGAAAAGATGGTGAAGGTTACCTGCATCACAGGGAATATTCTCCACTAGTTTCTTCCCCTTCAGTTTGAATACACTTTGTATTTAACTTGGCTCTTTCTTAGTTTATTCTCAGTTGCCATGGTTACCGCTTGCTTTCAGCTGCTTAGCGTTCCCCTTATTAGACTCACTTGGTTTTTATGTCACTCTTCAGTCCTATGTATTTCAACATCATGTTGTTTGTTGGTCCTTTCTGGTTTCCAATCTGTTTTCCTCGAGAAAAGTCCTGCAAGCTTTCCCGGTTCCTTTACATTAATCTCTGTTCCTCCATATTGCCTCTTTTCCTCCAGCATTTCGGTTCCTCCGGCATTTCGGTTCCTCCGGCAGCCGCCCTCCACGACGCTGTGGCTGAACGAACGACGGAATAAGCTCTGATAAAGACCCATCACTCCGTCGCCGATAAATCCTCTTTGGGGGTTTTTTTTTTTTCTTCTCTTTTTTGTCTTCCTGTCTTACCTCTCTCGTTTGCACATCCCGTCACACATTCAAGAGATTCTAAAATTAGCAGCACCCATTTCTGCGTCGGCGCCGGCTCGAAAGGCCTCGGAGCAGGAAGCAGAGGATGCATCAAAGACTTCATTAGGTGATCCGCGAGCTTGCGTGCACGCACGGCACACACACACGCACACATGCACACACACACGTTTTCCCTTTTTTTTTTTTTTTTTGTATTCCCATTCATTCATGTAGAACTGAACGCTTGAACAAATGCGGAGACAAACATGCCTACAGAGGAACAAAGCAGGACCATTCCAGCCCACCTCCTTCAGGCTCTCTGTCAGCCGCTCTGACAGTCTTGTGTGCCCTGTTATGTAAACGGGTCACTGTGAGGTTTTTTTTTTTTTTTTCCTTTTCCATTTCTCTTAATGCGAAAGACACAGCGCGACGCTCGCAGCCAGACACGAACGAGCCCGATTTACACGCGTTTCACATGCTCGCCGTAAATACATGTTCGTACGTAACAAAGACGCATGGCTTGCATGCAAAACGCAACACCCGTCTGCGGCGAGAGGGGGCGCTTGTGAAAGACTTCTCAGGTTGTCACTCAATTAGGCAACATTGGACATTTATTCATGCGGGAATTAAAACCAAAACGTCCCCCTCTGCAGGCATCTTGTTATATCGTCTGAGGTACAAATGTGAAAGAAACCGATTTGTGAATGAATGTGGTTTAGATGTATATAAAAAAAAAAAAAAGGTCAGAAGAATAATAACTCATATTCTCGCTCTTTATTAACATGGAGACATTTAAGAATCTAATCAGTCATGCAGTTTTGTTAAAAAAAAAATAATATCAGTCGAATGTCATTAACCAGATGAGTCGCTCTGATTGACACAGGTTATATTAATTCACGGTAAATACTTGCAGGGTACTATAAAAAAAAGGGAGCGAATACTGTAGTGCTCTTCTCTCTGAAAATGTGAGTAAAAGGGTTTGTTTCCAGGTGTCACTCGGAAAAAGCTGCGGCCTTTGATTGAAAGGCTGACAGGAAAGAGGAAATAAGTGACACATAAATAAGTGTCAGAAATTATAATTATTTAAAGCAATTCCAAACAATGAATAGCTTTTAAATGAAAGAAAAATGTAAAAAAAAAAGAAAAGAAAGAAATCAAATACAATTTGAAAACTCTTGAATTAATATGAGCGACAACAACATGTAATTTCCCTTTTGGGCTCATTAAACTATTTCTGAATTGAATTTAATGGGCCAAACAAGAGCCAAAACGCTGACGACTCAGTGATTAATGCTAGCTTGAAACTCTCGCCCCAAATTTGGGGTAAATTGCACCGATTCCAAGAGGGTCATCAGAACAATGGGGTTAAATAAAGAAGATCTGCAAACTCAGACATCCATGTGAAGTCAAGGTATTGTCAAGAAAGCTACCATTGTGTGAAGCTAAGGGAATGTTTCCCAGACTACGCCGTCCAGTCCTACGAGGTCAAAATCAATTGAAACTGAGCAGAGCAACATCTGATCTGCCAATCATTGGGCAGAGAAGATCAAGGGGATGTTCTTCCGATTTTGGTCATCAGATCAACAGGCGAAAAGACAACACACTGCAGAGATTACAAAACACAACAGAGCTATCCTCGAGGTTTCGTTTCAGCTGTCCTTTTATGTAGAGTAATTCTGTTTCATAATGTTGGAGCAACATCCCCTAAATCTGTGGGAAACCCGCGCTCCTGCGGCGTCTGATTAGAGGTTCCCGTGGAGACGCCCCGCTCTCTGTCTGCTGCCTGCGTCTTTGCACAAACAGCATCCCTGCTTCCCAGTTATTTTAAGTTCCAAAGTTCCAAAGTTCTCCGAAAAGAAGCGAAAACAAAGAGGACGTGTCGCACCTAAACTAAAACACTCAGTGTCTTGCGGAGGAAGAAGCCGGAATTCAGATCTCGTTCCGATCGAGAGTCTGCGGCAAGGCTCGGAATATCGATGTTCCAGATTTCTGCAGCTCATCTTCAAGCTGAAAGCACGGACATATTTCTAAAATCATAATTTATTTGAAACAGTAAGTTGGAAAAAGGATAATTTCCCAATGTATATTTTTATTTGTAATAATTGTTGAGATCAGTGTTTCTATTTTGCTTCCCATACTTTGAACCTGCATCACAATCTGCCACATTATTTCCTCTGAACATTGAACCTGCTCTCAATTAGGCAAGACATTTTATGTCCATTTGGGTTTTTTTTTTTTTTGGTTTTTAAAGACCTTCACAGCACAGCCGCTGATACAATTCGGAGCGTGTGCGACTGCGTCACGTCGGGGCTCGCGAGACGTCAAACTGTCCTTCAGACACGCGCGGCCCTGCAACCAACAAATCAAAACCCGAAAGTACAACGAGCCAGGCATAATGAACCAGAAATGAGCAGTAATTCAGACAAAGTGCTCCTCGGAGGAACATGACAGTCATGTCTTCCTCCTGGCACGTGTCACTGAGGGCGCGCGGCGCGGCAATGACAAGTGGAGGCAAGAGGAGGCCGAGCAGGGAGAGAGGAGTCGGGGCTCGAGGAGCGAGAGGGAGGGTATGTGTGACTGAGTGCATCTATGATTCTTATCTCCTTTTGTAACGCGGACACCCTCGGGGCAAATCGCACATTTGCACACACACACAAACGCACACAACGTAAACCTGCCGTGACAGCAGTCAGAGACACCCCATGTGGTCACATGTTCTCCTGCCCTGACTCAGACGTGCACTGGGAGAAAAGAAGAAAACAAAACAAAACACACAAAACTACCCTCTCTGTGTTATTCGTCACCGATTTACTGTAATTTCTACAACGATCCCCGGCTGCAAAGAGAAGCGACACTTCCCGCAGACATCATGCCGCAATTTGAAATTGCTCCACTGCGCCGCTTTCGACGAGTAAATCGGGAGGAGGTGGCGGTGTTTTCAAATCGCCGTCAGAAGTCCAATCAGGCTTCATTTGCTGAAAATGCTCTGAAAGCAGATGCAATAACTCAACCACACGAGGTTCAATAGCAACATGCGCACAGTGCTCAGTAGGTGTACAGATCAAAAAATCCGCAAGATGAATGAAATGAACCTCAGAAATAACAGCACGAGTGACACAAACGCTGCGAAGTATGGCACCAATGTAATCAGGAAAGAAGTTATCTGATAACAAGAATAAAAGTTCATTTTGCTCAAACACAAGAGGAAAATCAGAGAAACTTAAGTGCTTTTTTTGATGTTTTCCAGAGCTGTATGTTACATAAAACCTAATGGATCACACTTGTTTTTCGACTGCTCTGTTTACCTGCTGACATGTTGCCCATGTGTTTTAGTGTATAACGCGGGCGTCACAGCAGGTCTTGGTATTATCAGCTGTGCAGGCAGGTGCCAAGTCCTACTGCAAACAGGAAATCAGCGTCTTCATAAAGCTTGGCAGCAGAGGGAGCCAGAAGTGCTCTAAAATATTCCCACAGACCGATTTTGGAGTTCAGAAAACACATGAAGGTAATCTGCATTCTGAATCCTGCCCTCTTGTTCTAACCTGAAGCAAATTGCATTTAAAACCTTAAGAGCAAACACGGCGGGTGTAGGGGTCGATAAGCATCTCACTTGCCGTCTCGACATGTAAACGTTCCAACGCTGTAGTCCCGAGGCAGAGCACTTAGCAGAGCGCCGACCACAAGCAGGTTGCTTGGTTCTGCTAATCATTTCCTGGCGGTTTAAAGAGCAATTCGAAGAACATCAACGCTCACCGCAAGATCTGCTCCCGCCACTTCCACTACGCGCCCATCAAGGCATCGAATGTCACGCTCTCTCTCTGTCCGGCGAAGACGGCGTGTCGGAGGGCGAACCCGCGACGAAGAAAATAGGAGTGAAATTGGCAGAACGTCTTCCAGACCCAGAATCAAACACAACCAAATCCGCGAATCGCCGACTCTGTTTTGCCTTTCCGAAAAGCAAAGCGGTTTCCGTGCTCTTTAGCTCCAGTTCCTGCCCGAAAAAGATGTCAGCACGACATTAAAAGTCTGCCGGAACATTAAGGTTCTCTGCAGAATCGTGAGGTCTTCGGGGTGCTTTAACGGCTCGCTGCCTTGACAATGCGAGTTCCCCTGCTGTTTTCCGCATGCACACAACATCTGCTGCGACTTCGTGGGGGTTTATTACTGTGGCGCCCATCATGGCTTGGAACACGCTGTTCCTCGGCGCGGAGGAGTCTGTTAGCAGCAGCTTGTCTGTTAGCAGCAGCTTGTCTGTGGCGATTAGCTGCGCTGGCCTCCTACCAAGGATACAACCTCATCAAGCTCACACTAGGCTGGCAGCAATCAAAGTGAATTGATTAAACACACTGGGCGGCACGGCCGCTACGGACATTACAGTTAAATTAATTTCAAGCGAATCATATATCTATTCTAATAAACGCTGTTCAACAACGGGGGCCAACTGCAAAGAGACGTCAGAGTATGTACAAGGCACCCTGTGGAGTGGAGCACACGTCTCCAAATTGTGCATAGGCTGGTTGACTTAAAAAATGCCGAGGCATCCTTGTTACATTATATTTAGGATTGTAGGCTTAAGAACAGGAGAACAGACTCGTAAGAATAAAACTTGATGCTTCTGATTTGGGTCTCCAACTGGAACCAGAATTTCCTTTACATATGAAAGAAAGCACAAAAAAGTGGGAACTCTCCGAGGCAAGTCAAATAACTGAAATTAAGTAAAGCTCAACAAACTGAGATGTTAAGGAGAAATAAATAAATGACGGTAAGGTTTTAGCTCTTGGGCAGAAACTGCTTTTTAGTCTCTTTGTTCCACAAGGACACTGGAAAGAACTGGTTCAAAGTCCGGCTCATCTCTCCTCACAATGATCAGTCGAAAAAATTTAGCCAGATTTTAGATTTGCAGAGCATGACTCCTGCAAACACCAGTAGAAAATAAACGATTCCTCAGAACGGCATGCTAAGCTGCTAACACTGACAGCGGCTTCACCCAACGCAGCAGGACAAGAACTGATGATTGAGGTGCAGAAACCATGTTAGAACTGTGACCAAGAGGCAGAGAAACAAAGAATCGCGCGAGTGCGCTTCATTCGGTTGATGGTCAGGGTGAAACGTCATCACGGCAACGCCAGGTTTTCTAACGCAATAATGAGTGGATCGTTAAACCAAGCAGCAGTCTTAGCCTGCCATGAAGGGTTCATTTTACTGTGCGTGTTGTCAGCGAAAGCCAACCAGAACAAAATAACTGGCAAAGTAACCCGGTTGTTAGTCACTCGAGACGTAAATATGGATTTAAATTGACTTCGGCCACATTAAGATATTCAAAATGGAGTTTCCAGGTGAGTTCTCTGTCTTTCTTGAAGTCACAAAATTCATGTCGACAGCCGCGGTTGATGGCAAATCCATCACATGTTGAAGCTCATACGCATAAAGTGACTATTCCAGTTTCTACAAATATTACCCCGGCAGTTCATACTGAAGAATCGGTCTTCTTTCTGCAATCGATAAAAACCTTTTTAACATTCATTCGCAGCCCAAGTCCTAATAAATCTGCTCAGCCTTCCACCTCCGCGCCGCATGTTAAATACTACAAACTTACATTCGGAAGCGAGCAACTTAAAAGACCGAACTCAGGAGGCAAACGACTTCTGGGAGGTAAGGTTTGGAAAAGAAAAAAAAAAAAAAGCAAAAGAAAAAAAAAAAAAAATAGGAGTTAGGGATTAAAGTCGACACTCGCGACAAAAAGAGAAACGCCCTCTCTTCTCTCTCTCTCTCTCTCTCTCCCTCTCCCTCTCTCTCTCTCTCTCTCTCTCTCTCTCTCTCTCTCTCATAGCAGGAAAGCAATTTGAGATTTAGCGTTTGATTCCCTGCTCTCCTTGGGATGGAGACATTAAAACAAAATCAATACTTAACTTTCAAAGCTTATGAGAGAGAGGCGTATGAAAAAAGTGGATTTTATGTAAGGCGAATATGGTATTAAATCGCTCCGGCCGAAACAAAGTAGTGTTTACACAGACTGCACAGAAGCACAAGCAGTGTGTGTGAGACGTTGACTGAAGATACAGCGTGCTTAAGACACGAAAGATCACAAAAGCTGTGACTTTATCTCGGCAAAATGCATAAAAATATCAGTTCATGTGCACTTCCCATCATTGGAGAAAAGAAAACCTAAAATTCTCTCTGTTTCCTCTTGAATTAGGCAAACAGAAATGACGTTGGACTGACCTAGAACAGAAATTGTTGAGTCCCAATTTCATCTCAGAAGGCAGAGAAGGAAAAAGTTTCAACATTTTACAGTGCGTTAAATATCTATCGACACGCAGGGCAATGCAAGGGGAACTTGCTTGCAGCGGCCGCTGCGCTTCTGTCACACGCTTTCGGATTTTAAACCTCGTGACCCATCGATACCGGCCTGCTGTCGCCCGCTGGAGCTTCCAATATTCACCCTCTTGTCACACATGTCCCTTCTTTGCAGATTCCTCTTATTTTTCTTTTACTCGCTACGCAGGCAGGGAAACAACAACAACAACAACACAAGAAAAACAAAGCAGAGCATCTGATCAGTTTTTCGCTGTGCCTTTGATCAACTGTTTGTCTTGATTTAAAGAAGTTTCCTTTTTCCTCCGCAGGGGTCGATAAGTAGGGGGGAAGTGTAATCTAGACAGGCAGTAAAGCTGACCGCATGCGGGACAAAGCCAAGAAGAAGAAACACTTCTCAGCACCAGACAATTAAGGGAACACAGCAGAGTGGCACATTCAAACCGTAGCAGGGTTGAGTGAAATGAGACGGCAGTAAAGCTGCTAATTAGCTGACACAACACACTCCTGACCAACATCCATTCGGCTGAGCTCTTTTATCTGATTCTTTCGCTCCATCAGACTTGCGCGCGCGCGCACACACACACACACGCCTGATAACGGATTGACAGATTTACTGACCTTCCATCGCGTACTTCATATCCTGTGCAAACAGGCTCCACATGATCTCGGCGCTGATTTTCCCCGCGTTCAATTCCTGCGGAAACCTGTGGGGATCGAGAGAAACTCCAATCAGCCTCATGCTTCCAAGACGCTGACGTTCTTCCCTTCCTCTGACTTTCTATCTTAGCAGATGTGGCAACGCTTTTCCCCCCCCCCCTACCCCCCCCCCCCCCCCCCCGTTTTGCCACTCCCGAAAACTTTTGGTTGAGCTGATGGGTAAATGGGAAAGAAACGGCCGGGCATCAGAGAAAGTGCGGGAGGAAACATCAACGCTCTGAGGGAGAGACAGAGACGGCGGCAGCCTAATTGGCAAGTAATCTGTTTTGAATGTGTATGGATTTCCAGTCAAAGCTCGAACGCGACACGTCGTCGGTTTAATTATCCGTGGCTTGGCGAAGCGACGGGAGGACATTTATGGAAGACCCAGCCAGACCCAAAGACGGGGATTTTATCTGGAAATATTTCACTTTTTTATGGCGACCCGTGTTGTGCCGTACCGCAAACGAAACGCCTCCCCCGCCAACAAGGAACAAAAATCCTCCTGCAAGATTAATCATCTAATAGAAATCATCTGGAGACAAAAATGTAGACTGGAACATTTATGGTAAAAACTACAGCTGCCAGGATTTCATCGTAAATTAGATTTTCCGTTTTTAGTTTTTTACAGTCAACATAAAGTGCCTTTAAGCATCCTGGAGATCTTTCACATTCCGTCACTCGAAAAACACGACCTTCAAACATCATCGTTTGTTCAAACAACGGTCTGAAAACTGTGCTGCACATATGCATTCTGATGTACAACCGGGTTATGGCACCTTTTAATATTTGAAGCCCTCGAGAGGAATTATTCAAAGCATATCCACAGGTGTAATTGTGGTTTAATTATTGATTCAGGGACACTAAACACACAAACATGCCACAATGACAAATATTATTGGTAAAAAAAAAAAAAAAATGAATTTGAGTTAACTTTTTTCTACTTGCCAATCAGGCGTTGGATAGTTTTATAGGCTATCGTTTAAAATCTCAACAAACTACATAAAGTTTGAGCGTCTAATGCAACAAAATAGAAACAATTTTGGTTTACTTTTGCCAGTCGCTGTTGCCATTGTTCTTCCTCTACCATTTGGAAAACCTTTCTGCTTTCAGACATTATTCCTCAGTCTCGTCATGCACCCGATTGGGCGTATTATGGCTGACGCGTGTGACGAAAACGCTTTATAGTGGAAATGAATATGACTCTGCAGTCAGTGCACATGTTTGGGATTGCTTCACGATTTACTTTTTGCTGGAGAGAAGCATTATCTGCAGGGATATTTCTTTCTTTTTTTTTTCTCCGAACGTCCCGGAATCCTGCTTCTTCTTCCTCTTCTTCTTCTGCTGCTGCTGCTTTTAACTTTGAAAAACAACTACAGCATTCTGTTTTATATTTCCTATCATGAGATCAATCATTTTACTGCCTCAAATTTCCAGCGGCTTTGTTCCCACATAAATATTCTCAGCAGAGAGCAACAGACTGACAGCCATTTCCCTCCGGCTGCAGAGCCTATTATTTAAAGGCAACAAGTCCACTCGCAAGTTTGTGGAGGAAAAAAAAAAAAAAAAAAAAAAAAAAAAAAAAAAAAAAAAAAAAAAAGAGGAAAACATCACACTCACTGTCACTCTTCAGCTTGACCAAAAAAAAAAAAAAAAAAAAGGCGGAGACACTGAGCATGAATATTGCAAAGCTGTCATTAGCTGGTATAGGAGAGGAAAGCTCAAGGCATAAACAAAGGCCTAATAAGCATCGTAAATCAGCGAGAAGAAGGAAAAAAGAAAAAAAAAAAAGAGCGGCGCTGCGTATGTGTACGAGGGGCACAAACGTGCTACGTTTTTTAATGCGTTTTTTTGTTTTGTTTTGTTTTGTTTTTTCTCCCAAACCATGTAAATTGTTTATCATGTTACACCAAACCAGATGAATGGGATCAGCCTTTTTCCCTGCAACAGGAAACATTTTTTAGGTTCTCTCTCCCCCCTCCCCCCTCCCTCCTGTTTTAATAAATAACACAGAGGCTCGCTGTGGTCTTAATAAGATTATTTTTAGAGTTGCCCTGAGAAATCAGCTGGTGACCTGAATATGATGATTTATAGCTTGATGGGGCCTGACCGGCGATCAGCTGGCCTGAACTGGAAAATGGAACGTGTTTTGCAATTAGTGAGCGACGGCACAACGCATGCCTGCTACCAGGTCCGACTCACAATTAATATCGCAGCATGAAGCTTTGTTCTATGTATGATGAAGGACCAGAGGTTGAATAATTAGCAGCAAAACTAACTTGTCTGCATAAAGTGTAAGAACATACACCGTGTTCCAAATTATTATGCAAATTGGACTTAAGTGTCATAAAGATACTTTTTGTTGTGCTATTAAATTTATGGATGGTATTGTGTGTCAAGGCTCTTTGATTCACTATCATTAATTTCAGAGAGCTGGGTTGATTAGTTTAGCTCAATTAAAGGAAATCCACTTCAGAAGGATGTTCCACATTGTTAAGCAGGCCACAGGTTTCAAGCAATATGGGGAAGAGAAAGGAAAATCATCTGATAGTTTAGTGTCGAATGACAAGGTATGAAAACATGAGACATTTAACGAAAACTGAAGCGTGAAGAGATTTGTGGCTCATTCGGAACAAAGATGGGTTTGCACAGAGACATGTTGCATCTGGAAAAGCTTTGACGATCACAAACATGACAGGCAAAACTCTCAAAACTCTGGGGTCATTTCATCTTTGCCAGTGAAACCCTGTTTTACAGCGACTGCTCTCTCTCTCACACACACACACACACACACACACACGGTGCGACTTCAGCTCTGCTCCAAATGTAAATAATTAACGAATGCTCAGGAAGGCTGGGCAGTTTTTACTACTGTTTTTACATCTTCTTTTATTATAGTTCTAAAACCGATAATGGGATGGGATCAAATCTGCGGAGGAAGAGTTCAGCTCTGAACAAAGGCAGTGACTGGAAACCAGCTAAAAAGAGAAACGCACTTGTTGGCCACGTTTCATCAACCCGGTAGCACCGCACGACCATCAGCCATCGCATTTTAACAGCCGAGCCAGTACTGAGTGTGTCGCCGCTAAAACACGTCACAAACAGTTGGAGAATTAACAACCACCACAAGCGAGGCGTAATAAAGCGTCTGATAGAGGCAGGATATTAACACGGATTCCTTTTGGCCCGGCGGTTTACGAGGTTCGGTCTCTGTGGGGTGAGCCCATTTTCCCGCAGACGCAATCATGTCTCATCAGGTTGGTATCGGAGTGGCACACGGTCCCTGGGAGTGGCTCTGATTTCTTAAAGCGGATTTCTTTCCTGCCACACGTTGCAGGTGACGACTGCTGCAGTGATTTCCATACGGATGTCAGAATGCAGGTTTTCCCCACAGAACATGGTTAAATGAAAATAATATATACAGTTTGTGCACAAGGCCCGTTGCAATAAGCAATAAATCAATTAATGGCATCATAAATGACAAGAAATTCAATCATTTCCCTTTGCATTATTTATAGCTTTTCTCGCTGTCTTTTTACTGAAAACTGGACGACAAAATCCTTCCGTCTGGTTCGATGGTTTCATTTAGCCCGTTTTTATGAAGGACAGTTTTGTACACAAAGACTTCGCAATTCATTTAATTTGTTCTTCCTGTTGTTTTGTTTGTTTATTTTGACAGGTCCAGTGACAAATGTTCATTAGAAATGAAAGTTTATTAATCATTGATCATTCTTTGTTGCGTCATTGTGACATCAGCATTATGTCACTTGAAAATGCTCTCAAACAACAATATTATCGCATATCGCAATAACTTCTGGCACACTGTATTGGCCAGTAAAATTTGTTATTGTGACAGGTCTACTTGTACTTTTTTAGTTTTCAGTTTTTAGTTTACTAATCATATCGTAAAAAAAAAAAATCGGACATATGTGGTCAAACTTATCGACATGTTTGTCAATAATTTACCAACTGATACATTTTTACGTACTTTCTTCAATTAGGAAGTATTCAGCAGATCTCAGGTGTTTAATCCCAAATAAGATCATCATTATTGGCATCGGCCTGAATGCAGCCTGAACACATATTTGATTAAATACAATACTAATCAATGACTAGATGCCTTGGCAAGGAGAAGAAAAGAAAAAGTAAAGCGAAATAAAATGAAGAAGTACATACTGATTAATGACTGGTGTGTAGGCTGTGCGGTCCTCATCGATTACAGATACCATGAGAGTGATGAGTTTTGGCCAGAAGTCCAGGTTCTTTATAGACGGACCCTGCTCCTCTCTGGGAAGCTCCTGTTTCCGGCTCTGTGGAGAAGGAAATTTAGATAAAGAAAGGGTGAGGCAGTGCTTCACTGAGCACCGAATTAGCAAAGAGACAAAGAATGGAATTGCATGGGTAATTGCAGTGTTTTGCAGGGCGTGCACATGTATCTGATACTTGACATTCATATGCAAATTGCTAAAACAAAAAAATATAAAATAAAATTGGGTCAAAGGAAATTGGTGTGCAGAAAGTCTGACATCAGTGATAATGAGAAACATCGAGATGGGATCATCAGGCTTGATTTGACGTTCCCAGATGAATTGGATTCATTATTCATATAAAACTAGTTGGGAGAAATACAAAAACGGACAAAACTTCAATTGTCAGCTTGGTGAATGCATTTTTCCTACTGCGATCTTTGCATCTTGCCTTTTGACCCATTGCACACACTTATTGGTTTCACCTAAGCAAACGGACCCAGGGTTTCTCCCAGAAAACTTGCTGAGTCCAGAGGAAAGGTGTTTGAAGTTGACAGGAAATTTGAAAATATAACTAATTATGTGTAATTGGGAAACATTATTAATATCTAAACACCAACTTTAAAGTCTTAAAAAAGGCAAATATATATAAAACTTGAAATAAAAAATAGCAATGCTTGGCCTGATGAGGGAACAAGTGAAGCCTGGTGGCCCGCCAGGCTTACAATACACTGTGGGAAACCCGCTGACCCAAAAAAGTGTAATATATGAAAGTAGAAATGGACAGTATTTCTCTCATGGTCAAAGGAACACAGTTTATGAAGACGATCTTATGACAGAGGTTGATTTTAAACGCTTCACCGAGTGGCATACGAGTTATACAATGAAAGGTTGCATAGCAACAAAAAACCTGTTATGTCTCTGTCATTGTAATAAGCTTATCTGGCTGAATAGAAAGCAGTATGTTATATCCCAATCATGCTAATACATCTATGCCTTTTATTTCATGATGCTATGGGGACATAAAATTCTGGAATCGCCTCACTATGCAGCTGAAACTGGCAATTTGGTCGCCGGATGATTTTTTAGAGAAAATTCCTACAAATAGCTGCAACAAGTTTCACATCCCATGTAAGATGCAAATCTGAGACAGAGTTCATGTGACAGACTTAACGATGACAGCAACCACGCAGCAATACCATTATTCTGTCTTTATAGAGTGATGCAGTTTCACTCGGTTTGGCCTCCCGAATGCATCCAACGAGAAGCGAAGCTGACAGCCTGACCTGCTTTCTGAATAATTGGGCTCACGATCATCTGACCACCCGGGGGAAACGGTAGAACACTGGAATGCCCAGTGTGCAGAGAACGTTATTGTAGATGATAAACAAATAAGTGAAATGAGACAGCGACGTCACATTGAAAGTGACATACTGCATTTTGATGCAGTCTTGTCTTTACATTAGACAGACATGGCATGTTGTCAAGTCAATAAGCTCTAAAATCTTCTTATTATAACTTCCTTATTGAATGTTAAAGGCATTTTCACTGATGCTGTATTTGTACGTGTGGATGTTTTTGTCACAGCCTGTTGCGGAAATCTCTCTTCCAACGTTACAGTGAAAGGTGTCAAATCCAAAACCGCTCACTGGCACGGCCATCTGTTACCCCCACACTGTGTATGACTGCACTGCTCCCCAATTAGAAGGTAACCATCCCAGTCACTCAATCTGCCAGAAGCAGGTTGCATATCAGAGAGGGACGAGTCCACTCTGTGCAGAAAACACAGGTACTGGTTTGCGAAATTAATTCTGCACACCGTACAGAACCCTTCAGCACATCAGTGGACTTTATGCACTTGCACAAACCAGTTGGAGCACATAAAATTTATAGACCATCTGGACTTTAAGAGTAAACCCTTCAAATGGATCCTGGGTGTGTTGTTCTTGTTTCGATACATGACAGGGTGATGCATTTTGTATTTCTGGAGACGATATTCTATTAAAACTAAATATATTCAAATTACCTCTTGAATCACAAAGGATCAAATTCATCTAAGTTTTATTTACCAATAATTGTATTTTCCTGTTTTTGTTTTTGTTTTTTTTCCTGAATCAAGATGACAATGACATCATCTTGTCACAACATCAAGAGGACCCACGATAGCTTGTGTTGAACTTTTGACCCAAACACAATTTAGCAAAGAATTTAGAGGTAAAAATAGTGGAAGCAATTGTAAGAATGGATGAAAAAAGGACTGTTAGCATTTTATAAGGTTTAGTAAATGCATGTTGTTCAGGGAGGACATGCTGTCCACACAAAAACTGTAGTAGCAACCATGTAAGAATGATATATTCACTTTGGCTCTGAGCTTTCACAGGTTTGCACGAACAAAAACAGGTGCAAACTTGATAGCACGTGCAAACCGAATCTACAAGCAATGCGCGAAGCAAGATTGCGTCCGCAAAATCAACACCAGGCGCCTTCATGAATATGCACGCATATGGTGGTCATCAGAAATTACGAAACTGTAGAAGGACGGAATACAAGTGTAATGACTTATCACCCAAAATGCAATTACTTCCTTGTTTGGAATTTTTCAAGATCAGGTGCAAAGAGCTTTTTTTTTTCTTTCTTTTTTTTAATCTTTTTTTAATTTCTTTCTAATTTTTTAATCAAAATTTTTTTTTTTTTCTATTGATTTTTTAATGTTTTATACCTTTGAACTGCCAGAGAACCCATACAGAAATGAGCACTTATCACTAACCGTGACATATTTACACAGTGGACTGAAGCGCTAAGTAATGTGCACTGTCCTTTTTAAACAAGTACAAAAACAAACTAGTGATAAATAATAGGTGGTTACTTTAGAGAGCTGTAACCCGTAATTTTGGTTTCCATCCCATGTGATTAGGGGAAAGAAAGTAAAATAATGTCTCTGCAGGAGGTGAGTGTCTTTGCTCGTGCGTGAGAGTGTCTTAGTCTAATGATATGCATACAGAAAGGACACTGAAGGTCGTGTCATCCCCTTCAAATGGAACAGAATGTACATCCCACTAAAATGTGCAGTAGAATCCCTTTCCTCATTGGTATTCACTTGCGGCAAGCCCACATACATTGTCAGGGGTGATTGAGTGGTCTGCCGTCTTTATACAGCCAAGAACACACCACCTCCAATTGCACTTGTGGTAGGAAGCAAAGAAATGCAGCACTGAGTCTAAAGCTAAGTTTCCGTACTTTAGTGGGTAGTGTCGTCAAAACGGCCCTTGTACATAACTCCTCTGTTGCGCACATAGCGATTTAAAATGATTGTTTTGCTTGTTCAGGCTCCTGGAGTGGGAGGATTCGGCATTAGCATACATCGAGCTTCTGATCGATTCTACCAACGTGTCACGAAATATTGAATTTCTGATTAAAGGTTGGTCTCACGGAGTGTAATCAAATTCCCAGGAGCTTCGGCAATGTGTAGAACGGAAACTCCTACAAGTTGTCTTATTGATGTATTAAATGTGTATTGCTTGGATTTATATAGTTGTAGTTGTGTTTAATATTATGCTAAGCACTGTTTTTTTTTGTTTTTTTTTATCTTGCTATGTACATGTAATAACAAAGCCTACAAATACAAACAACTAAAGACCATTGGCCGACAGAGGTTTCAAGTACAAATTCACATCAGAGTGAGGTATGTCACACTTGGTCTCGTTTTGGTTGTTGTTCCTTGGCTATTGAAACTATAGCTCACTTCTTTCTTGGTGGACTTCCCCACTGTCTGGCTCGGAAATTATCTTGCAGTGACATCTGACTGTCCCTCAATATTGACTCAGTAAACCAGTTAAATTCATGGTATATTTCCAGTTTTATTAATTTGCCAGGGATACAAAGCTTTGTTTACAGTTTCCTTGACACTTCTTTGTAGAATTTTACATTTTGTTTTTTCTTTAACCCCGCCGTGGTTTTCGCCCGACGCTCACCAGGAGCGTGGAAAATGTCACAGTCGGACAGCTGGGAAATGGGGTGATTGTCCCATCACACCGTAAACTTCCGAAACAAAAAAAATAAATGAATAAAAATAAAAAAACTCGTTAAAGCACATGCGGGGTCAGTGGGAGCCTGCCAGACTGTGCACAGAGTAAGAAACTTGTAGGGTCTAAATGAGCCCAAATCTTAAAACTGCAGGATTAAAAACGGAAAAAGAGACTTCCTAACGAGAGAAGTCTTCATCTTTCTCTTTCATTCACTTTTTAAGAATGAAGGAAGAAATGTGGATCCCTTCTCCGTATCCATCAGCCAACTGCCTCTGGTAGCTTATGAAATGCATACTCTGTCATTTTGACTTTTTAGAAGTCGGTGAACCCGATAAAAACAAGCATGTGCTCCTCTTGTCTGATTCCATTCCCATTCTTGTTGTTGTTGTCATTTTCGTCAAGTCCTCTCTCTTCTGTATGATTCAAACTAGGTCCCCCTTTCCTGTCGTCCAGCTTCTGCTCTCATGTCGCCACACTCAGTCACAGTTAGCGATTTGGGGATTGGGGTCTGGAATGGGTTTTCCCTGCCGTGTCAGAGGCTACCTAGTATATGTGAACATCATCACTTATCGTCAGCGCTCGCTGCAGGTTGAGGGCTGATGTGTTATTTTCTCATCCACGCAGCAAAACGTTGATAGAGAGTCTCTCTGCTGTGAAACGGCGGCAGATGAGAATGTAATTAGTGCAAGTGTCTGTCGCGTAAGTTTGGTAATCGCTTACAACCCCTTTCGGCTTTCCTAAACAAAGGAAGCGAATCATTCAGCTTTTGAGGAGACTCCAGCCTCTTGCAACCTAAGACGACGTTATCGCTGTCATTGCGGAGGCTATTCCTTTTTAAGAATTAAGCCGTAAAAATGGTCGTGTGGCGCTGCGTTCGGACTGTTGACCGTCTGAAGTGAAACCAAAAGAGCAGAAAGCCGAGGCGATGAAAGGCATTTTGAGGCTGAGCAACATGAGCTGAAAGCTGCATTCAGACGTTCCAACAAGCCGTTTTTAAAACATTTCAAAAGCCCTGCAAAATTAATTTAGTATAAAATGTAAAAACTGTTGTTTTTCAAAGCATAAAATACATGTTTCTCAAACCGGGATGACTTTTGAAAACAAAACAGAGGTTACAAAAAATTTCTATCAAATCAATGACTGCAAATATAGAAAATTATAAGAATCCAGGAGACGCAGCGAAGTAAACGGGGTTTGAGAAGAACGGATTTCTCCAGACTCATCAAAATATGTTTTCTTCATTGCACTTTTTCTTTTTATCTTTCATGCCTGCTGGGGTTTCTGCTGCTGCTGGGGCAGACAGATCAGGCGGGGAGTCGAAGGGAAATATTTCCCTTCTTACGTGTCCTCTGTCAGTGCAAAACATCTGCTTGTATGTACACACATTGTAATAAATAAACATTATCTAATTAAATAATTTTAGCCGCAACTTTCTTTTTTTTTTTTTGTCAGGGCCTTGTCGAAATGAGCAAAACACACAAGAAAATAATATTTAGCCTTTTTTCTCTGATTGCGTAGCATTGTGAGTATTTAGACCTTTACCATCCATCATAGTTGTTTTAAGCTATTTTTGTGAGGGAAAAGTACAATGGGTTTATCACAAAACACTTTTAAATCCCTAGGAACGGTGCTGGTCTGTTAGGTCTCCAAGCTGCTTCTCTGTGATTCCGGTTCTTTTCGTTTTATTTCCTCCTCCACACATAAATCCTCACTTATCACCAATTTTTCTTTTCGGGTCCCAGAGTTCAGCATCCCCGTTCCAGCCACCCTCACTTGTTTTCATAGCGTCTGTTTGCCAACTTCATTTCTCTCAAACTGTTTTTGCACATTCCTCAATTTCACAGATGGAAACAGATGCAACTGGGAGCCACGGTTGAATACGTTGCGCATTCCAAGGTTACTCCGAAAAAAGTTTTTTGTGCTCTTGAGAAATCAACATGGTCCCTAAAAGGATGAAATCAGTTCAATAAATTTGTCTTGAGAAATGCTCCCCACACCCCTCCAAACCGCCTTCATCTTTGCTCCAGACTCTTGCTTTCCAGCCGTGACGCGATGGATTTATATCTTTCCCGACATTGCCACCTATCAATACAAACACACTCAAACCGAAAGAGAAGATGTAACTTTTATGACGGTGCAAAGGGCATAAACGATATTTTATCGTTATTTTATCAACGATAAAAGCACGAGAGCGCGACAGCGTGTCGTTAAGGACGAATTTCTCTTCATTTTTTGTTGTTTATGAGAAATAGTATTAAAACAGGGGACCTTCCCCCAGCTGTCAAAAGACAAGCAGAAAACTTTTTTTTTTTAAGTCTCAACACCGGCAAGCTGTCAGTGAAGCTGTCTTCACTGACTTACAAAAAGTCTCAGCTGTAAAATAAAAAAAAAAATAAAAAAGTGCCAACTGCAGCTAAATGGGATAAATCAGAGGAGATCGGGCAAAGTGCTGATTCCACGTTGGGAAAAATAGAGCTGCAAAATCGTATAAAAAGCACAACCTGGACTTATTGCGAATGCCAGGTTTGAGCTACGGCTGCGGTAAAATAAGACTACCAAGTTTTACGGAAGCAAAATGCTCCCCGAATTGAGGCAAACTATCAGGGGAAATATAAAAACATTTGGAGAAATAAGAACGTGTTTTATAATATATTACATTTTGAAGGAAACGTGATTACTTTGTTGATTCTTCAACATATGCCATCATATCTTTTGCGGCTTCTTTTCTTTATTGTGTCCACGTAGCGCAATCAAATCTTCATTTACCTCAACGGAAGACAAAACATTTTTCACCAAACTTTAAACAGGAAGTGTTTCTGCTCCCCCATAAATGTGAGACTTGACCTCTTTCTCTAGTGACGATCTCTGTCGCCGAATGTCGAGGTAGAAATACAGAAACAAACAAACCTGGTCGAGAAGCTGGTTGTAGAGCTCATGACAGTTGTCAAAAATGTATTTGTACGTGGAGTCTAAACAAGCTTTCACGCAGTCCTTGACGACCATACTGGCCCTTGGTGGACTCTGGAGCTCTTGCACCTGCAGAAGCATAAACACAAAATGGTTGCTGCAGAATTTATGCAACGTTAAAATCATTTGAGAAACACACTCGGAAAGATGTGCTATACTTTCAAAGATATGCTACGCAGAGCAAACCAGCGCTAACAGGGGGGACAGACGCTCTGCTTGGTTACCCCACAATAAAAACGGAAATGTTTGAAGCACATTGGACTGGCTCCACAGTTTTTTATGTGCTTATGCTCAGACTATACTCCACCCTTTTCCCTCCATTATTTGGTTCCCGCGTGTTTTTCTTCAACCTGTGAAACATTCCGGTTGCTATTAACACGGTAAATCTTAAGCTTAAAGTCACTGATTGAAATGCATTCAACAAAACTGGAACAATTTTGTTGTGGATATTTTGGGGGCAATCTCTGTGTCACCTGCTCCCAGTGCAACTCAGTTGCCTAGCAACATTCGGGGCAGTGACACGACGGCTTACAGAGCACCGTGCTAAAACCACTCCGGCGGCGGCAGCGACGGCGGCGGCTCAGTGACCAGAATTATCTTAATTTACGTCAGAGACAATCAGAAGGTGATAAAAGAGAGTCGTTGTCGGAAGAGTAATCACCTGTGGTGGTTCGGTTTGAAAGCCGTCCAGAAAACACGGGGAAGTTAACGACTCGGTTGAGGAGATAAAAGTTGATGAAAACATCAAGTATGGTTTTGGTTGATGCAATTCTAATTTCTTTCCCTGTCAAAGCTGCGCTCGAGCACAAAGCAGTTTTAAAACACTTTTCTCTCTCTCTCTCTTTTTTTTTTTTTTTTTTTTTTTTTTTTGCCACTGTTAAAACTTCAAAAGGTGTTAATAGTACAATAATTCATTACCGCTTTTCAAAAAGGCTCTTCTCTTTGATTGCTAATGAATATGTTATCCATTCATTAATAAACAGTTTATAAATCACTAATAATGGTTCAGGGCTGTAGCGATTCCTCGAATGATTCGAGAACCTCAGTTATTAAAATTCCTCCAGGAAAATTACTTTGTTATGTTTTATTATTTCAGCGCGCTCCCGCCGTGTCCGCTGCTAAGTGTTAGTGACATTCATAATAACGTCCAGGTTTGCATTGTTCTTCTGGGGAACAATAAGCATCCTTAAAATTACTGGTGAAAGAATTTACCGATAGTTTTACTCAATTAATCGTCAGAATAATCGATAGAATACTCAATTACTAAAATAACTGTTTACAACAGCCCGAAAGGGCTTTATTAATTCAGAGTGAGAAAAAAACATGTTTACGGATGCTTATTGTCCTTACAAGGTAGTCTAAAACGTTTAGCATAACAACTCTAGATCAAATATAGAAGTGAACGGACTTGGTTCATTATTTGGCAAGAAACCAGTAGATTTCTCTTCTCCTTTCTCGCCCTTAGTTAATGCATAATAAAAAAAAACAAATCGGGAGTTTTTTGATCCACTAATTTATAAATGAACCCTAAGCGTTTGGGTGCATGTGCGGGTCACGGTGCAGGCAGAGGCCGCGGCTGTGTGTGAGCAGCGGCGCGCGGCGCACACGCAGCAGGGCTCGGCATCGGTACGGCACGGAGTGAAGGCTTTGATGACCTAAAGTGACAGTTTTCATTCCTCCGCTCACAGCTGCCATCTCGGCTCTGCCTCAGTGCGCCGAACCCACCCACCCACAGACAGGGAGCTGCAAGGAGCCGAGCTTTTCTTGTAGCCTGGAAACAAGTCGGCGACTTCTTGACTCCGGAGCGGCCGAGCGGCCGTCACGATGCGCAGAGCGTCTGTGGGACTGTGAAGCTGTTTTAAAGCAGGACGCGGCGCGTGCGTCTCGATCTCAACAAGCAAAATAATGAAATGGGTCTTAAATAATTACATTTAATATGTGGGTGGAGGTTTTCACATCTAGAATAATCCTATATCACCAAATACAATGAATAACGCTTCAGTTTTTCAGGCTCATCTGATCTTTCTTGGTCTCGTTAAAATGAATTGAAAGGCATAACATTAATAGATGATGGGAACGCATCAGCACTTGTGCCTATAACACACAATGAGCCAGAAGTAGCTGCCTTTACAAGAGATTAACGTTTCAATGTAAAGTTCTCATTTGTTGTTGTTTTGTGTTTTTTATGTCTTCCTGGTCGAGTCTTATTCTACTAAAAATACGTAAGAGAGAAATTTAGCAAGAGCAGCCCTTTTTTAAATGTCACACTTGTCATTTCAAAGCCTCTTCTGACACTGGGTCAAAATAACCTCCACCGGCATTTCAAGGGGCCACTGGAACCACGGCAGGGATAATTTTAAACACACTGTGAGGGTTGTTTGTTGAAAACAGGTCAACATCTCAGAGGAAGACAGAACCTCTGCAGCAAACGCTGAATGCATGGGCTTTCTGCAGCAATAAATTAATAAGACGATAAAGCGTTCGGGTTTTGAATGGATTCATTCAAAACCCGTGAGAGTCAAACATAACACACAGTACATACATTCTTGTCATATTTTAAGTACAAATCATTCCTGGAGTGTTTGCCTTGATTCTTTCGTGCATGTTTGAGGAATCTTTGAATCGCGACCGCTCAGCTGAGCAAAACGCATGGCTGGACCGAGCTCCGCCTTTGAGACGAAGCTCCTCCCAGTAGCTCCAGTTCCCAGGCTTCCAAGAGCAGCTCTTCCCCGACGCAGCTCCTTCAGACTAGCCAGAAGCAATTAGCAAACACCTGGTGGAGCCGTGCATCTGCTGAGCCCAGTATATGAGCTGCTTCTTAGTGCAGCGCTGGTAAAAAAAAAAAAAAAAAAATGTTGCTGAAGAGTCAATAGAGGAGAGATGTGCTGACTTCCTGAAGGCGGAGTTTTAGAAAGGTTTTTAGAGCGACCAAGGTCCAATTTCAAGGTTTTAAACCGTGAAGTCAAATTTCCGTAACAACTGAAGGGAACTACGGAGCCCCCGAGGGGACATGGGGAATTTTTTTTCTTTTGCGTCCCCTCGCAAAACTTTTGCGTCCCCTCGCAAAACTTTTGCGT
>VMRN01000045.1:586301-600279 GCA_010277015.1 Poeciliopsis turrubarensis | reverse complement strand
GACAATGAAGCAGACACTCGTACTGTCTGCTCCATTGTCGTCTTCGTCTTGTTCCAGAACGCTGTCTCAAACTTTTGCATTTTGCGAGGGGACGCAAAAGTATTGCGAGGGGACGCAAAAGTATTGCGAGGGGACGCAAAGTTTTGCGAGGGGACGCAAAAGAAAAAAAATTCCCCATGTCCCCTCGGGGGCTCCGTAGGGAACACAGTTACTCGATTGTGCTATAAAATGATACAAAATGACGATACCTGGAAAACACACAATCCTGCCCCGCTTAGTGTCTGGCTTCTTAGATTCTCAAATGTGGACGTTACCTTCATTCTGAAGAACGTGATACTCGTCAGCAGGTCGACGGTGGACTTCAGGTCCTGGAGACGCTCCGGGTTTCCTGCCGGGAAGTTGTCCTGCAGTCGACCGAAGAGAGCAAGAAAAAAAAAATAAATAAAAACACAACATGAGGGGACGAGGACATCTTTCTGGAAGCAGCCTTGCACCTTCACACAACTCCACCTGACACGTCATATCACTTAGACGGCCCAAAAAAAAAAAAAAAAAGAACAGGGAAATTGATTACCGAGGAATGCCAAGCAATCATGGCGACATGACAGTCTGTCTAATCGCTTAGTGGACAGGGGAGGCCTCTGCTGATGAAAATCCCTATTTTAGGGCCATGAAGTCATCAGGCGGCGCAGAGCAGCGTGACGGTGGGTGGGGCGGGGGCGGAGGGGAGCATATAAAGCCCTGACAGCTCGGAGGAAACACATTACTGCTCCACGCATTATCCTACTTCTCCAGCTCTCGCCGGGCTCTAATAAAAATGCTCTTGTTGCGTCTCTTCCTCGACGCCGTCGATAAATTCACACCGTGGGGGGGAGGGGGGGGTAAAACTCGGAAAACAGAGCACCCCATCTCAACGGCGGCCGCCGAGCTCGACGACGGGAGATCTGAGGTTGGCGGCGAAAAACCCCAACGAAAAACGGATTCAGAGGGTTGACAACAACAACAACTGCAGAAGGGTCTAAAGAAACCGGGAGAGAAAACGGTGCAGAGGCCCTTTAAATGTCTCACAAACAGTCAGCGGCCCACTGAGAAATTACAGTTTCTGTCCTCTGTGCTCATGATTAATAGGAAGAGTCGAATTTAGAGGTGAAAGAGTAGTAAACAGCCGCCAGGCAAACGAGCACAACACGCATCCTTATGAGCAAACACGCTATATTTGGCTGCTGATGTCGAAAAGAAAAGGAGAAATCAATACAGGCTTCTGCTTCTGTTTTGCTTTGTTTTTTTTTCCTTTCTCTTTTCTGCCTTACTGATGATGTTTCGCATCACCGCTTTTACAGGAACTACTCTGTTCTTGAAGTGTTTCATCATGGTTTGCCTGCAAGACGCTGCAAGAGGCCTCTGCGAGTCCCTGGTGAAGACGAAGCAAGACGAAAATTGCACGACATGATTATCGTGAGGAAATTTGTCACGGTTATCAGCGTGTTAGAAATGTGCAAACGGCATTATTACGGAATGAGGTTACAGTACTGCTCCCGTTTTCCAGAGGCGTAAACGCCGTCGCGTTTTGATTCTCCCTATTAACAGCAATGCGTACCCGACATTAATTTATTTTTATTCATAAGGGAGTGTATATTTTCCAACAGCTCTGGGGAAAAAAAATGAAGAGACCACTGCAATGAACCCCATTGAAAACCTCCGTTATTCCACCAACTATTCATTTCTGAACTCTTCCTGAGTTAAAGTATTAGTATTGTTGTTTCTAAATGAATGCAAACTTGTTTCCTTTGCACCACTTCCTTTTCTGCACTACTAATGCAGAAGAAAAATGCATTTTCTTTTCTGCAAAGAAATGCTTGTTTGCAGAAAATGCACTTATTTGCATTTTCTGCAAATAAACGCGACGTTTTCGCGTGGAATTTCGGAGACGTGTTCAGTAGTTTCATAAAATAAAAGAACAACGTTCCCTTTACTCAAACACGTATCTGCGAAAAGCAAAATCAGAGAACTGATCATTTTAAGTGGTCTTTTAATGTTGTTTTTTTTTCCAGAGCTGCAGCTATAAAGCTGCAAACTGCTTCAGGCAAAAAAAACAGAAACGTCATTATGAATTTTATTTTCTTGAGGATACACCGAGCCCTTAAAAAATACCACTTAAATAAAAAAAGCTGGTAACAAGTTACACAGACTAACCCGACCACTACGAACCATTATAGTGAAGATTAAAGCTAAAAATCTATTGAAGTCTTTTTAGAAAATGGCAAGATTTATTTATTTTTTCCCCCCCTCCATTTAATCCGCTTCCTCAGCCTTTGTTTGCTGCCACAGAGACCATATGTGCTATATCTGTTCAAAGAGGATTTTTCTCACTGCTGAATATCTAACAAGGACTATTTATGTCTTTGACTGACTGTCAAAATCTGAGCGTGGAATCAAAAGCGGTGCAAAATACACAAACGCTTTACACGGCCTTTTCCTCGTTTCCACGTTACTTTTCATCTTCTCCGAGGTGTAGAAAAAAAAGATTTTTTTTTTTTTACATTTACCAGCCACTAAGTAAATGGGGAAAAAAACGGGACAATAATAGCCAATCGTATCATTTCCAGCCAGATGTGACTGCCTTAATTTAGACAGAACAGCCTGAGACAATTCAGCTGTTTCGAGAAGGGCGTTAAAGACCTAATAAGGGTTGCTCTTTAAAAATAAAAAATAAAAATAAAATAATGCATATATTATTTTAATACTGTAGCTAGATCTAAGGAAGTGATTACACCAAAAATATGGTTTTGCATTCATGAACATGTTGAATTACTGGTTGTTTTTTTCACTCTTCGGTCAGATTGTATTCAAGAGAAATTGTAGTTAATCTAGAAATGGACACGGTATAGCTGGAGCGCACTGCATCGCTTCCCTTTCCGCATACAAATGAACAATTTGAATATTAGTCGTGTCGGAGACGCTCAGCGTATCACACTCACTGCAGCTTTAATACACCGACTTAAGTCCCTTGTGTGTGTTTCAAAGAGGCATAATAGGGTGACTCGAAGTCTGCAGCATTCTCATGCAAAGTAAGAAGAAGCTCTCCTGATTTTACAGAGAATATATTGATGGTGACATATTAGCATTTATATGACATGAGAAATGACATCGAAAAGAGCTGAAACTCCAACATACGTGGCTTTCACATTTTTCGCTCTGCCTTCTATCTGACCCGTCACGTGATGATGAAGTTAAATCTGCGCAGTGAAAATAGTGTTATTTTCTACTTCCATTTGGACGAAGAAAGGCTTCATGGTTTGTATAAGCAGATTCAAGAAAACAAGAAAGTTTTACTGCTACCTGTGGCCAGTGAAGTCCAACTTTAGTCAAGTATTGAGAGACAATTGATTCAGCTGAGCGAGAGCCGTGAATGTCAACCAGTTTAAGACTTTTTGTTGGTTTTATACAGCATAGTGTTCAGAAAATCTGTAAATCTGTCAAATATAAAGTGTGGTTTAATAGAAGACCAGAGCCTTCACTGGAACAGTTACAGAAAACATCCAAGAACTTGCAGTTTGATGTCTAGAGAAAATGTGAAATGGAAGAAAAATTTGTGCAGGTAAAAGCCTGAAATGTTTTTTAATCCCCAGTTACGACGGCGGGGAATATGTCTCTGACTGCTTTGTCCAAACTCTCTTGCAATAATATCTCTCCAGGTCAGTCAGAAGAGACTCTCTAAACAGCAGATGCATTGTCACAGATCTGGGCCTGTTTGCCTTCGCAATCTGCTCGATTCTCATTTCCCTCTGTCTGGGATTCGTCCCATAGAGTCTGATTTCTCAGGACGCATTCGCAGGAGGAGGAGTCATGACGTCGAGGTTCTTCGCTGTTTTCGAACTGACGTCCGTCTGTTGTCGCAAACCTGTTTGGCTCAGCGGGTTTCGCTCCGCAGTGGAGGACGGTGGTTTACGGCAAGGTTAGCTAACACTAACGGAAAAACAAAAACTGAAATTGAGAAAACATTCCCATTAGCTGAAATGAATAGAAATGGTAATTAATGGGGGGAAAAAAACTACAAAACTGCAACTATATTACGCTTTTATAAAAATGACTAAAACATACTGAAATTCTAGATACGATATCCTTCCAGGATGTGAAATTGATTATGTAAATCCGCAAAATAGCCACAAATATAGTTTTATAGTTGGGATTTGTTGTCCCATCAATGATTTGATACATTTTGTTTTTTTTGTGTCTTCTCCCGAGTATTCATTACCCAAACGATATATGCACAATCACAATACTTTCAGTACTAAGTATTGGGATAAAGTAATGAATTCTGCACCAAAAATGGCCTGAAGAACGGAAAGAAACTACAAGAATAACTAAACCTAAACTTAAACTAAGCAACTTTTAACTAATAAAAACCAGCAAACCCACTCCAAAAACTGAATCAGACAATGAAATAAAACTAAACTACCGTGAAAAACTATTACAGCAGTGGTTTACAGACGACGTCACGGAGCCGACTGCAACCTGACATGATGTGAAAACGCTAGAGGGCAATACATGATCTGCAGTCTGAAAAAGGCTGTACATTAGGGGGTTGTTTTTCCAGATGTTGACAATAATGTCAAAAAGAGAGCCGCAGCTATCTGAGCCGCTGTCTGAAAGGCGACAGTGACGGCGAGAAGCAACCTCAGCATAGAAGAAACAGGGAGGGAAAAAAAAACGAACAAAAAACACAGGAGAGACGGAGGGAAAAAAAAAACACCAACACCAGCAGATGAGTGAAACTGAAGCAGGGAATCCATCTCCGAGCCAAAAGTCAAGACAAACATCTTCGGTGCCTTAGAAAGATGACAGGGAGCAAGTGATGCTGATGAGCTTTGAGGTGTTTGTCTCTGGTGTTGTCGGAGCCGAATCTTATTTTGGACCAGAGCCCAAACTCTGCAGCAGCAGCAGCAGCAACTGCTTATCATCAAAAACAAACAAACAACAAAAAACAGTTCACACAGCGCGGAAGAGCAAGCAAATCATTACCAACTTCAAAAACGTTTCACAATTCCTCCTCCAGTGTTTATGCAGGCCTGTGCAATTTACCATATGGAGCTTTGAAGCTGGCGTGTGGAAACAACGCTGAGTCGGGCCATTGAAATTTAAACAAGCTAAATATCGGCACGGAAAAACGTCACGATTCCCTGAATGCGACCTTAATTCATGATAATCAGATCATGTTTGATTTTTTTTTTTTTTTTCAGTTAAAACCTTCAAATGTTTAGAGGAGATTTTATGTCAAAAAAATTAACAAAAGTTGTGCAAAACAGTTCATTGTGAGGTATCTGCAGTTTAGATTGGGGTTTTTTTGTGTCTTTCTTTTTAAAGTGTCGTATACAATCAGTAATCTGAATACTTAATAACCTTCATTGTTTTATCCAACTACAGACTGTAAAATATCTCACTTACCAAGTTAAGCCACAGATCTGCCATTTTAATGTAGTTCTGGACTTTTTCTGCTCCATTATAACATGTAAATATGATTAAAGCCAAACCAGTCCATCATCTGGCAATGCTTTGTGCATTCCTGAAGGTGAACCTCTGCCTCAATTTAGTTATCAAATGGATTTAGCTTCATGTATTTTCCTGTCAAAACTTCCCTGCTGCTGGGAAAAAAAAATAAAAATCAGGAAATCCCACAGCATGATTCTGCCAGCACCATGTTTCACACAGTGAAAACAAGCAAAAAGAGCAGTAGAAGTTTAGTTTTAGACCCCCAAAAAAAAGTTATGCTTGGTCTCGTCTTACCAAAGTGTCTTCAGTCAGTAATGCGGATTGAAGTTTGTGACAAAATCACTGTTTTTAGTCTCTAAAACGAATATGCTGCATTAAAACTGGATTGAACAACTAAATATAGGTGTAAGTTAGGGTTGGTTACTTATTTAATTCATTTTGTTGTGAATTGTTTTTTTTGTTTTTTTTTTGTTTTTTTTTTAAGTTGAACAGTTCAGCTGTAAAAAAAATGTTCTCAACCCAAAACTGCAACACTTTTCTGCTGAGTGGCATTTCCAAACATTTATGTGGTCGTGTTTTTGTTTGCATCCACCGAGTGTTTATGGGCATATTTGATCTGAAACAGCGCTCCGATAGCTGTGGGTTTTGTGGTTGACAAGATTGTTAGACCGACGTAAAACTCTGCTAGATTCAAAGCACGCGTGCGGTGGTCTCATCTGAGCTGGGAAACTCGAGGGATCTCCCGTCGAAAAAAAAAAAAAAAGAAGGAAGGAAAACGGATACAGAGAGAGGCGTGATGACTCAGATGCAAATAGCTGCAGCCACCTGACCCACTTCTGCGTTAAGCAGAGAATTCCTCGTCTCTCATTGCAAATACTCATCAATGGTGCCGGGGGTCTCGTTCTGCAGCTCGTTGTTTTCTTTTTCAGCCAGCACAAACGTCACACGTTCAATCATTTTTCGCCTTTTTCTCGACAGTTTTGCCGGGAAGGTGTCTCATCTCCCGCCCTCCGTGACAGGTGATGAAAACCTGCCTACTCTGGGGGCTGGGGGGGTTCTCAACATTGTCTATCCTGCGTTTCCAGTGGCAAGATCTGGATTGTGCGGGTTTTGTTCAGCGAAGAACTGGATAATCCCAACCACTTTCTGTGCGGACGAGGCTTTTGTTTCCCAAACAATTCTTTCCTCGAGAAACGATAAAATTGTGTTTTCTCTCCGGCGCCTTGCTTGTGAGGACGGAAAAACGGGGATAATTGTGCAACTCGGATGATTTGTGGTTTGCTTTCTCTTCACCGGCACAGGGAGCATAAGGAAACGTTTAAACCAGAATGGTGTCACTGTAAAAATCCCTGAACTCCCGTTTTAAGAAAATGGGGCAGATCCTAAACCAAACTGAACCAGCAGAGCAAATTCCTCAATGTTTTCTCTATGAACACTGAGAACACTGTTTGTGGCTAAAGCACTGTGACCTAACGTTCTTGCAAGTCGCTCTCATTTGCTGGACCTGTTGGTTCAGGTCGTGTTTGTTGCTGCCTGTAGTCAGAATCCAAATCTGCAATAAACAAACGACTCGCGCAAAACCACAGCGATAAAAACCAGAAGAAAAAAAAAAAACAAACTTGGTGAATCCCCCCCACCACCACCACCACATCCCAGCGATTTAATGCTCCACCCAGAGACTTGCAAAATCCCAGCCAGCAGAGATTCGCCATACAAGGTGTCACCAGGCATCAGCGCCGTCGGGAGTGAAGCTGAACGGAAAAGGAGGAGGAAGAAGAAAAAATGCATATGTGGTCA
The DNA here is from genome assembly GCA_010277015.1 of Poeciliopsis turrubarensis. Lineage (NCBI taxonomy): Eukaryota > Metazoa > Chordata > Actinopteri > Cyprinodontiformes > Poeciliidae > Poeciliopsis > Poeciliopsis turrubarensis. The sequence goes on along the minus strand of VMRN01000045.1, from coordinate 592,992 downwards.
AATGCGTAGCGACAGCTGCACACCCGGCTCCCCCTCTCCGCTGATTCAAGCCCCTCTGTTTCACAAAAGCAAACTCAATCTCCCTCAGAATGACATTGTAGGGAAATCCATATGGTGAGTGAGTGGAGCAGCCAGATCTGAATCTTATTACGGCAGAATGGTGGCAGGTCGGCTCTGCAGGACGCCACGGAAAGAAAGGGAAAAAAAGCAAAAAAAACAAAAAACAAAACAGAAAACAGAAGGGCTGGTTGGTGAGCGTGAGCCGCCGGACTGTTGACAAGAGAGCAGCAGGTGAACGCAATGTGACAGCCGGGGCCGCGTGATGATAGCCGGGGCCTTCTCTCCTTCACTTGACCTCTTCTCCTTCTCTGTCATCCTTCTGCATCTTCTTCTTCCGTTTCAGATCCACCTCCGTTGCCAAGTCCTCTTCGTCGCACCCCTCGCTATTAGCGTCTCTAGCCTGTCTCCAAAAAAAACCCTTCTTTTCACCAGTCGTACCTGCTGCTCTGTAATCACCGGGGACTTCACACTGTTGCTCGGAACAGAGGAACAAAAGCGCTGCCCGAGTCGACAACGTGTTGCTTTTTGTGCCGCGTTAAAGGTGAGGGGGGGTCATCCTTCAGCGTCAGCTCGCTGTCATGCTGTCAGCGGGGGAACATACGCGACGCGGTGCACTCAGTGTGTGCAGGATTGTGCCCGCACGCTGTAATATCTCCTCTGCAGAGCGACAAATGAATGAGCGGGAGATGAGTTCAGACGCTGTGTGTTCACATTGAACAGTGTGTAAGCAGAAAGAGGAATACGGGATGGGTACGACTGTCTAACAGGATTAACTCTTCAGGGATTATTCTGGAAAATGAAGTTCTTTACGTCAATTCTTTGCGTTAATTTCCATAAGCAGAAAGGGCTGTCAATGCAATTTTGACTTAAAAACCCCTCTAGCGAGCCTTAAGGTCAGCTAGCTACAGAGACTAGGATTAGCTAGCTAGAGAGACTAGCTACCCCTAAGGTTAGCTAGCTACCGAGAGCAGTGTTAGCTAGCTAACTGGTTAGCTAGTCTGTAACCGTTAGAGATGGTTAATTAGTCTCTAATGGTTGGAGACCGTTAAGAGACTAGTGGACTACTGTTAGCTAGTAGTTAGCTAGCTAGAGAGACTAGAGTTAGCTAGCCATAGAGACTAGCTAAGAGACTAGCAAAGCGGGTTAGCTAGCCACAGAGACTAGCTAAGCGGGTTAGCTAGCCACAGAGACTAGCAAAGCGGGTTAGCTAGCTACAGAGACTAGCTAAGCGGGTTAGCTAGCCGCAGAGACTAGCTAAGCGGATTAGCTAGCTACAGAGACTACTTCTGATCAGCATGTGAAAGAAAACATCAGCCAGAAATGTAACATCTCATAATGTTGTTATTGAAGAGTAAAACCGGAGAAAGTCTATTAAATCCAGTAGAGAATAAAAATGCTAAAATTGATGACTGAGAAGTTTTTTTTTTCTTTTCTCTTTTTACGGTTGCATTCATAACCATAATTAGTCTGATTCTTGCTTAACTCCAGTTTTATCTGATGTCTAAAAGGAGGATAAAACCTATGGACAAATTATACATCCGCAAGGTCAATTTTCTGTTCATAATCTCATTCTGGAGGTGGCACAATAAATCTATAATTCATTCTTTATCAAGAAAAACTTTGTTCATAATTGATGGGCTCGTATATAATAAATGCCCGAGCTCGCTGTTAAAAATGAAGTGATTTATTATTGACATTTTTTTAAATTGCACGTATTCAAAAGTGGTTTTCAGCGTGGAGTCTCAGCAACAAAAAAAAACTTTCTTGGTTACGTAAAAATTATTTTTCCACACTTCTAAAAAAATAAATAAATAAATCCTCAGATTCTCCATAACTCCCCTGAAGTAAAACTCCCAAAGTTAAGTCTCGCACAAAATGGTGTTGGTGGATCTCAACATGAACAAGATGATGGAAACGAAGGGCCGCGCGTCACGCCGCTCAGCCGGACAATTCATCACGTTAATACGCGGAGGTGACGGCAGGTTAAATCAAACACATCCGTGCCGTTTCTGGAACAAGTCAACCAGAAAATCCTATATAAAGCGCCATAATTAAGCGCAGGGAGGTTCTCCCCGAGGCTTATCACTCAGCAGCAATCACTGAACTAATGGCCATGACGAATGAAGCGGTGTCATCCCGTATATGGGCTAACAAGTGAGAGTGACCCCCGCTGGCCGACGGCATTTTACGACACCTTATAAAGTGACTATATTTCTCCCAGTCGGTGTGAACTTCGCCATCATCACAGACTTTCAAATGAATCATTTTGCAGTCGTGGATCAATACATCTCTGTTTTCAATAAAAGTTGTTAAGTCCCAAAAAGATTTGTTATTCCACTGGATTTCACTGGTGTCAGGTAACACACAAACTTTGTGACATGTTGCTCTGGTAAATATTCCCCAGATAATCACCGGCGGGCTGTTCCCACCGGAAGAGCCGCTTCACTGCCGCAGGGCGTTAAAAGTTTCCAACTCCGCAGCAGCAACAGCTGTAGCAGTCTGTGCATCAGCTCCTGTTTACGGCTCCTGCACGGGGCGCGTGGTGAGTAACCAGCAATTAATGACGACACTGCGGCTCCAGCACAAACATAACAACCCCTATAGCTGGGAGGCAAACATGACTACACCGCGCTGTAGTTGCAAAATCTCCTTTTTTGTTTTTTTTGTTGTTGTTTTTTTTTACCAGCGTTGCAGTGGCATAAATATTCCAAATTACGCATCAGCGGATGTCGTTTGCTTCACGGCGTCCGGTGGGTCTGCAGAGCTATTCGTCTCAATTCCAATTTTTAGGATGAAACAGCAACCTTTTATCCCCGCCGTTCATCACACCTTCTGCCTCTTTACGCGTCTTATTTTAGCAGAAAAAAAATAAAATAAATATTGCAATGTAAGCATACAGATTCCACTTTTCCAAGTGGCTAAAATAATAATAATAAAAAACAAAGGCAGCACATCCAAGCACTTACACTTCTTGGGCGTTTTTACATTTAGTGCAGCCGCATATTTTATTCTATTTTATTGAGCTTTACCGCGGTAGATCCTTTTAAAGGTTATGTCCAATAGCGATGTGGATATAAAACGGCACAGTTTTATTTTCTTTTTAAAAGAAACAACCTGGAAAGTGAGTAGATTTTCTATGATTCTTTTAAACATGAGCGGATGTGAAAGAGTGGCATCCATGAAGTCCTGGGAGTTTGTTACCAATGACTTAAAACGGGTTGTGTGGAATTGTGTATCAGGCGGCGTTTTAACTCTTAGTTATATTTATTGAGTTTTTATGCATTTTATTCAAAAAGAAAGGGGAAAAAAATGTATAGGATGGTGATCTGGATATATTTTGGCAACATGGAGGAAAACTAAACCTGCAAATTACTTTGCGCCATCGCCCGAGGAAAACACGGTGGTGGCAGTGTTGTGCTGTGGGGATGAGGAAGCTGATCAGATGGATGGAGCTGAATATCAAAAGATGCTGCGGGTGAAGTTCACCCTCCAGCAAAAGAAAACCAATCAACAACCGGAGAAAGTCTATTAAATCCAGTAGAGAATAAAAATGCTAAAATTGATGTTCGTAAATCTTTTTATCAATTTTGCATATAAGACAAAAATCGCAGTTTTCACCTGTGCAACTCTGACGCAGACAAAGGCCTGCTGTGAACACATACAAACACAGCACAGCTTTAAGACAAGATGTGGGGAAAAAAAAAAAGAACATAAATGGACACGAACACTTTCTCAAAGCGCCGCATCGAGCGAGCGGTCGGATATAACAGTAACTCGCAGCAGTCGCTTGTCATTTTTCAAGGTTTAAATGTTGGAAATATCACAAATGACACAAATCATTTTTGGATCATTTTGTTCATAAAATCTCATTGCACACGCACACACACACGCGCACGCACGCATGCGGACACACACACGTAAATACCAAAAATCCTTACATACCCGGTATTTCGAAAGGTCGATCCTCAGAGAGTTATGCAGCTGGTCCAGCAATTTGACAAATTTTTCCCTCTGTTAGGATCAGAATTCAATAATTCAGCTTCCACCCAAAGCGCCATGCCTGAAACAAAATTTATAACACCGCCTGCACGGTGGTATTGCCTGTCTGCAGTGATTCATTCTTACTTCTTGGAGTAAAATGCAGTTGTTTAGCGATGCTGCCAGACTCGGCTCGGAGCCCGAAAATATTATTTGGGGTCTTGCAACATTAGCTTATTAAAAAGTTTGAATGAATGACTTTGGGAGGCGTGCCAAGTAGTTTTGATTTTAGGGAGTATAAATTAGAATGCTAAATGTGAACTAGCACAGGAATACAAAGGTGTCAGGAAAAGGCCAGAAACTTTAACAAGCTTGTTTATAAAAAAAAAAAAAAGAAAAAAAAGAACCACTCACCCCAAAGTTGGAGGCGGCGAAGCGGTCAGACGCGGAGGCGGTGGTGGTGGTGGTGGTGGTCGTGTGAGCGAAGTAGGCGTTGATGTTGGCGAGCAGGTTGCTCATCACGGCGGGCACGCCGGGACACATGTATTTGGCAGACAGACAGGAGAAATGCCTGCGGAGGAGAACAAACAGCTTTCAGCTTACTGTGAGTCTCTCAGGCAGTCGAAGAGAAACGCTTTTATCCTTTCGCTGCCAAGAAACGGACGGCGACCACATGAAGAAATACCGCACTGAGAGACGCACGCAAAGCGCCTCGGAAAAGTAATTCTCACGTCATGAACCCTGTTCACCTTTTTGACAAATGAATACCACCGGCGTTTAACATGACGGACATTGAGTCATACTGGCGGGTACGTGGGGGGACGCGAGGTTTTCAATTCGGAGAATTATCGTGTGCCATTAAATCACTCTGGCTGGTTCTATCGCCTAATGAAATGACATTGCCGCTAACCGCCTATTCAAATTAAGTCACCGGTAAATAGAGTGCACTCGCGAGTCGTTTAATGTCAGGAGTGTAAATACAGCTTTTTGCTAGGGAACAAAGAGTCACGTGATCAACAGCCAGATGTCACCGCTGGCGAAAACGCCAAAGAACACGACAGGAAGTGGAAGGAGGATGATGGTTTGTTTCTCGGGTTTTGTTCCTGACAATTCAGCTGGTGCCACCAGGGCTCTCACGGTTCATAAAACGTCACGTCATCCCAACGTGTTGAATCCATCGCTTTACTGTGAAACCGCCGAGTGCCATTTCCCCAAAATGCCACATGCGTAGCCGCTCCGATGACTGAAAAGACGCCAACATCTTATTTGATGAGCACCGGTGTCATGGCTGAAGTAAAATCATATTTCATGCAACTGTTTCCATTAGCCACTGCCATGATTTCTACCGAACTCATTTTAATTTAATTTCTTATTTCGTTTTTTCAGCAGAATGTCGACAAAGTGTTTGTAATGGCGTCTAATGTGAAGGACTTTGTGCTTATGCTCGCAGGCCAGGACAGTAGAACATTAATCAGAGAACACACATCATTCCTACTGTGAAACATGATGGTGGCAGAATCATTCTGTGGGAGAATGAACAGCAAAGCTGGTTGGAAAGATGTTTCAGTTTACAGATACAAGCAGAGCTACAATACAATGGCTGCTCAAATCCAAACATATTTATGTTTCAGATTGGCCCAGTCAAAGTCCAGCCCTATCTCCAATCTTTCTCAGAGTACTTGCAGCAATAATTAGAGCAAAACCTTGTTCTTGAAAGCATTGATTAGACGCCACATACACCTGCATCGATAATGTACAATAATTTTAAAAACCATCATATACCTTTGAATGTCTGTGGGAGTTTTTGCTTTTACTTTTAATTCTTATTATTTCTAAAATATAATGTCGCAGCCTCATAATGCATGGAAATGTTCAAGGCGGAGAGCAACAAGACGCATTGCTTAATAATCCTGGACCGTCGTACTTTCACCTTCAGACCGCCGTCTGTCACAGGACTCATTTTAATGTTCTGAACAATTACCTTTCCCAGAAGAGGTGGAACGCTAGCAGGCCAGAAAAGTCTCTTCAGTGGCCAAAACAAATCATATCATTAATCAAAGCATGTTGTCAAATACTGATAGCAACATGAGAGGGCTGCTGGGGCGTATGGAATAATGCATGAACCAAAACATCCAGGGAGCTAAAGGCTAAAAAAAAAACAAAAAAAAAAACAATAAAAAACACAGTGTTCTTTTCTTTGAATTAATTTAGACATTCACACAGTGACGCATCTTGAAGGAGGTTGTATCCTTCAAACGCTTAATGCTTCTTCCGCGTCTGCTGCTTTTGAACTCGGAGACGTTCAGACCTCCCACTGCACGGGGAAGAATTGTATCGCTGTGCAGATAATCAGTCATCCTGAGAGCGAAACAAAGCAAACCGGACACACTCGAGTTCGCTGAAGACAGATCTTTTTTATTTTCATTCAAGAGGCTTTTCATTCATTTTAGCCGATAGTAAAAGGGAGCATTGAGCGTTAGACCTCTTGTGGGGTCGTTAGCCCGGCGAGGTCATGTGTGAGCTGTCAAGAGTAGGATGTCAAGAGATGTTCAATGAGATGAGTGGGAAATGTTCATCCTGAGCAGCCAGGACTGGGCTACCTGCTAGCGCTAACGGGATGCGCTAACGGGATGCGCTAACGGGATGCGCTAAC